>JAEOAD010002470.1:4285000-4695720 GCA_036365145.1 Orientallactaga sibirica
TTAACATAAACTTTCAAAAATTTAAGTTTTAAATTTAATTATCTATAGCATTTATTTACATGAATAATTTATTTCTCAGCTAGAAGATAAATGATGTTCACTTTACTATCACTTTTTCCTTTTTTTCTTTTTTTTTTTTTTTTTTTTTTTTTTTTTTGAAAGGGTTTCACTCTGGTCCAGGCTGACCAGTTCTTTTTATCAGCATCCTTTACCTCTTATTTATTTGAGCCAACAGTTCTTTTTATACATTTTATTTATTTATTTGAGGTGGGCAAATGAAAGGAGAGAATGGGCACACCAGGGCCTCTATCCACTGCAAACGAACTCCAGACTCATGCATCACCTTGTGCATCTGGCTTTATGTGCTTACTGGGGCATCAAACCTAGACTGTTGGCTTTGCTGGCAAACACCTTAACTGCTAAGCCATCTCTCCTTCCCAAGACCACCAGTTTTAATACTAGAAAATAAACAAGTTATTGAGATAAAGCAGTTATACAGTGGTGAGATAGTGTTTAAAATAACTAATTTAAAATAATTCAATATCATGAGGATAATTACTGCTGTATTATAGTATTTGAAACAATGGGTGCATCATAACCCTTATATGGACTGCATAACCTCATTATTTCAGTATATCTTTGAACTGAATATTTTCTGTTTTCTGGTTGATTTGTATCCTTGAAGATATATTTTATGTTTATCAAATTGCCTTTTTTACTACACACAGCTTGAGAAAATGGCAGGTTTTGCAAATTCTTACTCTTGATTTCTTGATTTTTCAGAAATCATGAAAATTTTCCAGAGAAGAACTTCAAGAGATAACAATTTCCCAACAAGTTGATAAACTATTTACTTAAGAATGATCATTAAATATATTCAAGAGATTTTATACTTAATGTGTCCCTATATATGCAATTTTAACTGCTTGTATGAGGGAACCAACATTAACTCAAGATTTGTGAGATATTTAACTAGGAATTAACATTCTGTGTTTACCAAAGAAAAGAAATGTTAAGTATAGATAAGAACAGGGTAATTGTTTTCCTTAATCAAAAAGTCCTAAGAGATTAGCCTAAGCATTCAACTTCAATGAGATAATCTGTTACTCCTTCAAGATCACAGCAATCTTATCTCTTCTACAGATAAGCTTTGATTTGTTTGTTCATAAATTTCTTGGAATTATAAAGCTTATAGTATGAATTCTTTATATCTCAAAAATTAAAATAATCATCAATGAATGCTATCTATCAGTGAAAAATGGTCAGGATTTCATAGGCACTCTGAAATAATTCCTTTATTTTCAAGTCTTGTGAAGAGCACTTACCCCTTGCATGTGGGTTACTTCCCATTTGAAGCAAAGCCTCTAAACTTGGAGGCAAAAATTACTTTAGAAAATCAGTGTCAAGTAACATAAATAAGATAAATCAGAATTGAAGTCCATTTTTATTTGTTATTGAAATGTAATGGTAAGGTTAACATTGGTTTATTGTCCCATACAACTTTCCAACTTTCAACCTTAATGGAAAGAGACTCTCCCTACTTGATGATATAACACTTCAATAATTTATTAAAGGAATTTATATGAGTAGAATCAGAGTTTCAACTTGATATTTAAGGGAATATTTAGGTTTTAATCTTGCCTTTTAACCATAGAAGATCATAATAACCAAAACTAGAGCAGGCTCAAAAAAGTACAAAGTGCAAGGAAATACCAACCCCACAAAGCACACCATCATGGCAGGGATTAGATCTAACCTCACAGTTATAATCTTAAATATTAACAGTCTTAACTTGGTCATCAAAAGACACAATTTAGCAGGGCGTGGTGGCACACACCTTTAATCCCAGCACTTGGGAGGCAGAGGTAGGAGGATCACAATGATTTCAAGGCCACCTTGAGACTACATAGTGAATTCCAGGTCAGCTTGGGCTAGAGTGAGACCCTACCTCATAAAAAACAAAAACAAACAAACAAAAAAAAGACACAGTTTAACAGCGTAGATCAAAAAAATGGAACCTTCTTTCTCCTGTCTTCAAGAAACCAACCTCGCCACTAAGGACAGAAACCTCCTCAGGTTGAAAGGATGGAAAATGATATCCCAAGCAAATAGAAATAAGAAACAAGTAGGTGGTGCTATATTAATATCTGATAAAAAGACTTCAAATCAAAAGTAATCAAAAGGGACAAAAAAGGCACCTTCTTACTCATTAAGGGAATGATATAGCATGAGGATATCACCATCATAAATTTATATGCACCAAACACAGGTGCACCACAGTTTATAAAACAAAACCTATTTGACAACAGAAATAAACGCCAACGCCATCATAGTCAGAGACCTCAATATTCCACTGTTATCAACAGACAGATCATCCAAGCAGAAAATCAATAGGGAAATAATAGCTGAATAAACCATAGCTGAACTAGGACCTAATGGACATCTGCAGAAATCCCACCCCAGTTCTACAGAACATATGTTCTTCTCAGCAGCCTATGGAACCTTTTCCAAAATAGATCATTTATTATGCCATAAAGCATGCCTCCATAAATTCAGGAAAACTAGTATAATTTCCTGCATCAGATCACAATGCTTTAAAGCTAGAAATTTAACAGTAAGAGACACATCAGGAAATCCACCAGCTCTTGGAGACTGAACAACACACTTTTAAACAATGAATGGATTGTGGAATAATTAAAAAAGTAATTATAAAATTTCTAGAACTGAGAGATAATGAAAACAGAACTTACCAATACTTATGGGGCTGAATGAAAGATTCCTAAAGGGAAAAGACAGAGAGAGCCCAAATCAATAACCATCACCTAAGGGGATTGGAAAAACAAGAGACTCCAACTCTAAGAACTCTAAAACCTTACCTTTTAAAATATAAGAGTAAGTACAACATGTTTTTCAATAATCACTGAGACTTATTCATGTCAATTCTAGGACAAACACTTGAGAAGTTTTTGTTCACTTGAGTATGTGTCTATCAAGATAATCAGTTCATAAATGTTTCACTGAATAGTGACAAATAGGCCAGCGTAGTGTTGCATGCCTTTAATCCCAGCACTTGGGAGGAGAGGTAAGAGGACCCTTAGGAGTTCAAGGTCACCCTGAGACTAAATAGTGGTGATTTTCAAATTAGCCTGGGCTTGACAGAGACCATACCTCAAAAAAACAAACAAATAAATAAATAAATAAATAAATAAATAAATAAATATAATAAAAAATAAAAAATAAAATAAATGTGACGAACAAAACAAAGTTAAGTTGAAGGATACTAGAATGTACTTGACACTTAAACATTGTTCCCTTAACCAATTCATAAGCACTGTAAAGAATACAAGGAAAACATACAGTTAAATTGCATAGCAAACAAATCAGAGGGAGAAAATATAGTTTGATGTACATGCAAAGGTATAGAGCAATATTGTAATATTTAAGAAAATGAAACTTGCACATATATAGACTAATACCAATAATATTAGAAACATCTCTTTTAGCTTCAATAACAAAATAATATTTTCTATATCTTTAAAATTTTAAATTTGAGATGATCAATGTAAAAAGTATCCCCATGTAATCTTTAAATGTCCAACAGAAAACAGTTATAAAATTCTACTTTGAATCAGTGTCAGACTTTTAAGAACATTCCTATTGAATTTGCTCTGAATGTAATTTATATTTTTTTAACTTTTTTATTGACAATTTCCATAATTATAGAAAATAAACCAAGATAATTCCCTCTCCTCCCCCACATTCCTCTTCACAAATTCACTCTCCATCATATCCCCTCCCTCTCTCTATTAGTCTCTCTTTTATTTTGATGTCATCATCTTTTCCTCCAACTATGAAGATCCTGTGTAGATCATACCAGTCATTGTGCAGTCATGGATATCCAGGCCATTTTGTGTCTGGAAGACTGCATTGTAAGTAGTCCCGCCCTTCCTTTGTCTCTTACATTCTTTACACCACCTCTTCTGCAAAAACATCAACTAACATAACTTCTCTTTATGCTTTCCTCTCTGCTTTCTCCTCTGTTCTCATTTTCTCTCTCTCCCTCTCTCTCTTCCACACCCCCTCTCTCCAAAGTTTCCATATCAGTTTAAGGAAGAAACCTCATTCTACCAGTTTAGGTAACTGCAGATAATTGTTCTTCCCAAATCCTTTTGCCTTGGACACTTTTTTTTTTTTTTTTTTTTTTTTTTTTTGGACTGGTACCAATTTCAAACTACTTTATCATTCACTTTCTCTTAATAGTCCTCCATTTCTCAAAAAATTTGATGGCACAAGGAATGAGAGTTTTAGGTAAATTATACAAAATTTCTTGATATAACAGTATCATTTTTAATGCAAAAAGGATCAAGATGATTATGAAACTTATACCACTGCCTTTCAATTTACTGTGGTGCTAGAAGAAACAATAAAGAGGAATTAGGCTTAAGAACATCTCTCTGATATCAAAACTTCAATCATATCTATTGCCCACCTGTGTGATTTCTAAACTGAAATGAAACCAGTAGGAACCTTCATGTGGTCACATTGTGCATAAGGCACAAAATTCTTGATAGATCATGCTTTGCATTAAAGGAAATGTAAGGTATAAACATTTGTAAATTTCTGTCTTTTGTGTTTGGCCAGAACATGATGTTTATTTGAGTGTCTACAAGAGGGATTTTTTTTTACAAAATCCTATTTAATTCTCCTAAGATTAATGTAGTGTTTGAGTCCAACATTCACTGGGCTTATAAAGGAAAAATTACAGAAAACAACAGTGAATATGCCATTTGGGAAGAGGGTGATCCTAGAAAATCTTCCAAATGTTGGGTGGTATTGTACTCCTGCCCACCTTTAAAAGTGGCAGGAGAATTCCTTTGTTATATAATGTACATCACAGGATATACTCTTCCATAGCTTATCTCACTCTTTCTTTACTCTCCCCCCAAACATGAACCTAAATGAGATTGATATCTATGAAGGCAAAGAGAGATCTTGTTATCCTTAGTGTATACAGTGATGACCCTATGAACACTTGGAAGGATTAAATGAACTGTCTGGCATAATGCCATAGGGAAAAACAAATGCTCCAAAGACATACTGAGCAGTTATAATAGAAGTTAGAAAGGAGAACATTGTATGTAAGGGAAGAACAACTACCTCAACTGTCAAAGTTATTAGATTGCAAGCCGGCCAACCCAAGTTCTGTCATCCTCAGTTCTCATGTATAGCTGAGCATGTGAAGTGGTGCATTCCTCTGTAATCCCTGTGTACATGACAATGGGAGGTGGAGCTTGAGGATCTGCAAGCTTGAGAACAGCATTAACAAGAGAAACTCTGTCTCAAAAGAAGGTGGAGAGCTGGGTGTGGTGGCGCACGCCTTTAATCCCAGCACTCAGGAGGCAGAGGTAGGAGGATCGCCATGAGTTCAAGGCCACCCTGAGACTACATAGTGAATTCCAGGTCAGCCTGGGCCAGAGTGAGACCCTATGTCAAAATAAATAAATAAATAAAAATAAAAGAAGGTGGAAAGTGAGGAGATATCCTCTGATCTTCCACACATGCACTATAGCACTCATGTGCCCAATACACACATCATACATACACACATACATAAACACATATACATGCACACACAAATGCCTAATAAAAATAGAAAAATATTAAAAATTAGATTTGCTTGGTTTTCTAACTTGGCTTTCTGATATTAAATGCCCAATCAGGAAGAGTTGTGGCAGTGCCTTCGAACAGTAACTTGTAAATAATTTATAAAAGACACCTGAGAATCTCTTCTAAGGTATGTATAAAAGAAAATAATGAGATACATGCATATATCTATCTATCTATCTATATATATATATATATATAAAAGCATACATATATAAAATCATATATAAATGCATATATGTATATAATCTTATACAATTAGAATTATTTCATTAAAACCTTAGAATATAAGGGAAAAACCCTTCAGGAAAAAAAAAATTCTATTTTCTTTCCTTTTTTCTTTTTAATGTCAGAAAGCAAGAGTGAGAGAAAGAGAGTGAGAATTGGCAGACCAGGGCCTCCAGCCACATTAATCAAACACCAGATGCATCTGCCACTTTGTGTGCATGTGTGAACTTGCGTGCTTGTGTCACCTTGTGTGTCTGGTTTACATGGAACCTGGAGATGAAACATGACTTCTTAGGCTTCACAAGCACATGGCGCCTTAACTGCTAAGCCATCTCTTCAGCTCCTATTTTCATTTTTATTTTCCTGTCGTTACTCTACAAAGAAGTAGTTGCAAAATACCTTAGGTACATAGAAAAATAAAACATCTTTTCATGATTATAATTTGTATAGGCCTGAACAAAATGAAGTTCCACCTAACACAAATTTCACACTTCTAAAACTTTGCAATATAAAGGGGGTGCTTTCTGTACTGAAGCTGCTCATGTTCTCAGTGGAGAGATGTATAGCACTGCCATCTTGCATCTGCTGCTCTGTGCCCTCCTGCTACTGCTGGTTTCTGTTGTCTCCTCTTCTATCCTTATCACATAAAAACTGAGGAATGGAATCATGTTTAAAAATGTTCTCCTTTGGATTCCTGAACAGCAGGGAAGATAGTTATTCATCTGGAGCAAGAAATTCAATCATTTCTGGGTTCCAATTAGAAAGAGCCTGGGGGCCCTCTTTATTAAGATGAAACACAAATTGTATCAAGCTCTGCTAAAGCACTTAATATTTCCATATTGCTATTAAGGCGCTTGAAGATCTTAACTACTAATTGGGAAGATGTGTAGGGTATTTTTAATCCATATATAAACTCTAACCTCCAATTCATTAAAGCTGCACCTTGTGATGCTAACACTTTACCACCTTGATATCTACCACACAGAGTAAGGTAGTGAGTCCTAAAAGAAGTTAGTTTCGTCTGTAGAGGCTCACACCACTGAATCTTCTAATTACCACCTTTTCAGAGGCCTCTCTGTTTCTTACTGTTATTGTTGATGTTTTACTTGTTATCATTCATTTACTAGAAAAGAGGATATGTGTGTGTGTGTGTGTGTGTGTGTGTGTGTGTGTGTGTGTGTGTAATGTATATGTGTTCATGTGTGTGTGCAAGTAGAGGACAAAGGTGAAAATCAGGTATCTCCCTCAATCATTTCTCACTCTGTTTTTTGAGACAAGATCCTCATCAAGTCTGGAGGTCACTGATTGCAATAGTCTAACTGACTACAAAACCCTAAAAAAATCTTCTTCTCTGCCTCCTTAGTCCTGGTATTATAGGCACATGTCAACACACTCAGCTTTTATATGGGTGCTGGAGCTAAGGCCTCAGGCTTCTATATATACAAAGCATTTTTCCTACTGAGCCATCTACCCAGCTCCTGGGAGACCTTTTTCTTATTTTTAAGAAAAAAAAAAAAAAAAAAAAAAACTTTTAGGGGCTGGAGAGATGGCTTAGCATTTAATGTGCTCAACAGCAAAGCCAAAGGACCCAGATTTGATTCCCCAGTTCCCACATAAAGCCAGATGTACAAGGTGGCACATGCATCTGGAATTTATTTGCAGTGGCTAGAAGTCCTGGTGCACTCATTCTGTCTCTCTCTCTCTCAAATAAATAAATAGATAAATAAAATACAAAAAAAAAAAGAAAAAGTGTTTAATAATACAAATATGAATTTACTTCACCTAAGTCTTTATGCTTCTATACAGTTTAAAAATTCATGTACACAATTAACTGCATATTTACAGAATCATATGCTTTAGAGGCGATTGAGATCATCTTAATCCCATTAGATAGATGTCATAATAATTTGGATTTGAGGTGTTAATTTTGAGTTTATGGAAACATGTTTACCAATTTCAACTTGGGGGTCAAAAAATTGAAATTAGTTTATAACATAGTTATAAACTCATTTTATTTTTATTTTATTTATTTATTTTTATTTTATTATCATTTATTATTATTTTTTATTTCATTTTATTTTGCTCATTTTATTTTTATTTTGATATAAGAGATGCAGTCTGTGTGGTGCAAAGTATTGGAGTAGACATCCTAGGTCACCGCAGAGATGAACTTTCAGCTTAGGCACAGTGATGGAAGGAAGGGATTTATTGAAGCAGGGGAAGTTCAAAAATGAACTCACCCCATTTCATAGGACCAAGAAGAGATAGAAAAATCAAAAGCCATACCAGCACCACCAAAAAGCATGTGAGCACACTACATGAACTCCAGGCAGAACTAAGAAAATTTGCATATATTTAGAGTGGAATTCAAATCTATCACCACACCATAAGGCTGGATCCCTAAGATGCACCCAGTAGCACCTCCTCCAGCCAGGTGGATGCAGGTCTAAATTTCAAACTTTAATAAATCATGAATATATTGGGTACCACCCATTCAAACTCCTACATTCCTCTTGTGTCCCCCGATAGATTCATAACTATTTCACCTTGCATATTGTGTTCAGTCCAAATGTAAAGCTCCCCAAAGTCTTTACCAACTCAAGATAGTTCCAAAGACCTAAGTCTCATTTGAAATATTAGATTTTATCTTAGTGGTGAATCTTGTAAAATCAAAACAAGTTTATATACTTTCAATATTAAAGGCATTGAGTAAACATTGTCAACTGCTATAAGGCATAGCAAGGAGAGACTGGAACTATCAAGCAAACACCAAACTATGCAGTTCAAGTCCAATGTGTCAGTAATTTTAAACTTACTTGCATTTCTCCAACTTAAAATCTTAAATATTTGACCCATAAATTTAGCCAAGCACATCAGTCCAATACAAGTTTAACCTTGACCAAACACCCTGGGCCTGGGCAGCAGAATGCAGCCATCCCTTGTGGCTATATCCCAGTTTGAACAAAGTCCTCTACAGTCTTTCTTTCCCCTTAGAAAGTTCATAAGTTGGGCTGGAGGGATGGCTTAGTGGTTAAGGTGTTTGCCTGCAAATTCAAAGGACCCAGGTCCAATTCCCCAGGACCCACGTTAGCGAGATGCACAAGGGGGTGCATGCATCAGGAATTTGTTTGCAGTGGCTGGAGGCCCTGGTGCACCTATTTTCTCTCTCCCCCTCTTTCTCTGTTAAATAGACAGAAAGATAGATGATAGATAGATAGATAGATAGATAGATAGATAGATAGATAGATAGATGATAGATAGATTTAAAAAGAAAGTTCATAAGCCAAGCTTCCAAATCAAATTCTCTCTGCACTTATCATGCTAAAACTCTCATCAGAATAGTCCATAAAACTTGTCTTACCACTCCATAAGACATCATCAGCTGCAAGTACCAAATCTATGCCCTTTCCTCCAAAAGAAAAGTTCCAGAAGACCAAAGTCCACATAGATTCATTTCATCTACACCCCACTCTTGGTACCAATTCTCTAGTAGACTGCTGAGATGAACTTCCAACTTAGGCACAGTTAAGGGAGGAAGGGATTATTTGAAGCATGGGAAGTTCCATAAGGGCAGAAGAAGTTGGCCCCTTTCCACAGGACCATACAGACACAGAAAAACCAAAAGCCACACCAGCACAACCAAAAAGAAAGCAAGCACACTACAGGCACTCCAGGCAAAACTCAGTAACTTTGCATATATTTAGACTGGAATTTCAAATCCATTATCAAATATTAGGGCTGGACCCTAAGGCCAACCAAGTAATACCTCCTGTAGCAAGATGGCTGGAGATCTAAATTACAAACTTGAATAAACCCTGAATATATTAGGGACCATGCTTTCAAACTACCATAAGTATGTACCATGCATACACATGAATGTACAGATTTGTGCACAGACATGCTTTATGTCACATGACCTCCCTTACCTCTCTTCTACCTTATTTCTCAGAGACAGAGTCTCTATCTCAAATGGGAAATTGTCATTTCTGTAGTTAGTCTAGCTGCCTAGTGAGTCCAAAAAATCCTGCTCCTAGTTATAGCCCAGCCCCCAAGGCTAGAGTTACAGTTTTGTATGGTCACAACTAACTTTCATATGGCTTTAAACAAAGAAGACCTTACAGATATGGGATATAAAAACAAGAAGGGAAGTCCTAATTATTTGGTTTTTAGTGAAAGTATTAAGAACATGGAATTTCTGTATAATTAGATGAGATAAATGTTTTCTAAAAGTTTATATATATAGATTCATATTTTTATACAAAAATGACCTCATAATTGTTTTAATACATTTTGGATAAAATTGCCTTCATATCTTTGCTTTATGTCTCTGGAATGATAAGCAAAAACAGCATTCTTATTATTCTTTATTCACATACTTACTACAATAATTCACTGTGGTCACCAAACTACATGTGCCAATTTCACTTCATCGATGATCTGTTTCCAGGTACATCAACAGAGTAGCCTGTAATTCAGTTCAACTCTATCACTATCTTACTTGAGATAATGTCCAGTCCCAGAGCTTGTGGTTCAATACCAGGTGACTGCTCCTAATTCTAGGAGCTATTTCTAAGGAGAAGAAGGTAAACTATCCTTCGTTTCAGCCCAGTGTAAACCAGGGCTGATTCTCTTGTTGGCACTCATGAAAGAATGGCTTAGAGAAACACTGTATCTATGCTTCCTATGCATTACTAAGTTCATTACACCAAGTGCAAATGAAGAGTCAGATGAAAAGACAAGCAAAACATGATGTAGATTGTGGAGGAATGATACCAGCTAGAATGCCCACTCTGAGGTCATCTCAATTTTGAACCCCAAGCTTTGGGGAGTTTATGGAGTCTGCATGACATAGTTCTGACTGATAACATTGTTAAATATTTGTTATCTCGACTCAAAATTCCACCTTACTCCCCTCCTGGGAAGTTCAGGAGATGGACTGAAAGTCCCAGGCCTCTAATGGTATATCCCCATATGAAGGCTCTTCAGGAGCCCTTAGAGAGTGTCCCATTGCGGATCTCATTAGAACAAAATATCCCTGTTAACCATGAATGCAAAATGGATTCAGGAGCACTAAAAAACTGGAGACAAAAGCAAAAATAGTACGCTCCTAACAAGCCGTATTTCCAGAGCATAATATCAAGAAGTTGGACAACAAAGCTAACATATGCTTCTTATTGTATCACAATGTCACATTCTACATGTGTTTTCAGACTTAATCATTTTATTCCTAATCTCTTCATATATTTCTGACCTGCTTATACAAAATTTTTCTAGTGTGTGTTATAACTTTTATAATATTTTATTTGAAAAGTATACATTCTACATACAATGCATGTCATAGTCACAGATAACTTTGATCAAGTACTATGTTCTCATTGTGTTCACAATTTTAGAATGTAAGTTTAAGTTGTTTAAATTTAAAGATTAAATTGCAATTAAACAGAAATTACAGCACACCTGTATTAAATTAATCATGTTCAAACGACAATGTTTACATAAAAAGACAGAAAAATAGCTGTCATTTGAACAAAGGAGGCAGTAAATGAAGCATCAACTGGAAGCCAAACATGGGTTTGAGTATTTATCTGATATTCTATAATTTTAAATATAATAAGTAAAACAAAATAATATTTTTTGAATTTTTTAGAATCATATGGAAAGTACCTGGAACTATTATCATCAATATATTCATTATTAACCACGTTTTATATCTTTACTAATTTACAAAGGCTTATATATCTTTAATGTCAGGAATTTATGGCTTAAACTCTTCCTTAAAAACAACTTTGAAACAGACATACTATTAAAGAATAGTCTTGAATAGTTTAATGACAGGGTGAGATTCTGAGACAGGTCTATAAGGCAATTTCTTTTTGTAACTTTAGTGATGGTCCTCATTCTAAGACAGCCATGGCCCCGTTAGCCAATATAATTATATAGGATCACAGTTTTACATGTGGTCTGTCATTGATCAATACACTATTCAATGCTTGAATGTATTTATTTCATCACAAGAAATCTTTCTTAATAGTCCTTTCGGAAACAGGAAATGTGGTTAAGATGAGGAGGGCAAGGGTGATGTCAGTAAAATCCCTGCCACTGTTACAGAGCCATATGCTAAAAGATAGTGCTAGGAATGTCTGGGAAAGGATTCACGCCAATAGTCCAAGGAAAGTCCGCTGTGCACTGGGAGCCATTAGCAACAATAGCTGACCTCAGGACCTGGGCAGGACACCATCAGTGAAAGCTGTAAGAAAGCAGTTCCTGAAAACATCTGCTTAAATCATTAGAATGGAGTTAAATTATATTTGCCAAATTTCCAACTCTTGAATAAATTCTTGGTGGATCGTTCAGTTTCTTATAGAATTCAATATATGTCGATACACCAGGTATATTTTAATATGGAGTGCTTGATTCGTTTAGTTCACAAAATAAGCATCACTTGTGCTTCAATCCCATAGGCCAGAACCTGTTTTGTGGACAAAGGATGGTGCAGAGTTACCAGATCCTGACCGAATGGTTGTGAGTGGAAGGGAGCTCAACATTCTGTTTTTGAACAAGACGGACAATGGTACATATCGATGTGAAGCCACAAACACCATCGGCCAAAGCAGTGCAGAGTACGTCCTCATTGTTCATGGTGAGTACCTTTAGAAAATCTTACTTAGGACAGGATGAATGATCTTGAAAAGAGTTGCAGTTTTTCATGATCTTTGGAAAAATTCATATAATCATAAAATTTAATAGGTTTTCTTTATCTTTCAGAACAACTTCTCATGAACGTAAATATCTAATAAGATTAATTTGAAGTATAATTGAAAAAAATAATTATTTTTCGTTAAAAGCTACTATAAATGCTTTAGTTTACTATGTGGTAATTTGATGTTGCCCTGCAAATTATATTAATGATTGCCTTTAAATTATATAAATGAACACTAGAATCATGAAAATGATTTCCTTTAAGTGAGGTTCGATTTTATTATAATAATTGTGCTTTGTAGCTATTGTAATGGGCTACACAAAAGATAATTGTGTGGCTAGCGGGATGTGTCAGCAAGTAAGAACACTTGTAGCTTAAGCATGAGAGCCATAAACCTTTTAGATTCACTTCCTCAATGCTTGCATAAAAAGCTGGCCATGACCATGCATCTCTTTGACGTCAGTACTGCCAGAGAAGATGCTAGAGAATCACTGGGCTTGCTAACCAAAAGCAGCAGTTCCTGAATGAGGGAGAGTTTTGACCTCAAGGAACTATAGTGATGAGTAACTGAGGAGGACAACTGACATGCAATCGTCTTTGGCCTCAAAACAGACAAGCATGAGCACATGCATGTGCACACACGTGTTCATACATCACACACATATCACATCACATCAAATATCACACATTCTCTAAAGATACACAAACAGCAAAAAAGGATACATGTATAACATTGTGCCATCACAATACAGCAATATATTTTAAATTTATACATCTTTTTTTCTTGATTATACTTAATTTTCAATATGTGTATTTAAAAATGACATAGAAAACAAACATCTGTGAGCAAAGTGAATGAGTATTTCAGTCAACATTCAAAGGCCAATAGTGGGTTGTTCATAAGGTGCATTTGATGTATGGTTATTGGTGTCTCATTTCTTATCATGGTGATAAGTATAGTAATAAATACAATTATACAGGTTTCTTTATATGGTGATTCTGAGGGTTTATTTTGTAAGCCAGGATATATTGTGAATCTCCAAAAGAATCATGTTCATTTTCCTCCTACATTTCACCATGACAAATTTTCCTGGAGGGCACTGTTTTATTCTACACAATATTCCAAAATTATGATCTAGCACTCAATAATACCAGGTGTCATAGTAAATCCAGTAACCCTTAAGAATCATGAGAAAGGTATGTTTATTATCTGTCAGTCTCATGAATCTAATTATAAAATACTTTTCAAAGCATAAACTAGTTTCATACCTTGATAAAAAAAAAAAAAAAGAGAGAATTTGGAGGAATGAGTCCAGTTCTATGTGAATTGTCTAAAAAATATAGTCTAGTTTACATTATTTTTCCAGGTACTCTTTCCGTGATGATGAAGGCAAACATACAGAAAATAACTCAGGGATGCACAGTTCCCTTTTTTTTTTTTTTTTTTTTTTTTTTTTTTTTGGTATGTGTCTGTGTAGTGTGTGTGGTGAATGTGTGTATACACACATAGGATATATGCACATGCATGTAGAAATGCACACACCCCATGCACATCCCAGAGTAGGAAGTGGGGTGTCTCTCTTGATCTCCCTCCCACATGATTTACCTGACATGGAGCTGAAGCTCTGTTTTGTGATTAGACTAGCTGACCAGGAGCCCCAGCGATCCTTCTGTCTTTGTCCGACTCTCAATGCTATGCTCACAAGCAGTTAGGCTTATGTGGGGCCTGGGAATTGAACTCAGCTCCTCGTGCTTTTGCAGCAAGCCTTCATGGCTATGGAGTTGTTTTTTTTTTTTTTTTTTTTTTTTTTTCCAGGCCTCACATCTCTGTTTATTTATTTATTTTTATTTTGTATTTTATTTATTTTTGGAGAGAGAGACAGAGAGAGATAGAGAGGGAGAGGGAGACAGAGATGGGTGCACCAGCAGTCTCTCAGCTGCTGTGAATGAAATCCAGATGTGTGTGCCCCCTTGTGGGCAAGTGCGGCATTGCGCCCTTGCCTCACTGCATCTGGCTAAACGTGGGACCTGGAGATTGGAACCACTGGACATTGGGACCAGCGTTCTTAGGCTTAGCAGGCAGGCGCCTTAGCTGCTAAGCTATCTCTCCAGCCCAAATCTCTGTTTTTAATGCAGCTGAGCAATAGTAAACATCTAGGGCCCACAGTCCATACACTTTACAAATTCAAGTGTGCTGAAAATAGAAGAGCTATTCATTTAATTTCTCCCATCCAAGTCCTAACCAGACCCAACCCTGCTTAGCTACCGAGATCAGACATCAGGTGCATTTAGGGTGGTATTGACATACACAAGTTTAACTACTAATGTCATGAGCAGTGGAAACATCCACCTTGGGAAAGACTGTTCTAATAAAATTAGAGTAGTGAGACAGAATTAGATGTAACAAACTCCTCTAGGCAAATCCGCATGTCTTATTTCCAGGCAGAATGCAGCAACTGTTCACTTTGCCAACAATTTCACTCAGACATCTAGAGCAGGATCTAACAGTACCTGGGTGTTTAGCATAGTACCTTAAATCTATTTTACCTGAAGTACCCTACATTTTCCAAGTGCTGCTTTTGGTTACTAAGAAGCTCAAGCACAAGTTATGTAGTATGTCACATGGAGAATTGGAAGGGAAATGACAGGAGAAATAACATACCCAATTGAAAATCACGTCAGTTGTTTATGTAAAGTAATTCAAGTGGGGGAAATTCATATGCTCTCTCAGTGTTTGCAAGCTGGTCAGCAGCATGGTTTCCTCAAGAGCCAAGCTACCTTTAGGTAGTTGGCAGTCGACATATTTCTAATAAACAGTTCTCTGAGCATGTTGTAAGAAGTCATTTTGGGCTTTGCTTTTTGAACTCTAATTCATCAAAAGCACCCCATAGATTAATGCTACTCATGCTGTTAGATAAATGCTGTGAAGTTCAACAGTGGTTTAGCTAGGTAATGAGAGGCTCGGTGAAACAGGGAAACCATATCATACTCTATTTAAATAAAAAAAGGCTCCAATTGAGTTCATTACAAAATAAAGTTTCTTTCCGCTTTGCACACTGGGCATAATGTTCCATTAGTTACTGGTTGTACAAATATAAAAGCTACTCTCTTCTGTTAATTGTTTGCCTCTTTCAAAATCCCACTAAATGATGAAATGTGAGTGGCATTCCACTCTACAATGAGTGTTGAATGTAATCATGTGTGAGAACATCGCCCTTTTATCTTTTACACCGAGCTTGATTTTGCATTAGCTGTGACAATTTATTACAGCTGTCGGATAGAAGAGTTTTCATGGAATGTGAGACTAGACTAGGATCTAGGCCACTTCATAGAGGTCTGAACACTTTCCTGGTAAATCGTCAATGACTAAATACCACCCTAGAGGCTCTGTTTTCATCTGTTAGTGTCCATGGAAGTCCTTACTGAAGTGACAGTACCTTTAATTTTTAAGAGCGCTGATATTTCATGCTAGGCACAGTGATTTTTTTTCAACACCCTCCATTTTAACTGTGAAAATTTTCAGCTTTAGGATAGCTAAGTTGAATCTGTTGGTCTAAAACTTCAATGAAAGGCTGACATAGAAGTACCTGTAAGATAAAACATTTCACTTCTGAAACCTCTGCAGTGTGAATGCTTCATTAGTACAGAAGTAACACTATTCATTAAGAAGGCTAATGGTGGAAAAATTAGCATGTTAAATTAGTAGCCATTATAACATTATTTAATTTGCAGTAGCTCTTACATTTTATTTCTTTATAAAAATGAATTGTCTCTGTTACTATCATTGTTATAATGTAATTTATTCAGAAAGCAACAGTCCTATATTCGTGCTTCATAATTGTTCTTAAATATAAATAATCCTAATTAAAATAACAATTTATTTATTTACAAATTAAATAAATTATTTATTGTCATATTTCTAATAAATAGGTCAGTATTTAATTTTTTTTTTTTTATTCATTATTTGAGACCAAGAGGGAGGGAGAGAGAGAGAGAATGGACAAGCCTGGGCCTCTAGCCACTGCAAACAAATTCCAGACACATGTGCCACCTTGTGCATCTGGCTTACATGGGACCTGGACAATTGAACCTGGGTCCTTGGGCTGCACAGGCAAGCACCTTAACCACTAAGCTATCTCTTCAGCCCAAATATTTAACTTTTGATGGCAAAAACACTAGGAAGCAAAAATTAATGACACTAAAGGAAGCAATAACATGATATAGACAAGAAATTGCCAGGGCACTGTCCTGGAATTACAGATACTGACTCTTGGATTTGTTTGCCTAAGAATGGGCCCGTTGCTTTTAGATCGGAATCTGACAGAAGGAAAATTGCCCCTTGGAGGGTTTTAACCCAGGAGTGAACCTGCTGATTCTGATAGAAAGGAAACTGACCTTTGGAATTTTTTAACCCAAGAATGACACTGCTGATTCTGTTGTCACCACTGCTCTGACATGAATTGGCTCTAGCATCTGCTGACCAGGCACACGGTTTTTTTAACAACAAAAAACAATAATATGTGAACAATTTCAGCACTACATGGGCAAAAGAGCAGGAACTTTCGACTCTGAATAATTCTTTAAGTATTGTTAAAGAAAGTGACTTAGGGGTATGACCTGTTGGATTCTGCTGATCCAGTTAATACACAGTGCATTCACAAATGCAATCCCTCTAAGCCCACCTATAACTCCCAAAAGTTCTATGGGTGATTCGTGACTTTTAACATGTGTTAACTTCAACTAGGTATAGTTCACTCACATACACAGTGTTCAGTCATTGAGTCATTGAGTCAACCAGGTCATTGAGGAAATAGGGCAAAGAGCAGAGCTTAAGTTCAGTCGGCATCTAAATATGCCTTGTCCACATTGGTCATCTGTATTATCCAGGCCAGATGTAAACAAAGGCAGAGGAAACCAAGTTACATTATTTTTAAGAGGGCTGAATACTTAGTTGTAAAATTAACTTTGGGACAAGTTACAAGAGAGGAACTTAGCAAATAAGAAAAAAGAAAGCTTCTCACAATAATTCTGAGAAGTTACTTGTAGTGTCAAGAAGAAGCATTTCCATAGTTCATTCCCAGAGTTCATTCACTCAGTTGTTCATTGAAATAATTCTGAATAAAAAAGAACTATAAAAATGGTCACGACATGGTGCAAATAATTATAATCCATGTAGTATAGTCCAAGTGTCAAAATTATTTAAAAAAATACAACACAGGGTTATGGATTAAATGATACATGTCATAAATGGAAGAACCCGGTATAGGGTCTGGTATACATAAGTGCAGGAAATATAACTATTCTTTTTAAAAAAATTATTATTTTTATTGACAACTTTTTAAAATATAGACAATATCCCATGTTATTTCCCTCCCTCCCCCCACTTTCTCCTTAGAAACTTCACTCGCCATCATATCCCCTCTCCCTCTCAATCAGTCTCTCTTTTCAGTTTGATGTTATGATCTTTTCCTCCTATTATGATGGTCTTATGTAGGTAGTGTCAGGCACTGAGAGGTCATGGATATCCAGGCCCTTTTGTGTCTGGAAGAGCATGTTGTCAAGAGTCCTACTCTTCCTTTTGCTCTTACATTCTTTCCGCCCCGTCTTCCTCAATGGACCCTGAGCCTTGGAAGGCAGATGTCCCTCAGCACTGAAACTATTCTTACAATAGCACCAGTAGCCTTATTATTCCAAGGTCCATAAGACTCCAATGTTTACTAGAGAATTGCATGCAGAATTTTTGCAACAAATCTTCTCTGAATGTGGTGCCAAGAATATAAATTGGGTAAAATTGACCAAAGAACAAGAAAATCCTCAATTCTTGCTAACTGAACTGTAAGGAAACTTTGGGAAGTCCAACAAATAGAACACTAATAATATGTAGATCAAGACACCTCCTCCAATCAGTCACGTTTTTCTAATGCAACAATATATTCAGAAACAGTAACTAAACTATCCTTCCCAACTGGTGAGTACCTGGATCAGCATCCAACCATTCTAGACATTATATAGCTTACTTATCTACCACTGAAGGAATGGCTACATGGAAATACCACTAAACTATAGGTAGCACGATAATGAAACAATTAACATTTCCATATTTCTTGATAAGTATACATTTTTGCAAGTGTTTTTATGGGATCTGGAATGTTTTGAGGAATAATATATATGGAATATGAGAAACCAACCAAGATATTGCCCAAATCTTAATTAGCTCATTGTCTCTGACCAGAGATGAATGTTGTATGTCCTCTTCTTTCTACTCCTTGCCTAGAAAGATTTATAAGTTTATATATTATTAAATTATATATGTATACAAAATGAACACTACACCATATGTGTGTATGCAAATATATTTTACAGAGATACTGAAACACACTGGGTACTCTTATAGCCTACTGCCCTCTTAAGATTTATGGAGAAATAAAGGGAAGTTAGAGAAAATGATGACTAGCCAATTATTTCTTTGACAGGTAGTCATGCTAATTCTGGCATGTCCGGATTGTATGCCTGAATAGAAGGGAGCAATGACAAAGCTTCAGTGAAGAAACACTGCTTTATGGCTGCTCTATTCTAGAAAGCTCTTTTTATTGTCTCTTACATGTGTGTGCTTGTGTATGTGTATGTGTGTACACTATACATGCATATGTGCATGTGTGTTTGAATGTATGTGGGTACACATGTATGTGCCAATTCTATTCTGGGTGTGTGAGTGCACATGTTGAGACACAGGTCAATGCTGAGTACCCTCTTCAATCATTTTACAGGGCAGTTTTGAGACATGGTCTCTCACTGAACATTTCACTCACTGACTTGACAGGACTAGCTGGCCAACAATTCCTAGAATTCTTTTGTCTGTGCTTCCGCAACACTGGAGTTATACGTGAGCCACAAATCTCAGGAACTGTGTGGTTTCTGAGGATCTTTACTCAGATCCTCATGCCTGAGCATAAAGCAATTTATCCAGTGAACCTACAGAATTTTTTTTAGTCTCATGATTTCAAATTTACAGCTTATTATCATATCAACACATATGAAGGAGTCAAAATACTTTAACCATTTTCCTTCCTCACTTCTTATGTCCCTATTTTACCTTTGTGTAGATAAATTTTAAGTAACTCATCAAATATCCCACTATACACCTGCCCAGATTTTATTTTTATATTTCTATATATATATATATATATATATATATATATTTTATAAGACATTGAATGTTCTTAACCATATAAAACAAGGAAAATCTTAATAACTTGCATTTTGATAGCATACAGTGAAATAAAATTGAAATTTACTTTTATTTTATTCCTTCTAATAAGTTATCACAGTTACTGATTAAGTTATCTGAAATATCATTTGCATTTATGGCTTATTTGTTCAATAGTTTATTGAAATAAATACTGATAAAATGCATTATTCTATTTTTATGTTTCCAGAATAATTTACTTCTTTAGTGGTATTTATAAGGGATGCATTTTATTATTAGTTATAAGAACCATTATAAAAATAATGCTTTGTACTTTGAAAAATAGTGCAAAAGAATATTACTACTAGAAGTCTATGTCTTCTGGAAAGGTATTAAACTATTAAATATTCCTTCCTAGGTTTTAAGAATCAATACAACTGTTACTTTCATTTCAATCATATTTTATTATTAATAATAAATGCCCAAAACTTCAAAGACAATAAGCTGTATACAGAAATATTGCAGACTGCTACTGAAAGTCAAACTGTCAAGCTTTTTGCTCATTTAGGCACAGATCCCTTCATTGGATTGGTGAAATATGCTCACTGTATATCCTGTATGCTAATTCTTAATTGACTTGACATACTTATAATGGGAGAAAAGTAAACTAAAGTGGGAGAATTAATTTTCATTTCTAGTCTATAATCTCTTTTAAATATTTTAGGGTCTTAATCTCAAATTTAGGAATATATATATATATATATATATATATATATATATATATATATATATTCCTAATGATGCACAGTTTTCTAACAGGTTAGGAATATCATCAAAGAAAAGCTTTAACTTTGTTTTTAAACTCTCAATCTCTCATTTCTTAACTGAGCAGATTTGATGATGGCTTGTACGTCCCTATAACAGTGACCTAACTGTCACATTTAAATGCTACGAATAGCAATTATTTGAAATCTGATAATTACTAACAGCATAATAAAGTGAAAATGGTATCTGTGTGTATCATAGTAAATGAGTAGCTACAGTAGCAGTTTATTTGGCATATAATTGCTATGATATATTCACAAAGAAAACATGTAGATGCACTGTTAGATTGCATGATTGATTGCCTAGTTATACTATTAGGCAAGGTGACCATTATGTGTCATAATGGCATTAAGATAGCAAACTTTTGCACTCATATGTTTGGGTGAAGAGCAAGAGAGAGAATCCTTGGTGGCAGACAGATAGATGTATATCCAGCAAACATAAGAAAAAAAAAATGGATGCAACTGAAATCTATTCCCTCACATAGAAGCAGACTTTCCAGTTGGCAAATTAATTCTGTGTACTCCTAATGAGAATGTTTCCCAGAGCAGCTTTCTTTAGAGGCATGGATGGAGAATATATAGTCTGGGAAGAAAATGATTGGAAAGATATCCATATGGAGCTACAAACAGTGTGCTAATGGAAGAATCTGATGGTTGCTGCTCTCATCTCTGGCTGAGCGTTTCCAGGCAGTAACTAGTTGGATGATTCTGAAAAACAGTACTTTCTTTAATCTCTGAGATAAAACATCATATCTGGACATGAAAAAGTAGGGGGAGCTCTGATGCCTGTTGGAAAGGTGGGCCTCTGACTGTTTGAATACACTGTTGAACTCTGCAGAGAGAAGCAAATAGTATAAAATAGTGGAGATAGGAGTGCTGTGTTTGATTTTTAAAGCATTTAAATGTGTGTGTGTGTGTGTGTGTGTGTGTGTGTGTGTGTGTGTTTCTTTAGGGGCTTATACAACACAGAGTTGGATCTATACTCAAACTCTATTTTATGATAAGTAGCAGGGCAGTAGAAAAGGTTTCAGCTTTTAGAGTAAAAAAAAATACATCCATGAAAAGACTGATGGTTCTGAAGTAAATGATCCTATAGATCATAGATCTAGATGAACCGCTGACAAAGATTAGAAGGGGTAAAAGTCTTTGTTCTGAATCTATCATTCAAAGGTGTTAACCTTCAGAAATATTTCTTACACTACTCATATGTAATCTTTTCTCTCAATTACATTATATAATGTGGTAAACAGCAGGATAAAGTCCATGACATGCAAGCCTTCTGGATTTGTTTGATATGGAAATAAGGTTAGAGTACAGCTTTCCAAAAGTGTACAAAGCTCTTCTACTCAAATGTTCGGGAATTAATTGGCTCATTTATTAGAGAATCCATGCGATATGTAATGCCACATCGGGAGAAAGTCTGACATTTGTTTTCAAAAGTACTAGTATATAGATTTTTACATAAAACCTACTTTGCAGCTTCTTTCAGGTTAGTTTTCAAACATATTGCTACACTACATCATGTGTTTGTTTTAGAAACTAAAAATAGTCTTTTAGTCCTCTATTCTTTTACCACAGTTCTATCAATACTAATATCAACGATAAAAATACATGCTACCATGTCTGCTCACCATTTTACTTTAACTCAGGTTCTAATGCTTAGGAGATAAGCACTTTGGTGACCAACCTATTTCCCAAGCCTCCTTCAGTGGTTGTCATCTCCTCCTCCTCCTCCTTCTTCTTTTTGATTTTATGTGTTTATTTAAGAGAGGGAGTGGAAGAGACAGAGGGAGGATGGGTAGGCAAGGCATCCAGCAAACCAACTCCAGATGCATGTTTCACAGGCAAACATATTAACCACTAAGCAACTCTCCAGCCCCTCCAATTCTTCTAAAGCAAGAAGAACATTCCTCATTTGGGAATATTGCTTATTTCATCAAAGTATGTCTATAGAGTAAATGGAATGCTGCTAGAAATGCCTATTTTTGCCATGCCACTGCCAGTGGGGCCCCACTCCTTAGTGGTCTTGCCTACCCCAGAATATTCTTAAGAATCCTTCCCACTTGCCTACTCCTGCCATAGGGCGTCCAGTGAATCCTGGTAACATTTATCACCTGCACTCATGTCCAGGGTCCTTCTCAGCAACCTAGTCAAAATACACCATTGTGAGCCTCTCTACTCCTAGGAACCCTCTCCACCTGGGCTCCTGCCTGTGGATCCTTCATATATATATATATATATTCTACATATAGTACATAGTCAGACCACAACCCTGCCAGGGAGTGCAGGGAGTGCACCACTCTCTGGTGTTCTCCCCAAAGAAAACATCAAACAACACAAAATCACTAACATGACAGGAAGTAACTCACAACTTTCAGTAATAAATCTGAATATTAATGGTCTCAATTCACAAATAAAAACTCATAGGCTGTCAGACAGGACCAGAAAGCAGGATCTACTTTTGGCTATATTCAATAAACTTACTTAACTCTTAATGGAAAATGCTACCTTAAGGTAAGGGGTGAACAAAGGCATCCCATACAGATGGAAACAAGGAAAAAGCAAGTTTTCTGTTCTAATATCTGACAAAATAAATTTGAAATCAAAGCTAGTCAAGAAAAGATAATGAAGGACACTTCATGTTAATCAGAGGGAAATCTACCAAAAGGATATTACAATTCTGAATCATATGCACCAAATACAGGGGCACCCAACTTCATAAAATTAATAGTACTAGACATGAAGACACAGGTTAACCCCAACACAATTATAGCAGGCAGCTTCAATATCCCACTCTTGTCAATACCATTCAACTAAACAACAACAGAAAAAATAAACAGAAACTTTTGTGATAAGTGATCTCATAGAACAAACAGACCTGACAGGTGCAGAGAACACCAGACTCCAAAACTATAAAATGTGTATTTGACTCATCAGTCCATGGTACTTACTCTAAAATACATCACATATTAGAACACAAAGCAAGTCTCAGCAAATTTAGGAAAAATTAAAAATCTCCTTGTGTTTTTTCCAACCAGAATGCATCAAACTTAAACATTAACAACACAAACTACAGAAAATATGGAAACTCCTAGAAATTAAACAACACATGGAAATTAAGTAACACAACTGAATAAAGAATGTGCTACTAAAAAAAAAATCAAGAAAGAAATTAAAAAAAAAATATTTCCAAGAATTGAATGAAAATGAAACCAGTACTTACCAAAACCTGTGGGATACAGTGACCTTAAGAAGGAAGTCCTGGGCTGGGGAAATGGCTTAGTGGTTAAGGCATTTGCCTGTAAAGCCTATGGAACATGGTTTGATTCCCCAGTACCCACATAAGCCAGATGCACAAGAGGGCTCATGCATCTGGAGTTTGTTTGCAGTGGCTGGAGGCCCTGGCATGCCCATTCTCTCTTTCTTTCTATCTGCCTCTTCCTCTCTCTTGCAAATAAATAAAAATAAAATATTAAAAAAGAAGGAAGTCCTAAGAAGGAAATTTATATTTCTAAGTCCTTAAGTAAAACACATAGAAATTTCTCAAATAAATAACTCAGTGGTGTACTTAAAGGCCTTAGACTAACAGGACCAAGCCCACCCCAAAATTAAGACCAGGGCAATTAACTATTAAGATCAAGGCAAGAATGAATTAAATAGAAACTAAAATAAATAAAAAAGAATCAAGTAAACCAGGGATAAATTATTTGGAAAGACAATTGAGATTGATAACCCAATCAAAAAGTGAATTATGGAACTAACTATAGTTCTCTAAAGAAGAAACACAAGTAGCTCTTAAATATCTTGAAAAGTATTCATCATTCTTATCCATCAAAGAAACACAAATTAATTAAAACGACTCTGAAATTCCATCTCACTCTAGTCAGAATGACTTGCATCAAGAGCCCCATACTAAAGGAATCTAATAACACACCTACAAATGCTCAAGGGACATTGAGGAAGGAAGAGGGGCCAGAAAGAATGTAAGAGCCACAGAGTGAGAAGGTGTACTCTGAGGCATTGAATGCCAGACCCCCAGCAACCAACAGGTGTATTCATGAAACCACAATGATTACCAATAGTCCCACTGAGGAGAGTCCTCCATGGAATGGGGGTACAGGAGAGAGGATATAAGACTATAACCAAAGGGCTGTTGAAATGGCTTACAAGTTAAAGTTGCTTATTTTTAGAGCTTGATGGCCTTGGTTCAATACCCTAGTACCATCTTGAAGTCAGATGCAAAAAGGCACTCATGTGTCTGGGGTTTGATTGCTGTGTCATGAGGCCCTAGCCTGTCCAGTCTCCTCTCCTCTGCTCTCCTATCCTCTCTTCTCCTCTCCTTTCCTCTTCTCTCTCCTCTCTCTTCCCTCTCTTTCTCTCTGTCCCTATGCCTCTCCCTCTCTCTCTCCCTTACCCCTCAGCCTTCACAAATAAATGCTCATAAAATAAGATTCTGATATATATTATATTATTCTGATTTTACATTCATAGTATTGGTTCCATTGTCCTCCTCCCTGTCCTCCCACTTTCAAAGGGACCCTCATCAATGGGGAATGTGGGTTGTGCATTGTGAGGTTAGTCAAGAGTTCTGGGGGGTAGGCCCCAGTCTCTGTGCATAATGCCCCAACTTGTGATTCTAACAATCTTTCTGCTCCCTCTTCCGCGAGTTTCCCTGAGCCACATTGGGGTCATTTTAGTTCTACTTCAGTCATGAGGTTTTGGGAGCCTCTGTGTCTCTGAATATCTGGCTTAGTTGGAGCTGGATGTTCTCTGTATTTTTTTAAGTGGAAAAAACTAAACTAAAATGCACTCCTTTGGGACAACTCACTCCAATGTACTTTAGTAGTGTGAGTTTTGCTTTTGTAAACAAAGCAGCTTAAATGAAACAAAATAAAACAAAATGAAAAAATAACACAACAAATGCTGACAATTATGTGGGGAAAGATGAATTCTTATTCACTGTTGGTGGGGGTACAAGTTTTGACAGTTATTATGGAAATAAGTTATGCCTATTATTTCTTAATAAATCTAGAACATTGACATTATATCAGTCATGCTTTTACTATAATGTGATTTTAAATATCTTTCCAGGATCTGTTTATTAAATGCAGTACTCCAGGAAATATATTAAATTCCACAACAATAATGTCTTACTTCAGTAAAATATTCACTTCCTCATAAGAAACACATTTTAAATGATCTTAATAGAGAGGTTATCAATCTTATTTACTGTTTCTCATGTCAGAGATCATTTGTTAAGCAACTGTTTTTAAACTATGTCAAGAATACTTAGGGCATCACGGGAGATCTGTACAAACCCCAGACACATGAATGACTTTCTGCATCTGCCTTCAAGATTGCACATCAATCAGCAATGGAGCTCAATAGGTGATGGCTCACTATTCTACTTAGCATTATTGTTGTATTTATTGGCAATTGTCTTTGAAGGATATGTCAAAGTTTATCTATTCATTAATGCTCACACACAAAAAAATCCTATACATTGTCCTTGGTATTTTTCTTAAATTATAAAATAGCTAATTTATTATATTTTTTGAAACATCGATTTTCCTGCATAATTTGACTAAGCTTTTTTAATTATTATTTTTATTGACAACTTTTATACTTACATACAAAAAAAACCACCTGATATTTCCCTCCCCTCCCTCCATTCCACTTTAGAACTCCAGTCTCCATCATTTCCCCTCCCTCTCTCCATCAGTCTCTCTTTTAATTTGATGTCATCTTCTTTTTCTTCTATTTTGAGGGTCTTGCAGAGGTATTGCTAGGCACTGCAAGGTCATGGATATCGAGGCCAATTTCTGTCTGGGCAGTTGCTATATTTAGAATATTTTTTTTTTTTTTTAAGATTTGGGAGATTGAAGACATGTATGGAAAAGTTAGAATTCATTAAAATTAGTTACAATTACTTAAATTTTAGTTTTGTATCAGATTTTCAACTTTCCTGATATACAGATATTATTACATATTTTAAAAAGCACTTAAGAAATCATTGTTTCTTTGAGATATGCTGACAATTGACAAACTTTCTTAATGATTTTTATTTAAACTCACATCATGTATTGGTTATTTTTCTTGTTGCTGTGGTAAAACTCTGAGTAAAGCAACATAAGGAAGGAAGGGTTCCTTTGGGCTTTGTTGGTGCCATCATGGCAAGGAAGGCATGCCCTCAGGAAAATGGTGCAGCGGGTAATGTTGTCTCCACAGTCAGAAAGCAGAGAGAGATGAATGCTGGTGTCCAGTGAGTTTTCTCTTTAATACACAGTCCAGGGCCCCAGCCCATGGAATAATGCTGCCCACTTAAAAATATATTATTTATTAATTTATTTAATTTGTTATTTATTTGCAAGGAGAGAAAGACAGAGAGAGAGAAAGAGAGAGAGAGAGAGAGAATGGGCACGCTAGGGCCTCTATCAGCTGCAAACGAACTCCAGACACATGACCCACTTTATGCATGCAGCTTTAAGTTGGTACTTTAGAATTGATCACAAGTTTGCAGGCTGTGCAGGCAAGTGCCTTAACCCCTGAGACCTACTCTCCAGGCCTGTATTATGCACTTTTAAGGTGAATCTTTCCTTTTAATTAACCCAGTCTAGAACATTCCTCACTGGTGTGCCCAGAGGTTTGTCTACTTGATAATTATAGATTCTTTCAAGTTGATAATCAATATTAATCATCAGAAGTCTTTTTCTAAGAAAGTGAATATTTTATGACCAAGAAAGACTTCTAATATTTCCATTTCGGTGTCTGCTGGTAACATAATTCTGTCTGCAACCTCAACAAAGGAGCACAGTCTAGTAATCTGAATCAAGACTCTTTAGTCTGAATAAGTATTCTGGAGACGTTCTTACCCTGTGAAGAGAGCTCTGTGTTAAAAAAAGATGTGGACTTAAGCTGCAGAGATGGCTCCAGTGGTAGGGCACTTGCCTGCAAAGCCTAACGACTTCAGTTCAATCCCGCAGTACCTTCGTAAAGCGAGATGTAGCACATGCACATGGAGTTTGTTTGGAGCAGCTGGAGGCCCTGGTGCACCCATTTTCATTTATTCATTCTCTCTCCCTCTCTCTCCTTTCCTTCCTCCCTCCCTCCCTTATTGAAAAATAATTAAAATATTTTTAAATGATGATGTGGACTCAGGATAATCCTGTGAAACATCTCTATGAGGTTCTGTGGTTAAAAATTCATAGTAACATGCATATCTAATCTAATATGAATTAAGCAACTATTTTGACAAACAAAAGGTGAACAGTATAAAAATACAAATTGACACAAGAATGCTTAAGAGCAGTTTAAATTACAAGCTTACTGTATTAAATGTGAGTGGCTTTTTAAGAATAGTGAAATGTGGGGCTGGAGAGATGGCTTAGCGGTTAAGACGCCTGCCTCCTAAGCCTAAGAACTCCAGCTCCAATCTCCAGGTCCCACGTTTAGCCAGATGCAAAGTGACACAAGGACACAATGCCACACTTGACCACAAGGGGGCGCAAGCATCTAGATTTAGTTCGCAGCAGCTGAGATGCTGCTGGCGCGCCCATCTCTGTCTTCCTCTCCCTTCTCTCTCTCTCTCTCTGTCTCTCTCCAAAAAAAAAAAAAAAAAAAAACAATAGTGAAATGTATTCTAATAGGTTCACTGATACTAACATTTTTATCACTTTCAAAATGTTTTCAATTATGTACAATTGTAATATTGAAGAGGAGTCAGTGATGTGGTTTACAATATAAGCACCATACCAGTTTGCTTCACTGCAACTTGAAAGTGGACCACATATTTAGTAATATTTAGTAATATTATACTTTCTAGTCATATGCAAATATTACATTAAAAGTTATGTTATATGAATATGTTTTAAAGTTAAATCATGTTTGCTCTATCATTAGTTCAGAACAGGGTTTAAAAAGAATTACATGAATGGAGCCGGGCGTAGTGGCGCACACCTTTAATCCCAGCACTTGGGAGGCAGAGGTAGGAGGATCGCCAAGAGTTCAAGGCCACCCTGAGACTACATAGTTAATTCCAGGTCAGCCTGGGCTAGAGTGAGACCCCAAAAAAAAAAAAAAAAAAAAAGAATTATATAAATGGTCATGTCTCTAATTCTTATATAAAATACATAGATGTCTAGCAATTGAATAATGTAAAATATTTTCAGATTTTTATCACAGACTGTACATTAAAAATATCTGGATTTTTTAACATTTTCATACTCCTCCCCTTATATATTCTATTTCATTTGTGTTTTTTTTTTTTTTTGTTGTTTTTTTTGCTGTTGTTTTTCTTAATGAAAGATGACACTATTCTCTTATAGAATCATCCAATTTACTTTAGGTAAAGTGTTTCCAGGAAAGAGCTTGCATACTGGATTAGGTGGAAGTAAATGATACAAGATCATCTGTGTCAAAGGCATTTGGGATCCTACTTTACATTTTACTTCGTTCTTGTTGTTTGGCATGTAATGAAAGTTTAAAATGCATATACTTTTGATTCCAAAGAAGACATTGATTTTATTCATAAACTTTTGTAATTACATAGAACTGTTGGATACCACCTATAGCTTAAAATTGCAGTGCTTTTCATTTTGAAGAGGAGGCTTTTGTTATTTATTGTTGTGTATGGATTCCATTTTGCATGAAAAGCCAGTAGAAGCTACCAGAATGATGCAAGAATTTCATTCAAATCTAATTTTGAGAAGGGTCATTTTTATGAAGCAGGCAAGGTGATATATGAATCTTGAGGAGGGTCAATGCACAGCTGAGTTGAGGCCCTGTCACACTGGTGCTGGTTATCTAGGCGAGCACCCTGGAGTTGTTGCCACTTTTGTGCTATAATTCAAACGGGCTGCTATATGTAGGTGAACATAATAGGAGAAAATACATGCCCTTCATGAAAAAGCAATGCAACTACACTCTTTTCTTTCTACTGCTTCCAATGCTGGTGGAATTAGCAATAAAAATATTAAAGATGCATTGTTTTAATATAAGGATATTTAATTCTTCCTGGCATAAAGATATCCCTTTTCTTAATTGTTCTATATTCACTGAAGTTCAAGTCCTATGTACACTTCCTAAAATAAGTCTTCATGTGCACTGCTTATCCTGTGACAATTCTAGGGAGGGGAAGATTACTTCCACACAGAAAGAAGAAGCTAGATATATGGATTCCAGGCTAAATGGTAAGGTTTTTTTTTTTTTTTTTCTTCTCCCTATTTGTGCACTAGTCTTTGGAGAGAAACACACAGGTTGATCTTCTGGGGCTCTTTAGACTTAATTTTGTTTTGAAAATCCATTCTGAATGCCATTTTTAAAAAGAGAAACTGCCACAAAACAAAACAGCTTGACAAGTTAGAAATGATTCTACACTGCATTTGTAGAGAACGGAACATACCTTTAACCTGAAAAGCTCGTTATTAGAAAAAAGGTGCCGTACCCCTCTGCAGTTTATTGTATACGGTGCTTGTTGGAAGTGATTTCGTCCTGACAAGGTTATATGGCGTCTGTTGTGCTCTAATAAGCTCCAATAATAAAATGTGGCTGCCTTTTTCTGAATTCCTTCATTAGCATGTGAAGAAAGGAACATGTTTCTATTATTTCTAATTGGATGATATGATACAGAACTCAAACTCCTTTTAAAATGGAGATAATCTGCATTCAGAGCATGAGATCAATTGCAAGCATGAAGCTGAATTTTAATTTTTTAAATAATCTTTAGGTTTGGATCCTAGCAGAAATCATTAAAAAAAAAAAAAAAATCACTCTATACCTGATCAAGTGGGAAGGTGGGCAATTTTTGGTACAAATCAATAAGGCTCCTTTTCTGACTTTTGTTACTAGAAATGATGTAGTGCTTATTTTCTGACATTAGTTTAGTAATCTTCAGTAGCAGCATTAATAAAAAAGTGAAATTTACTGCTAGGAACCCGAAAGATGGCTGGAAACTAACCACTTACTACATTTTCTCCATTTTTTTTTTTTAATATACTACATATATTTATTTATCATATTAGAGAAAGAGAGAGAGAGTGGGTGTACCAGGGCCTTTAGCCACTGCAAAGGCACTCCAGATGTATATATGTGGGTATTGGGGAATCAAACCTGGGTTCTTAGGCACTGCATGCAAGAACCTTAGCCAATAAGCCATCTCTCTAGCCCCAACATTTTCTATGATTATTTATCACGTTGTCTCATTGAAAAAAGTTCAATGAATGTCAAAGACTAAACGGTTATTAACTCTGAGACCTGAAAGTAGTAGTTTACATCAAGAAATGGCAGCTCTTCTGCAGTGGAGATCTAAAAAGGGTTGGGTCATAAGATACTTATTACAGTTAAGTGATCTTAAGAAATGAAGACATATTCATTTATAAGTCTGATCTTGTGCTTCTTTGGGTGAGGTAAAAATATTAAAAAAAAAACATAATATATTGTAAGCATGTACAAGGGTCCCTGCAATGTGACTATAACATGGGGTGGGGACATGAAATTATTGCTGTATAGAAGAATGCTTTCCAAATGATTCAGAATAAGGGGCTTGATTTATAGACATGAAAGAGGTGATGTGAAATTTGATGTAACTCTGAGAACACAATAGCATGAAGAACAGACCAAACTAGAGCTAGAACGTGGGAAAACACTTTGGTTAAAGGCAGGTATCCTCACGGTTGCTGGATTTTCTTTGTATGAGCCAGCTTAAAGACAAGTGAAGAAAAGAAAGAAGAAAAAAAAAAAAAAAAAAGAACAGTCATGCTTTCTCCGAGGAACTCTCTTCCTTAGAATAGTAAATTTTCACGTTATGACTGCTTCACAGTGGTGTCTGTAATGTGGAGTTCTTCATGTCAGAGTCATGGGGGCTGAGCTAGGAAGCCTATAGTCTAGCAGATTTACAATAAAATACTTTTTACCAATATCGTGCACACCAAGATTAGTTCCTTTGTTCAGCAACTTAGTGTTTTGAGCTGAAATTGTTCTCCATGGTCTACATTATTATAGAACTACTTTGGAATATTTAGACAGTATTTATTTGTAACACAGTAGTCGCTCCACAAAGAACACCTGCCTGGAATGTGTCTATATTAGCATGCAGGTGTTCCATTGGCTATAGCTGGAGTTTACATGCATCATTCTGGAAAGACTCGAGAAGTTTTCTTTTACTAAGAACAGCGTTTTACTTGTTACAAATGAAGAATGTAGATTTTTATAATTGAAAATATTTTTGGTATAAGAAAATATAAACATATTTTTATGTCATAGAATCCTTACTTTTTTCAGTTATCCTTCAATAAAAATTTTCATAATAATATTCCTTTGAAAGAAACATTTACATTTACTGTCATATATGCAGGTGTTTATAGAGATACATAATTTATTATTTAGAATTTAAATATATGTTCATATATAGTACATTCTATGCATGAATTACTGACATACATATATAAATTTTGTGCATTTATATTGTTTAAATTTTGATTATTCATAATTCACTTAAAATCTCACCAGAAATCATCAATAAATTAAGTTATGCATTATTTTGGAATAAATATTGATATGTAGAATTTTATGTATTTACAATGCACAATCAGGATTATAAACAATTTGGTGTTTAATAGGACTATATATTACTATATGGCCCAAGCTTTTACTAGTTTTAGAAACTATTGTTACATTTTTAAATTCTGGTTTTAAAGAACTTAGTTTAAGTTTCTCTTTTTGGATAAAAATTGCATCTCAGTAATTTAGATATAATTATGAATTTATCTGATCATATCTAGACAAATCATCAATACATTCACTTTCATAATATTTTATTATCCTCTTCACATTTTATTGTTAACTGCCTTAATTATTCTATAATTTTGGAAATAATTAGTAACACAACTAATTTGTTCTGCATATTCAAAATCCTGAATTCATTATTTATAACCATCTTTTGTGTCATAAAAATATTGTAGCTATTGATTATGTTAGTATTTAGTACATTTTCAAAAAAAAAATAAATAAATAAACCTAAGCCCATCATCTGCATTGTGTAAACTCAAGGTGAAATTCGTAATTTTGTTGAATTTTTATATTTTTGTTTTTTTTAAAAACTAATTTTCTTAAATTCTGAAAGACCATTAATTTGACATTTTTTTTTACTTATAGTTGTCTTAGTGCAAATGTTTTAATATCTGATTTAGCATAGGATACTAACATATAAGAAATACATCTTAAGAACTCAAGTGAACTATTGTAGTTACCTTCTTATTGCTGGGATAAAGCAACCAACCAAAAGCAGCTGATGGGAAGAAAAACTTTAATTTGGCTTACAGCCTCATTGGGGAGTTTCATAATGGCAGGGGAAAGCATGGCACGAGCAGAGGCTCAACTTCACCTCTGCCACAGCATGTGGAAAATAGGAAGTGAGTGAGCAGATCTCTAGCAAAGAAGAACTGGCTAATAAAGTCCTTCCCCAACAACACACCTCTTCAAGCATGGCTCCTCCTCCCAAGTTTCCACCAGCAGCAAACAAGTGTTCAAAACACATGAGTTCATAGGTGAGTCTGATTCAAACCACCACATAGATGTTTCAAATTGAACATATACCAATAAGCAACTGAGCACATAATATATGAGCATAGAAATTATAGATTTATATTATCTTGTTTTAGGAAACTGAATAAATTAATGTTGTCATTACTTATGTTTTATTATGTGTTCATTGCTATACTTCATCCCTTGAGAAAAGATGAAAAAAAAAAAAAAAAAAGCTGTGCTTTAATAGAGAAAAAATGGCCTGTATTTTATATCCTTGCCTATATTTTATAGAATATTTCTTGTATTAACAGTGTAATTTAAAAAAGGTCTGTGGGATTATATATAAAAAATAATGCAAATGGAGCCAGGCATGGTGGCATACGCCTTTAATTCCAGCACTCGGGAGGCAGAGGTAGGAGGATCACCATGATTTCGAGGCCGCCCTGAGACTACATAGTTAATTCTAGGTCAGCCTAGGCCAGAGTGAGACCCTACCAAAAAAAAATGCAAATGAGTAGCACTAATGTTTCATATTCTATGTTTCTGTAAGAAAATGTACTTCCACTTTTGTAATCAATGTCTGACTTAAAGTCTGAAATTAAGGCTTCATGTAATCCCCATTGAAATGTTTACTTAATTTTATTGTGGGTGCTCAATTGTAGAAGTGAGAAATAAATAAAATAAAATAAAATAAAATAAAATAAAATAAAATAAAATAAAATAAAATAAAATAAAATAAAATAATAAAATAAAATTGAATTTAGTTCTTGTGACTGGATGGTAGTTAATGTCTTCTTCTACAAGGCAGCTAAAACCCAATGACCTTAAGATACATGGAGTGACCTCTCATTTAAATACTTAGACCTCACATTAAATGAAACATTTAAATATGAATATTATATAGCCTAATAAATCACTCATAAATTTCTTCTGATATTGAGCCACTGAATGGAAACTTGATTTTTCTTTCCTATTCTTCCTTTCTCCTTCCCTTCCTCTTTTTATTTCTACTCTTTTTGTTTTGAAGTAGAATCTCACTCTAGCCAAACTGACCTGACTTGGCTTTGTACTTATGATAATATTCTTATTCCAGCCTCCAGAGTGCTGATATTTTAGACATGCTCCACCTTCCCAGGCCATAGAGTAGAAGCTTTCTAAAGACTCTTTTTGGGGACTGAAGAGACGGCTCAGAGGTCAAGGCACTTGCCTACACTGCCTAATGACCTGGGTTCAATTCCTCATTACCCATGTAAAGCCAGATACACAAAGTGGTTCATTTATCTGGAGTTTGTTTGCTATGGCTAGAGGTTTTGCTACACCCATTCTATCTCGTCCCACACTCTCTCCCTCTCTTTCCTTGCAAAAAAATAAGATATTAAAAAGGAATCTTCTTAGCTGGAGAGATGGATTAGTAGTTAAGGCACTTGTCTGTGAAGCATAAGGACTCAAGTTTGATTCTCCAGGTCCCACGTAAACCAGATGCACAAGGTGGTGAATGCAACTGGAGTTCATTTGTAGTGGCTACAGAGGCCCTGTCTCAAATTAAAAACAAACAAACAAACCAAAAAAAAAAAAAAACATTTTGAAAAAGAAATCTTCTTACGTCCTTCACACTTTCTCTGAAAGTCTGAAATTAGGTAAACATCAAGAGGTTCATATGGACCCTGGAAATTATTAATCCTAACAAAACACACCACTTTCATCCTGACAGAAATGAGTGTAAATATGTATGACTATTATTATTTTTTTTTTACTGAAAAAAAAAAAGAGAAAAAGTAGGCTGTAGTCTTAAAAACATACTCTCCCAAAATATAATGATTCTGCTTTTGCTGAAGATTGTGCTTTTGAGAGAAGGAAGCCAATCTTTTTTGTTTTGTTTTGTTTTGTTTTGTTTTGTTTTGTTTTGTTTTGTTTTGTTTTGTTTTGTTTTTCAAGGTAAGGTGTCACTCTGGTTCAGGCTGACCTGGAATTCACTATGTAGTGTCAGGGTGGCCTTGAACTCATGGCAATCCTCCTACCTCTGCTTCCCAAGTGCTGAGATTAAAGGCATGCACCACCACGACCGGCCTTAGGAAGCCAATCTTTATTTCTACAATAACTAGGTCTGTAGTCTAGAATGAGATACTTAGGATTTTCAGCTTTTACTATTTCACAGAAGAGCTGAAATAATTCAATGGACATGAACGATTAAAAAAAAAACAAGAATGTAGATCTCATAATTATTGTAAAATATATTTTTTAATGTTTCAAGACATATAGGGTAGCATCACTAAAAAACATGTAGCGATGATTATGACAGATTTCTTCATCGTTTTCTTCCCCCACTTGTCACTTCAGCCAGTATTCTTTCATGAAAGTCCTTCAGCCCAAATTTATTCAAGTGTGCTTGGAGATGATCCAGAGACAGAAACAAGGGACTAAACTGTGTCATCTACATACACATTTGACAAAGTTCTCAATGTCCTTTTAAATTGCATTATCAAGTACTAAAACAACCCATTGTTTCAGTTCTTTGAATACTAGCCCAGAAATAATAAAAGAGCTATGTTTCATTTCTTTGACATTTGTAGAAATCAAGTGATTGATCCTTATAAGATTGCTTAGAAGAATTAAACAAATAGTTATGAATTTCTATCATTTTTGAAATAGAAAAAGGGAAAAAAAGAATCCAATAATAATTTGTTGGGTTAAACCAAAATAAACAAATGAGCATAAGCATGTAATATATGTGCCTACTTTTAAGACTCAATTACTAGGCATCATTTTGAAAGGTTACTTCCCCTACTAGAAGTCCTGTAAAAATTATGTCTATCAATTGAGCACATTATTCTAGCCCACTGGCTGAAAATATTAGTGTTATGAAATCTGTGGTAAGCTTAGTAAGACCAGAATCTCTATATAGAGTGTTTTTTAAATGTTTTTTGAGAGGAGGAAGAGGGAGGGATGGAGGGAGGGAAGGAGGGATGGAGAGGGAGAGAGAGAGGGAGAGAATAGACATGCCATGGTCTCCAGCCACTGCAAACTAACTCCAGATGTGTATATCACCTTATGTATCTAGATTTATGTAGGTACTGGGAAGTCATACCAAGGTCATTTCACTTTGCCAGCAAGTGTTTTAACTGTTAACCCATCTGTCCAGCCCTTTATATAGAGTTTTAATGACAAATATTATTTTTATAGAAAATATTAGTTTTTGCCTTTATTTAATAAGTAGCTTTAAAGTCCTACTAAGCAAATTCTTTTGCTAACAAAGAATGAATTAGTTTCTATTTTAGATATTCGTTAAAGTTAATCATATATATATATGTGTGTGTATATATATCATATATATATGAATTTTGATTTTTCATTTAACAGCTTGCCAAAACTACTTAAGGATATCTCACCCTGAAATGTGAATATATTGTAAGAATTAAAAGACTGGAGGTACATGAGCATGCATACATAATTTTTATTCATTTTTAATCTTTTTTTTTAAACCATTTCTACCTTATGATCATGCTAAATTGCACTCAAGGCAAAGCCCATTTTGTCGAGAGACTAATGTAACACCATCGAGTTTTCAGAGTTTGTTTTCTTAATTTGACTGGCCAGGAAGCATTTTCCCTGTTGAAAAACAGGTGTAAACATCACTGCTCAAGATAAGAGCGGGAGCTCATGCTGCTTTGTGGTGTCTCCAGTGTAGGAAATTCAGCAGGTGATGCCGGCAGATTGAGTAGGGCTATTTATCAGAAGTAAAAAACTAGAAAATTTTTGTTGTAACTCAAAGATTTTTGCTGAGAGAATGACAGGGAACCTTTTAATAGCAAAATAATATGTCAAACACTCTGAACATATAGGGGTTGCGTGACAAACATATGAAATGAAACCCCAGCACGGTAGCCACAGGTAATTTGTGAGGACATGTTTTTTCTAATTCCCTCGCTGTGTAAATTATATACCTACCCACGTGAGAAAAAAATTCTCTTGAAGGATTTTCCCAAGGTTCTCATAGCTTGACATTTTTGTTTAAAATGTTCTCTTTGGGTAGTTCCACCTGGTTTTAATGAAATGAAGTGAAATTTGGGCATTAAATGCTAAATAATCTTTTCTTTTTATTATATTGCCTATATTTGAATCAAATTTCAATTCATGATAACTAAGTATGGATTGAGGAGTGAATGTTAAACATAGTGTCCTATAACATCCCTTTGGTATTCTGTATTAAAATAAATCATAAACCTTTCACAACATTGGGTTCCATTCTAGTTGACTCAATACATGTTAAAGACCCCTAGTGACTGCAAAGGTTTTAGAAGGCGTTGCCAGCTAATTGTGGTAAGAACTGTGAGACTAAACTGTACCTTAACATCATTTGTGAAAACAGGAGAAGCAATATAACAACAACAATAATAATTGGCTTCTTTTGTTTGTTTCTAAATTTGCTTTCATCCTATTTTCTATCATTGAGTTTTCCTAAATATAAAAGCATTCAAAAACATTTAACCTGCATTTACATACTCATGTTAACATTTCATTAATTCATATGGTGGTGTTTGTGTTTATTTCTGTATGTGTTGTTTTGTTTACTTCTTTGATAAAGCATGTGATTTTTTTTTATTTTACATATATGTATTTGCTACTGCATGTCCAATGTGTTAAATGATGCACTGAACAAATGAGTTCTTGTCATTTTAAATTTCACTCTAAATAGCACAAATGATCTGCTTATTCTTCAACATGCCTCCAAAGTTTCTGTTTTATGTTGGAGCATGTAAGAGAAGTGGAAAAAAATGACAGAAACTGTGTGCTACATTCAGTTTTGTACCTATTATGCTGTTTAAGCTGATAATGTTGAGCCTAAATAAGTTGTATGTACTTATAATTTGAATCATTTATGTTTTTCTTTTGTTTGCATGATATGATTTTGTTTTGTATTTTGTTTTCTTTCCACTCACCAGATGTTCCCACCACTTTGCTTCCCACTACTATCATCCCCTCCCTTACCACTGCACCAGTAACAACCACTGTAGCCATAACCACCCGCCCAACCACATCCGCATCAACCAGCCCTGGAAGAGGTACAGTATGCTTCTTTGTTCTAGCCTAGAAACCCCAGCATGTGGAGCTGTAGCTAGATGTTCTTAAGAGTAGAGCAACTGTGATTCTGTTTGACCCAATTATAAGAAGTTATTGGGTCAATGAAATTATTATAAATTAGAATAAGAGACATCATGGTATGTTTAAATTTTGAATGTCATTTATGGCAACTATCAAAATGCTACAGAGTATAGATGAGAAACATATGGGACTCTACAACACTGAATAAATTTAAAATGTGGACAAAGGATACACCTTTGGCCTTGCCTCAATATGGAAAGTATAAGATGTTCACTGATGCAGAGCTAGCACCTGGCTGTAAAGATCTGGGCTTACTGTTAGAAAATTGGTATTCTTCTACACGTTGACTACTTTCCCTCTGGAATAAATTTGTTTTAAATTCATGGAGTCAATATATATGATTTACCATATAGAACTTGGAGTTGTACATGCCATTTATATACCCAAATACATACCATTGTAAAAAATTTACTGGGTGCATACACTTATTTCACTGACAGAATATTCTAGAAAAAATACTCTAGTACTGCATACATAATAGTAATGCATATTTAGCTACTTGAAAAATGTCTTTTATTAGTATACAAAAATGTGCTTTTATTTCTAAAAAAACAAGTATAGGGAACTGAAGTTTTATTAGTTCAAGGAACTGAAGTTTTATTAAGTTCAAGAGAATATATATATATATATATATATATATATATATATATATATATATATGACAGTAATTCCTGAGATAGATGATGAAAAAGCAAAATTAAGTTTCAGATCCATCATAGAAAAACATGCATTAAACAATATCAGCATAAGAAGTGCTCAAAGAGATTTTGCCATATTTAATTCTGTCATTTTCTTACTTACGTGTTTTGTATCATGTTACCTAAACTAACATATGTTTAACCTAACAATTTAACTAGAAATTCATAGAGACATTACATGTAATTAAATTTTAACAAGAACATATTTGCTTTTCTCTTCCTTGTTGTTTTTCCTTACCTTTAAAGATTGTTCAGGTATAGTACCTGTGTGTCTTGGAATTTTTATTTTTTTCTTGATATTACATTGAGTTTCAATCTTTTACAATTGCTTTAATATTATATATTTTTCTTGTTCCTGAAGAAAATATTTGCATTATATCAATTTTAATAATTATGATGATTATTTTATGTAATATATACAAAACTGACAAAAAATAATCGGATGGCCACAGCCATAAGAATTCCTCTGAATTATCTTTGTTGTTCTAGCCTAAATGAATTTTATTTGAAATAAATGTAGGGGTTATAAGAATTTACAAGTCTTTCATATACACATTTGTATGAATTGGAAGGGAAAGACAGAGAAACTACACAAAAGATATTTAAGGAAATATAAAAATTAAAGGCATCTAATCTCCTATGATTTAGTTTCAAGAATTTTACAACAATTCCTACATATAGTTAACTGAAATGTAATGTTACTGAAACGTACTATAATCTCTACAATGTTAAATTCCAGCTATACTAGCAAAACACTAAACAAATAGGAGAGACAAAATTAAAGACAAGGGGGCTATTAATAAATTATTCCTTCCTTCATATAAGCTTAAGTACCTACTTTACATTTTGCACTAAGATGTTGAAAAATATTGTATTAAATATTACTAGCAAGCCAGCCGTGATGACTCCAACTATAAAGGCATCATCCTGAAGACTGAGGTAAGAGGATAACCACGAGCTTGAGGCCAGCCTAAGCTACATGGTGTGTTACAGGTCAATATGGGCTACACTGAGACACTGAATCAAAAAAAAAAGAAAAAAAAACATATATTACTAGCAAATCTTTATCATGGTAAATCTTTGTTGAAACATATTTATATTCCATGTGGGAAAAATTTGCACATGTTTATATCTATTAAGACATGATTTTAAATATATACAACCATTATTCATATATATTTAGTCTATGGTACATACAGATATGCTATACAAATTCTCTCAATATAAAAAGACTCTAGTGTGGATTAAAATGACAGAAACCTTGTATTTCAGAGTGAAATTAAAAGCAATGCATATAAGTTGTGTGACCTTAGGTATCATTTGACCAATTATATCTTAAATAATTTATAAACTTTTTTTTACCTTTCAGCTTAATTTTTTTTTTTTTTTTTTTTTTTTGGTTTTGCGAGGTAGGGTCTCACTCTGGTCCAGGCTGACCTGGAATTAACTATGTAGTCTTAGGGTGGTCTCGAACTCTCGGCGATCCTCCTACCTCTGCCTCCCAAGTGCTGGGATTAAAGGCGTGCGCCACCACGCCCGGCTTCAGGTTTTGTATTTTCATGATCTTTATATTATGACATGGATAATATGAGATGCATTAATGTTATTCTCACACAAATGTCAAACATTAAAGACTACATGCAGATACACACATATACATAATGGTAACTTCTTTTTTACTGAGGAATGAAAACATCATTTGAAATAGCACAAAAATATGGAGAAATGAAATATTTGAAGAACTGAGCAAGTCATATATTATGTTTTTATAAGAGAATTAATAGCAGACATTGGATCTTTGCCTAATGCCCATTTGTTCCTTCTGTCGTTGGTAAATACAGGAAGAATGTAGAAGTTGCAAATTTCATCTCTGTATCACTAATATTCTATCTATATTAGAGTGGGCAACAGTTTTATATATTCATTACTTACACACACATTACTGTGAATGTTTTACTCTGTTAAAAAAAAAAAAAAACATTTTATAGGGCTGGAGAGATGGCTTAGTGGTTAAGGCACTTGCCTGCAAAGCCTAAGGACCCCGGTTCGATTCTCCAGGTCCCACATAAGCCAGATGCACAAGGGGTCACATTCATCTGGAGTTCGTTTACAGTGGCTGGAGGCCTTGGTGCACCCATTCTTACACACATACTTTCTCTTTCACTCTCTCTGTCTCAAATAAGTAAATAAAAAAATAAAATCTTAAAAAATATTTTATAATACTGTGTTATCACATGCTGTATACTGTATTTTAAATTTGTTTTAGTGAAATTAGGTTTGGAAATATTGCATTTATTCAAATATTTATGAAAAGTATTTCAACATTATGACCATAAAAAATCATAATAAACCTTTACTGCCTAAGAAAGGATGAAAATTAAAACTGAAGAGAAAGGACATCTCAGTTTGCAAGTTTTCTTTTATTTATTCATTACATATCTTTCTTTTATGCAATAATTTGAAATTAACTATATAGTTTCATGAGGCTTAAAATACATATCTTCAAATTTTAGAAATTATAATATTTATCATTGTATTTTTATGAAATGATAGCAAATGAACCACTGCTAATATTTCCACTTCTACTTTCACAATGCCTAGTTTTGCTCACTTATCCATTCTAGTTTGAAGAACACCAAGCTGGAAGGAAATATAAAGAACACATAGCCATGTCCATATTAGCAATCAGGATGAGATTAAAAAAAAAAAAAAGGAATTGCACTCAAAGCATTACAGTCATGATATTGAGACATTGCCCATCTCTTCTCTTGTGTATAAAATGCATTCCTGTTTAAAAGAAGGGATTCAAAGACAGGGTGAAAGCCATTAATCAACAGTGTCTTATAAAAATCAAGGTGATAAACACAAGGCAATGATACTATTGAAACAGTGTGGGATAAGAGAATGAATAAATAGATGCAGGAACCACCTTGTAAGATGAACTCTGAGTCTTCAATTTAGGAGGATTTTGCTCTTAAACCAAGGACACCAAATTGAGTCTTGATATTTTCATGAATACAACAACACAATTATTCACCAGAGTTACCTTGGAAATTGTATATGTTAAAGAAAATAACTTGAGATAAATTAATTTTAAGAGTTTAATTGAGGGAGGGCTGGAGAGATGGGCCAACAGCTAAGACACCTCGCCTGAAAACCTAAAGACCCAGCACCCACATAAAGCCAAATGCACAAAGTGATACATGTGACTTGAGTTTATTTGCATGCTTATTAATTAATGCTCTCACTCTCTGTCCATGCAAATATAAAATAAAATAAAATAGAGAAGGAAGTAACAAGTAGAACCTCCTGAGTGAGTATTGTGAGGATACATTTGCCTTGTGTTGGCCAATTGTCAATCTATGATTGGGAAAGTGTGACTATTATAATTAGCGAACCTCAGTTATTGTGACAGAAATGTTCTCAACTTAGAAGTTGATTCACATATTATTAAGGTTGCAGTTTGTCATTATCTCTGGAGGCAACTTTGAAAAAAATATATATCACTCAAGGACAGATGCAAAGTCAATCAAATGTCATACAATTAACCATTAATATATAAAGTTGTGGAAAAAAACCAGCCATTTCAGTAAAACAAACACACTATGTATAACTATTCAGCTAGTGAAACAGAAGATTTTATTTTCCAAGAAGCAATGATAGTGATAGTTTTATTTCTTTTAAAAGTCTTTATTGTTCAAACACTAATTAGAATTTTAAATTTAAAACGTGTTTTATTGCATGTTTGAAGAAAAGTATTAGTGTAAATTTACCAGGGAACATGAACGTTGAGAACAATCTATCTGTCCCTTGATGAAGAAGAGTTCATAAACTTGCAGTGGCACTTAACACATTGGTGATTTATGTGATATGTCTAAAACCTGAGCACTTTATAAATCAAAAAATTTCCATTAGAAAAGTCCTTTAATGCAACATATTTTAATCTCTGCTTTGTTTTGTCTTGTAAACTTTTCATTCTGTTGGTATATATATGTACTCTCATAAACATTTTTCAATTGACTGAGATTACATTTAGGGCATTGAATATAATTGTTCATAGTAATTGTTCTGAATGGTTCAGTGTGACTTCTATCATTAATACAAACATTCATTTGATATGGCTTGTTTAGTTTGAAAGCATTATTCATTCTTAACATATAATGTTCATATAATAACAGCTAAGATCTAATGATAATATACTTACTTACAATTTAGTAGTCAGGCCTGGGAGATGGCTCAGTGGGGGCAGTGATTGCCAAACAATCATGAGGACCTGAGTTTGAATCCCCAGCACCCCCATATAAGCCAGGAATGGTAGTGTGCACCTATAATTCCAGCACTTGGGAGGTAAAGACAGGAAGATCCATAAAGTTTACTGGCTAGCTCGTCTAGACACATCTATGAGGTCTAGGTTTAGGGAGAGAATCTGTCTCAAAATATTTGGTGGATAGTGCATGAGAAAACTAAGAAAAACACCTAACATGGAGCTCTGGCTTTGCACATGTATGCACACAAATGCACATGAACCCACACACACATTTCCCTACACACATCAAAACATGCATAGACACATATGTCTAAATAATAAATAAATAAATAAATAAATAAATAAATAAATAAATAAATAAAATCAGTAGTCATGATATATGGTCTCATGATATTTATCATTACAGCATAAATTGGAACTCATAAGTTAACATTTAGACTTACAACAACAACAACAACAAATCCCTAAACATTGTTACCTGCTTTTCCATATGCAGGACTGTAAATACACTAGCAATATAAAGATGGCCTGATAAATGTAATAAAAATATTTAAGAGTTCAGCATACTCTAAGTCTGTTAGTTTATACATTTCAGTATATTAGATTTAAATTTCTACAAACACTGATGAAATTATCCATATCAACCATGAACACATTAACATTAATTAATGGTTCAAATCTAGATTTGGATTTACATCTAATTTGTAAATGATCAAAATATAACTGAATATTAATAAAACTATATATTTTTTCTAAAATTATCAGCTAGTTTATAACTATAACAAGTCTCATTGCAATAGAATCTAAGCTACTTGTGATACTACAAAATAAAAGGAATGATTAACTTTCAATATAAAAAAAAAAAATCAGGCTGGAGAGATGGCTTAGCAGTTAAGGTGCTTGCCAGCAAAGCCAAAGGACCCAGGTTTGATTCCCCAGTACCCACATAAAGCCAGACACACAAGGTGGTGAATATGTCTGGAGTTCATTTGAGCACCCACTTGCTTTCTATCTGCCTTTCTCTGGCTCTCTTTCTGTCAAATAAATTTGTAAATAAATAAAATATTTTTTAAAAGTTAAAACATCAGGGCTGGATAGATGGCTCAGCAGTTAAAAGTGCTTGCTAGCAAAACCTGCCATCTTGACTTGATTCCCTAGTGTTGTAGTCAGCTCCATGTTGCTGGCAAGAACTTCCAAACTTACAGTTTATGGGATGAACAGGATTGTTTTCAGGCGTATATATGCAGCAGAAATTCCATGATGGTGGAAGATACTGACCCCCTTTCAAATATCCAAGGAGAAAGCAACCTCCACCAGCCATCACACAACAAATGCAAGGACACAGGCAGAGCTCAAAAACCTCTGCATAACTTTGGGCTAGAAATCAGATCTACCCTCAGTGATACATTAAGGGCTAGACTCCCGGATTTGCCCCCAGTGACAGCTCCTCCAGACTGGCAACTGGAGACAAGTTTTAATAAAACAAGAGTCTGTTGAGGGGGGTGGAAATACATTCAAACTACAACACCTGGTAGCCATGTAAAGACAGATGCATTAAGTGGCTCATGTGTCTGGAGTTCACTGGCAGTGGTAGGAGGCCCTTGTGTCTCTCTCTTCTCTCTCTCTTTCTATCTCCTTACAAATAAATAAATAAATATTATTTTAAAAAGAAAATAACCTTCAAAAATTTAAACATCAAAAACTGTTTCAAACTATATCAGTTACTTTCTTGTTGCTAGGTAAAATACCGACCAGGAGCAGCTTAAGGAAGAAAAAGACTTCTTTTCTGTTTATAATTTTGAGGAGAAATATTGATTAATGCAAGAGAGGTATGGCAAGCCTGGTCAGGAAGCCTGAGTCACATATTTGCATCAACATAGTGGAAATAGAAAGAGTAAACCAGGCTGTACTGTAACACCTAAATTCCTAACCCCAGGAACACACTCCCTGCAGTAAGATTCCACCTCCTAAAAGGTCCACATTATAGAACAATGCCATCAACTGGGGATTAAGTATTCAAACACAGGAGTCTTATAAGGAACATTTATCATTAACATACTATATGTGTTAACATTCAGATCAGATTTAGTGTATATATTTAAATTCTAGAGTAAAACATTTTAAGTTTCTAAAAGAATGGATTTTAGCATAGATCTAGAATAAATACAGCTCCAGTGTAGAAATTACACATCCCTAATAATCCACTTCAAATGATAAAACTTAATTGCATAACTGTACATGAAGTAAAATAAATATATGCATGAGTATTATCTAAAAAATAGTACTTTTTTAAAGATCATTTTTAAAAAGACTACTTTTCCCGCTTAATGACTCTAAAGTAATCTTAGTGATTTGTTGAAAACTTTGTATGCACACAAGTTAAATGGTATAAATTTAAAAATAAAAGTTGTCTCCACACTTCCTTTATAACAAAATGGAAAAATGAAATTAACTATAAATTCTAACTCATATTTAATGTAGCAATTTCTAATGAGCCACAGCTATCTTAAATGTGGATTGTGAAATTACCATTCTATGCAGATTCCTTCATCCCAATCATTTCCTTCCAAGACAAAATGAGCTCAAGGAAGATAAACATAAAACAATACATGTGCTTGAAACTAGTGTGTGCATCCTTTATTTAAATTGGGAATAAAGGCTGTAATAATTTCCACTGTGTGTGTCTTCTCTATCATTAATGCATACATCTTAGTACAATATATATAGTCCTTATGTGTGTAGATGTATAAAGCCAGTCCATTTATACTTAAATTTTATCTGCTATCTCCCTTTTTGTAAAATTTGTTAAAAAAAAAACAGAATACAGACAAATAAGTATTTATGAAAATGAAAGGAAAAAAAAATCAGCAATAAGAAACAATGAGAGTGGAGAAAAATCATTATTGTTCTTAATTAGTCACCATAAATGCACTCAAACAGAGCATTAGGCATGTCAAGAATATATCATCTTGACACAGTTAAATCCCGGAGTGTGCAAATCAACAAGTTGCTTATGAGCTTTTATTATGAGTGTGTGGCTATTAGAAATGCTTCTGATTTTATTGGTGGTAATAAAACACAATTTGCATGGTGTTGTGGGCTTTTAAAATTAAGTGTCAATATGTTGTACATTTTTTTTTACTTGACTAAAATCAAATAATAGTTTCTTACCCAGATGGTCCATATTCAAAGTGTGCTTATCTGCAAAAAGACAGTTTTCTATGTTTGGGTTATAAAAAATGCTAAGATTCCATTAGTCTTTTAAAAAATAACTAGTATTATATGGAGCTCAATTGGTATTAAAGTTAAATATAGTGAAGCATAGTGCATAATGGAAACAAGAAACTCAATACCTCTCTTTCTTGGAATGAACAAGCAGTGTACGTTCTGTGGCTGGAGGCACTTTCAACCTTGCTTACAAGGGCCGCATTACTAATGCAGGTGGAGAGGCTGCACATGATTAGAATCACTGGATGGGGCTTCAGGGACTGTAGTAATATATAGACAATGCATTTGAATGAGTGCAATAAGTGAGGTTATTCCAGTTAGCATAAAATGCTAAAATGATTCTTTTTGTTGTCTTAGACTTTATTTGTAATAGAAATGCACACCACTGGTTATATATAATCATTTCTAAAATCAACTGGAAAATTTATTTTTGACTCATGCAAAATTGTACTTTGGCAAAGTTTGAAAGTTTTTAGTTTTTTACTGATTTTCACAGCATATTAAACAAAGTGTTCATATTTTTTTCCCCCAATACCACTTACTAAAGTCAGTAGAACACATATGTTGTGTTCAGTTTTCTAAGGCCATTCATGTGCCCTGTGTAATTTTTTAACAGCAAGTATTTTAAAGATTTTCATTTTAAGTTTATTTATATTTTTTGGCTGACATTAGGCCATTTTTTGTTACACTGTTTTACATATTTAATGTAAATACATATGTTCATATAATTTTCCTATCCCTAAATTTAGCTGTATTTTAATTCATAGTATAGTAATGAACATTGATTTAATGTACTCTAATGATTTATATGTTTCCTGCAAGACAACTTTCTCAAAAATAAAACATTTCTTAATATCCTTAAATTAATTTTTATACCTTGTGCATATTCATATAAATGATAATTTAAAATTAGGCCACAATCATTGAGCTTCAGAAAACACAGTGCTTTTATAATTACTGAGACTAAAGGGAGTTATATATTATGGGATGATCCTTTGTTTTATATTTTAAGAGCATGACCCACATATATGAGTAAATACTTCATAAACATCTTTAAAATTATGTTAAAAGTCATTAATACATAAACTGGTAGTCCCTGTCTCACTAATGAATGAATTACATTTATGAGCAGTGCCTTTGAAGCTGAAAAGATTGCCAGCACTTCTCTTGCTTCTTCTGTACTCAGCTTCTTCTACACTCTGCATGAAACACAGTTAATAACCTTCAGTGTAAGCTCGGTGAAACACGGAATTGATACTAATTATACCTACTTCAGGGTAGAAGGTGACCTTGACTTGAGCTGGAACTTTTAGCCAGGACAACAAATAAAACCAAATGTCATAAAGCATGACTTTTGAGAAGGGTCTAATAAAATCTATTAACTTTGAGGAGTTCCTAGAATTGCAATAAGTGCTCAGATAATTGTGGTATTTTAAAAATCTTCTTGCTTCAATAGTACAGTAGTTTCCTATTTCCCTAGATTTCAAATAAGCTCCTATTAGCTTTCAATATTCATTTTAATTAATCTGTGGCCAGAAAATTAAAAGCTGTTTGAGCTACTTGATAGAAAATGTATATAGGGTGATTACAGGACAAGGAAACAGATACTTCTAACTGACTTCTGAAATATATAAATTATATTTATTCTTGCTGATGTCATAACTGCTTGCTAGAGTTCTTAAAACATTGATTCTTAAATAAAGAAATGCCTTTATGGAAGGATTTTTAAAAAATGAAGAAAATGTAATTTTCTAAGTAGGTCCTCAGTTTTACACTATCTTATGTGACAGCAAACCTTCTGGGGAGCAAAAGTGAATAATGGTTTCACTGTCAAAAATTTGACTAGAGGGCTAGAGAGATGGCTTAGGCATTAAGGCGCATGCCTATGAAGCTCAAGGACCCAGGTTTGATGCTCAAGGTCCCACGTAAGCCAGATACACATGGTAACACATGCATCTGGAGTTCGTTTACAGTGGCTAGAGACCCTGGCATGCCTATTTTCACTCTCTCTATCTCCCTCTGCCTGTCTGTAATAAATAAATAAATATTTTTTTTAAGTTACTAGAATAGTGTTTTATTTTTAAAAAAGACAGAGTTGGGCTGGAGAGATGGTTTAGCGATTAAGGTGCCTGCCTGCTAAGCCTAAGGACCCCGGTTCCAATCTCCAGGTCCCACGTTTAGCCAGATGCAAAGTGATGCTGGGGTACAATGCCGCACTTGCCCACAAGGGGGCACATACATCTGGATTTTGTTTACAGCAGCTGAGAGACTGCTGGCGTGCCCATTCTCTATCTGTCTCCCTCTCCCTTTCTCTCTGTCTGTCTCTCTCTGGGTCTCTCTCCAAAAATTAAAAAAAATATATATTTTGAGATGATAAAACAGAATTCGAGGGTTTTAAATTTTGAGTTTTACATTATTTTAATGTACATAAAATGATGGCACTATAAAGGATAACTTATTAAGTCTGGAAAGGCCAAAGGTAAAGGTTTCTTTTTTCGTATATTTATGATTTTATAGCTAGTTGTAAAATTCCAACCAACATCCACAAAACATAGTTATATTTTCTGCACTGTACTTTCTTCTAAACAGTATAAATACTAATTTAGAAAATAAAATCAGGACAGGCAATATGTATTCTTGGTTGAAACACAATAAATCACAGTTCTTACTAGTATTCTTTTATGAATCAATAGAGAACAGATGACCTAGTTTAAATATCATCAGAAGTATTATGAGACACCTCATATTCCCTGTTCATTATATTCTTCAAAATATTGTGTGTATTATTTTTATGCACCCATTGCAGCCTTATTGGAAATTCATTTTTATTTCAATATGCATATAAACTTCTTTTATTCTTTTTCTTTCTTTTTATATTTTGATGCAAAGTCCCACTATATATGCCTGACTGGCATTGAATTCATGTTGATATTTTTTCCCAGTTTAGCAACTTTCTTGCTTGCCTCTTTCCTAGTCCTAAGAGGATTTTTTTTTTTTTTTGAGAGAATCAGGGGGTGGGGTGGACAGAGAGAGACTGGGCATGCCAGCAGTCTCTCGGCCACTGTAAACGAACTCCAGATGCATGTGCCCCCTCGTGGGTAAGTGTGGCATTGTGCTCTTGAATCACACTGTGTGTGGCTAAATGTGGGACTGTAGAATCGAATGGACATTCTTAGGCTAAGGAGGCAGGCACCTTAACCCCTAAGCCATCTCTCCAGCCAGAAAGTATTTTTTAATTCAATATTTTATTTATTTGAGGGGGAATAAGACAGAATGGGCATACCAGGGCCTCTAGCCACTGAAAACTAACTGCAAACACATGTGCCAGCATGTGCATCTGGCTTACATGGGATGTGGGGAATTGAAACTGGGTCCTCAGGCTTTGCAGGCAAGTGTCTGAACAGATAATCCATCCCTTCAGACCATGAGAGCCTCTTCCTAAAAACCAAAAAGTAATTTATTGGTCAGTATAGAGCTATAATTGTGCTGTTTTCCATAAAATACATCTCTGAAGTTACTCAAGGTCAAAATTACCACCTTCATCTTTCCAAGCATATTGGTTTAAAATGAAAGAATTTTGTTTAAATTACACCTGAATGTTTAGGTCTTCAAAAACTGTAGGGAATCACTTGTAAAATATAATATTTGAGGCACAAATTATTCAAAGCAATGTAAACATGAGGAGACAAGTAATTTAAGCCTCCAGAATAAACTCAGTGAAAGCTCTTTGAATTATTTGCATAACTACAACTTAATTTTTTATTAGATGTATGAACTTTCACACAATCACTTTCATTACTTTTTCTTAGTCTATAAACAGTGGAAGATAATTACATATGTGGGAACTGCTTAGAAATTGTAAAGCATATATATTTGTTTCTTTACAATTATAGTTGTCTCATTTCTTTCTTAATTGAAAACTTTCCCTTGACCTAATTCTTACTAGGAATCAATGTTTTTTTTTTTTTTTCTTTTAATTTAGAAATGAAAAGTATTCATATACCAAAAAACACTATATGAAAATAATTCAAAGGGATAGAGTAATGGCTCAGTTTGGAAATCATCTGCCACACTAACATGAGGATCTGAATTTGGATCCCAGGAATCTCATAAAATGCCAGGCATGGTGATACATGTCTGTATTCCCAGCAATTAACATTGTAGAGATATCTCAAATCCCCATGGCAAGTGGCTAGCTACACTAGTTGAATCAGTGAATGTGTGTTCAGTGCGTGAGCCTGTCTCAATAAATAAAGTGGAAAGCATTTACAGGAAGACACTTGATTTTAATATCTGACCTCCATATGCATGTGTACACACACGTGAACCTGCAAACATACATGTACCTACACCCACACTGAATGACACACATATGAACATACATACACCAATGAACTCATATCACACACATATAAATATACACAAAATTATTTAAATTCAATTAAGTTAAAATATTTATTTATTTATATTTACAAGCAGAGAGAAAGAATGAGAGAGAGAGAAAGAGAGAGAACAAAATGGGGCAAGCCAGGGCCTCCTGCTGCTGCAAACAAACTCCAGACACATGAATCCCTTTGTGTATCTCTGGGTGTATCTGGCTTTATGTGGGTATTGGGGAATCAAACCTGGGCCATCGGCTTTGCAAGTAAGTGCCTCAAATGTGTAAGCCGTCTCCCCAGTGCTCAATTAACTTTTAAATGATCTATTTTAAAAATTAGTTAACTGAATTTTTACTTCCCAAATATTTGATCAATATTAGAAGTCATTGATATAATTGAGTTAAAATAATGTATAAAGAAGTGAGCATGTCACATTTTCTACGTATTTATCATTTAGCTTTTACTTTATGCAGTTTCTTAGACTTTCTCTTGCCATTAAAGATGTAATGAATATACAATTCAGAAATATAAAATGAAAGTAGAGTAGAACCTTAATATTTACTCCAGAATATTCATTAAGTTATTCTAGTTCTAGTGAGAGGGACTTTTGCAGTCCAGGCCAGCACTGAATTCACTATGTAACCAAGTGAACTTCTGATTATCCTGTTTCTACCTCCCTTGTTCTGGAATTACAGGTGTGTCCTACCACACTCTGTTTTATGAACTGGTGGGGATAGATTCCAGTGCTGTGTGGCTTCATGCATGGCAAGTAAGCATTAGACCCACCTGTCATACTCAGCCCCACACTGCTGGGATGAACCTTCAACCTCCAATCCAGACACAGTTTATGGGAGGAAGAATGGATTTATCTGAAGCTTGCAGATCCAGGAGAAGTTTCATAATGGCAAAACATGTGAAAACCCACCACCAAAAATAGATAAAAATATATAAATAAACAAAATAAAATAAAAGTCAAAGGGTAGGGAACCCAGATAGACCTCAGACTGCTTAGGCTGGAATTCTAGATCTTCCTCCAATAACACCTTAGAGTGGACACCAGGATCCATCCACAGTAATACTTCCTCCAGCCAGGAGGCTAGAAATCCAAGTTACATGCTTAAATAAAACTCCTGAATCCACTGAGGGACATATATTCAAACGACCACCAAAACTCATTCCTAGCTCTAAACTTTTATTGTGATCAGGAGGAAATAATGCATCAGCAAATCCACTAAGTTTTCAGTATAAAGATAAACATGTAAGGAAGAACTTCCATTTGATAAATACAACCTTACTTATGATGAAGGAAGGAGAAAGAGAATTTCATTGAATGTTTTCATATGGTATTCTACATGTCACAGAAAATGCACAGTGTCATCAGAACTAAAATACATAGGTAGAGAAAATGGATGACAAAGTATCACAGCTGTACACAGTCTGCATGTGTTCTATTTCCACTTTGAAAAAAATATGGAAAAAGTTAACCTTCCTTATTTCTTTTTTATAATATTTCATTCACAATTTTATAAATGCTCACAATGAATTTTTATTGTAATCCCCTTTCATTATTTTCTATGGTTTTACAACCCCAGACTCCTTCCACCTAACCCTTTCTTCTTTCCTAACTAGTTCTTCCTTTAGTTTAAAGTCTTTTTTTTTTCTTCCCTATTGTCCATCATCCATGACAACCTGTCAATGGAGCAAATATTAAGCAGGCAACAACAGTCACTGTGAGGTTATGAATGCAACGGCCAATTTGTGGACAGAAGATAGCGTTCCTCCTCATATTCCAGCTCTTACATTCTTTCTGCCGCCTCTTCCACAATATTTCCTGAACTTTAGGGAGACTGATAAATATGTCTTATTTGGTGTTGAGCTCTCAAATGTCACTTCTTCTCAGCACATTGAGGAGTCTTGGGTTTTCTCAATAGTTATCTTTAACTACAAAAGAATCTCCAACCAATAGTGAGAGCAGCGCTAACATAGGTACATAAACATGAATATATAGTGGGGGACTTGATGAGCACAGCATATCCATTTAGCCAAACAAGAGAAGAAGCTAGGGCTAGAGGGAGAGCTTAGTGGTTAAGGTGCTTCCGTGCCAAGCCCAAGAACTCATGTTCAAATACCAGGTCCAACTAAAGCTAGATACACATTGACACAAGCATGCAATGGTGCACATGCACACAATGGGGTATACATGTCTGGAGTTCATTTGTAATGGCTGAAAGCCCTGGCATGCCCATTCTCTCTCCACCACTCTGTCTCTCTCTCTTCCCCTGCCTCTTTCTCTTTCTCTCTTTCAAATAAATAAATAATAATTTAAAAAAAAATAATAATAAAATTAAAAAAGAGAGAAGAAGCTCTACCTTGTGGCCTAGGACCTTCCCAACCATTGGTTTTGCTTAGGTGTTTAGTACCTGGCATGGATTCCCTCCTGTGGAGTGAGTTTCATATCCAATCAAATAGCAGTTGGTTACTTCCATAACAGTCAAGCAATTATGGTACCAGGGAGCACATGTTGCCTGACTACCCAGTTGTGAGACTTCCCTATTGCTTGCACTAGGCACATGTTGTTTTTCTTTTAATGTACAAACCTCAAATTTTCAAATAAATTAGGAAAGAGTAAGAAATGTATGTAAAGGAAACATTACATATTAAGTTTTGTTGGAAAGAAAGTACAGTGAAACAACAGTGAAAAATGAACGACAATTCTCTATATGTTGTGTTTTTAAAAGCAGTTATTCTGTAGGCAGAAAGGAACAACCTAAGAAATGTAGGAGGAAGTACTTAAAAGCTCACAATGTATTATCAACATGATGCAAAATAAGTTAAATAACATTATAAAAGTTTAAATTAAACTTTTGAATGATCACTTTGAAATAAAATGGAGGAAATCCCAAAGAGAAAAGATTGATTAGAAACCACTAAAGAAATCTAGGTAATAATAATGAAAGAATGAAGACATTGACCAAAGTCACAGAGAAACAGGCAAGATATTTGGGACAGTAGAACGGCTAGAAATTTTAATTGAAAAAGGGTGAAATACCGAAAAATAGACCTTAGGAATTTAAGTGCTAGTGTTTGGTGACATAATCAAAATAATGGAAATAAGTAGTAATAGTTCTAAGGAGAAATATATTTTCTTTAAGTATGGAAAATTGGAAAAGTCTCTGCAACATTCAAAGGAAACTGCCTAATTAACAAATAGATATAGGATATATCATGTAGAATTGACACTCAATTTTTTTTTGTTGTTTTTTTGTTTTTCAAGGTAGGGTTTCACTCTAGTCCAGGCTGACCTGGAACTCACTATGTAGTCGGAGGGTGGTCTCGAACTCAGAACTCATGGTGATCCACCTACATCTGCCTCCTGAGGTCTGGGATTAAAGGCATACATCACCATGCCCAGCTCAACTTTTAAAATATTTTTAAAATTAAGTATTTTAAATTTAAGTACTTAAAAATAAGTATGTTTAAAGTAATACTTATATAGATAAATGATAAGCCACAGAGGTATAAAATTAGTAGTATGCATAAATTAAGAGGGTAAGAATAGTAATTTTGAAATATTTATTTATTTTACAGACAGAGAGAGAAAGAGGCAAACAGAGAGAGTGAATATTGGTGGGTCAGTAAGTTCAGATGAAAACACATATCCTTGTACTTCTGGGTAGCTATTCTCTGCCTTCTGGCTTCAAATATGAGCTAAAAGTTGCCACTGCAAACAATTTCCAGACACATGTGCAACTTAGTGCAGGTACTGAGGAATTGAATCCAGGGCTTCAAGTTTTGCACCTTTAATCTCTGAGCAATCTCTGAAGCCCAAATTTATATCATTTTTTTTTTTTAATTTGAGAGAGATAGAGAGAATGGGCATGTCAGCGGCCTCAAACTCCAAACACGTGTACCCCCTTGTGCATATGTGCAACATTGCACACTTGCATCACTTTTGCATCTAACTAAACATGAGACCTGGAGATTCGAACGGCATACTTAGGCTTTGCAGTCAGGCACCTTAACCTCTAAGCCATCTCTCCAGCCCTCATATCATATTTTTATTTTTTAAAAGCACATAAGTCTCAAGTTGGCTAATGTAAATTTGCAAAGGTAAAATAACAGCCAAGGAAAAGAGGTTTCTGCTGAGCTTAGGATGAATCATGCCCTGAATTAAAGACAGGTTTTAATTCCAAATGGCTGAGAGAGGCCAAGTATGACAGTATGTTTGAAAACTGCCTTATCTGATTCAGATATTAGGAGTGTTTCATTAATTTAGTGAGGTCAACTTTAGTAAACTGGGTAAAAATCAGACTGCAGGATTGCGAAGTATTAAATAAATAGCTAGGATGTTAGTGTAACCCATCATTTTAAAATTGAACAGAAAAAGAGGCATAACACAAATAGAACACAAAATAAAATGAATTAACACTTTTACAGGGCGGTATCAACCATATATAACTTTGAAAATAGCTTTTAAAATAGAGAAAACAGTTTGAACAGAATGCTTGAGAAGGAGCTATGAAAGCATCAATATTTACAAGATAAACTGGGATCCATTTTTCTTGCAAGTATTAGCCTTAACTGCAGTGTTCAGTAAGACAATGGAAAGAATATAAATATCCTAATGGTCAGAAACCAGTTTTTCACTGAATTGATAATAACAGGTAAACTAAACTTTGACCCGATGGCCTGCATTTTCACTAAGAAGTAAGTGGATGTCAATAACTTTCCCAAGTGGAGGAAACATTGGAAATAATTTGTTAAGTAAGAAGATTGTGAAATTTAGAGATAATTGGTATTCAAAAGCAATAATAGTTTGAGTAAGAACTTAATATTTTATAAGAAGATTTTCTTCTCATGAATACTTATCATGTACTCCATCAGACACTGTGATACTATGTGGAGGCTGAATAATTAACTATATATTCAGTGTTTTCAGGAAGGTAGAAGGGACATGGGAAGAGCAGAGTGTCATGGCTTCCTCTGGGGATCATCATGAGGAACCTTCCTAAAGGAGTGGTTTCTGTTAGAAATTAAGATGTAGGCACAAGCTAAACCTGGGAAAGAAAGAGATAGAGAAGTGGGAGGAGTATTGCAGAGAAAAGAAATAGCAAGTACAAAGGTCTTGAAGGAAGATTAGACATCTCAAACACCTTAATGGGGATTGACTTATACAAGAATGTAAATATGAAGAAAAGAGTATGAAAGATATGAGAGCATATGGTAATTAAAACTTGTGCTTAAATCTTGAAAATAATTCATTATAATGGTTTTAAGAAAAGTAACACTGAATACATAGTCGTATTAAAATTTCCTTTTTAAACACCTTTTATTTATTTGCATATGTATTTGGCAGAGGCTTTCAAACGGCCACCAGACACTTAGACCACTTCTTTCACATGGCTTTGGTTGGAGTCTTGGAAATTGAAACCAGGAAGGCAGGCTTTGTTAGCAAATGCTTTTAACTACTGAGCCAACTTCCCAGCCACTGTGCTGAAAATTCAAATTTTGGCTTCATGGGAAGCAAATGTATAAATGATGGACATGAAGGATGGTGTAGCAGACAGCTTCAGGTTCGCTGAGATGAACTTCCAGACCAGGCACAGTTATGGAGGAAGGGATATTTATTGAAGCTTACAGATCCAGGGGAAGTTCCATAAAGGCAGGAGAAGTGGCCTGCTTTCACAGGGCCAAGCAGAGAGAGAAAAACCAAGGAGGCACACAGCACACAGAGCAAAACTACAGCCAAAGATTAAAACAGCACACTTCAGGAACTCCTACTGGGCACACTTTGCATATCTTTACAATGGAATCTCAAACCCACTATCACACCTTAAGACCAGCCCCCAGTGACATTGCCTCTAGCAAGGTGATTGCAGATGCAAACTATAAACTAATAAAACACTGAATATATTGGGGGACATATATTCAAACTACCACAGATGGGGATACAAAGTTCAAGTTCAAGAGAGTATTTAGATGGTTTTGTGAAAGATGGTGCTTTAAAGAGTTGTCATTACAAATGAAAAGATAACTAGTCTTGGTGTGAAAAATGCACCTTGTTTGTAGAATTATAGGGACTAAGAAACATGGTGATATTATAAATTTCTGGCTTACCAGGCTTCATGGCTAATAATATCATTCAAGGAAGTAGAAACCACTGTTAGTATAAAGTTGCCATGAGGGATGTTTTTGACATGTTACATTGTTGAGCATTTAATATGCACTAGCAAAAATTTGATATTAAGTAATGTGACATATCAGATGCCTATACCATTTTTTGATGTATAGAAAGTAGGTGAAAATAATTAGAATATAAACCATAGGGAATTCTGTTTTCTAATGAGTTGGGTGGTCATGAACTAATAAAAGTGAAAATTTACATTTTTAGCTGATGGTTTTCAGAATTCACAAGAAGTTGTATTTTAGATAGAATATGTATGATTTAATTGAGTATAGATTTTGAGTATAGCAGCAGCTATTGAGAAGGAAAAAATCCAAACTTCTAGTGAGTGATGGTCTTTAGTGTTTGCCTGGAAAGCTTAAGCCTTTCAATTCAGCAAACCCTTGAGCCACTTGAATCAATGCTATAGTTTGTTAGGTGCTGAGTTAACATGCAAAGCTCTCATCCTTTGACCTCCCCTTCATTGATGCCTTTTTAGCAGTTTGGTATTTGTTAACACACTGAATTTGCAACTTAGACAGCTGTATTAGTTTGGGGCTTTCTTAATTACAATTACAATTTGTTTGTGCCTGTGGGAGGTAATACACAAGCTCTAAGACTTTTTTTTTTTTTTTTTTTTTATGTCTGGTTTTTGAAGGCATCATTTACCTATTTGGTGAGCTGAATTCACAGCTGAGGCAAAATTATATGCTCATCAAACCAATACATGAGTATTACTGAGAAAATTTCTTAACTTGGGTTTTTATGAGGTAGATGCTACCATCATATATTTGGGTGTATCAGTATAATATTGACTTTAAAAGCCTATGATCTTTTAAGTTCTCTGCAACAGGAAGATCTGGAAACTGTAGGTTCTAGATGAGTAAGTTGCACATTTAAAATTATGTATCAGTGTTTTCATTGCATTTTCAGTGTTAACATTTGCACTCTATCTTATGGACAGCTTAACATTAATACCCCAGTCCTACAAAATTAATTGTCTTCAATTAACTTAATATGAGTTATAAGATAATTGTTTAGTGTGATAAAATATCTGTTACTTGAAAACAAGAAGTTTAATGTAATATAAGGTTTTATTATCATTATTTCCAAGTTAGCTCATGATAGAAATTAATCCCTTCTTCCTTTTCAATGGCATCTGTTTATTGAAAACCATCAGAAGATCAAGATCATACCCAACTTTGTGACAGAAAACAAGTTCGTTGCTGAGCCCAGTCAAAATGATGTATCACTCCCTGTTACTTCAGAACATATGAAAAACGTGGGTCAGGTTTATTTTTCTGACACTTATAAAATAGGTGGGACCTCTATTCTGAGAACTTCTTTAGCTGAAAAGAAATCCTACTGTCTCCACCAGCACCCTCCTAGCACATTCAGTGTCTCATAGGACATGAGACATAAGAGGATTCTGCAAGCTGATGTTAAGCCTAGTTTCTGGACACTATGAAATGCCTTTGCCTCTGCCCCACAAGCCTCATGTCTTCTGTCAACAATTATGAAATATGGCAAATTAACTTACCTTGAAAGCAGGGTAAAACCCCAGACTAGTCATAACTCTTGACATATCTATAATTAGAGTTTAAGAACACTTATTCCATAGCATTGCTCTGATTATAATAACATTCCTGTAAGTATAATGAGATAATAAATGTAAAGTGTTTAGAATAATAGTCATTAGCTAAGGAATAATCTCTCAAATCATAACTATTAATAGCTTCAATACTCCTAACTGTGGAAATACCTCTACCATGTGAAAGCTTTGTAGTTACAGATGTCTGATGCAAACACAGTAAAATTTCCTGTCCTAAGCAATGAGCTTCTATTTAAAACTACTGCACAAAAGTAGAGACAGGCTGAAAAGAGAATGGGCTTTAGGCAGAGATGTAAATTCATAGAAAACACATAAAGTAAAAAGAAAGGTTTTTTTTTTTAATATCTTTAAAAAAGTAGCAAAGCAAAGTGCTCCGGGTTAATTATTACTATGTAGCCAAACTATGGACCCCAAATTGTCACTTTTTCACAGGTGACACATACACTTAAATTACAATATTTTTAGTTTAACTGTATTTTCATAGGTATCTGGATCTCTTAGTCAAAATTATGTGGGCATGAACTATCCCATAGGTTCTCCATTCTTTTTTTTTTTAATATTTATTTACTCATTTGAAATCACAGAAAGACAGAGAGAGAGAGAGAGAATGGCACACCAAGGCATCCTTCCACTGTAAATGAACTCCAGATACATGTTCCAATCTTTGCATCCAATTTTACATGGGTACTGGCGAATCTAACCCTGGTCCTCAGGCATTGCCTTGACCACTGGAGCAATCTCGCCATCCCAGGTTTTCCATTCAAACAAGAATAATAATCATCTAAAAATACCACTCAGAAATACAGGAGCTACCTAATATACATTAAGCCTCCTGATTCAATCCCCTGCATTGCAAATGACAAAGAGGTATCCATGACTGTACCATGGAGAAAGCTATATTATGGAAGGTTAATGATTAGATAATGGTCTTTTGGAAAAAGTTAATTAAAAACAATAAATATAACTTAGTTATATCCTTATTTTTGAATGTCAAAATTTAATAGGATTTCATAATTAGGGTTTTAAAGTTATACATGAATAGTTAGTCACATGGTACATATCATTGATTACAGCAATCACCAAAACCCATGCTCAAAAAATTACAGTACCATTGTAGGATTTGGTAAAAAGCTAATGATGATACCCTGAACTGTCACTTGACAAAAATTTCTGTAGTCTTCTATAACTGTCGTTGTGTTTCACTTAAATTTCTTTATTATTATTATTATTATTATTATTATTATTATTTTATTTATGTATTTATTTATTGCTATCCCCCAGTATTCTAATAGCATTGTGAGGTCATTGTGAGGTTCGTCCAATCTCAGGATGGATACCAAACTACAATAGCACTCCACATGCCTTCATTTAGGGAACTTAGAATGTACAAATGAGTTCTTAACCCTGACAAAAAATTCAAATATTTTATAGTTGATAGGACAGATGATAATTTTGTTCTATTTATTTTATTTTTCTATTTATTTTTATTTTTTCTATTTATTAGATAAGCCTTGTTAGATAAGTGTTAAACTATTAGGAAAAGAGTAGAAATGTGGGGGGAAATCTAAATGTGGAGAAAAATCTATGCTTACTATTTCACCAATAGTTATTTAACTTTCCTTCTAAATTCAAGTTCTATGTCCTCCTTCTTCTCCATGTATCTTCTTCAAACATGTCTATGAAAGGTAAATGGAAGTGAAACTCATGAATGGGTCACCATTGCCTTTGACTCTATCTGCATGTTCTCTGCCATGGTATAATTGCTCTCTTCAGGCCTCTCTACCATCTTTCCTGCTTTTGATACAAGAAAGACTTTGTTTCTCCCACAACTATCTCTCATATCTGAGTCATATGCTCTTCTCCTGCAAGAACACACACATCTGCTAATTCCCATCCTGTGTCCCCTTGTAAGTACCCTTTCATCAAAACCACAATCAGCAAGCCACCTCATATATTTATATGACTAGAATCTATAAGACAATCAGCAATGGTTTCTACTTATAAGTGTCATTTTAATAATTCATGGTTACTGATCAGTTTCACATCTAATATTTGTTTCACTATCAAATCATATATTATTTTCAGGAAACATTTTATTGCCCAACATTTTCAAATTTTCACTAGCAGTGTTTTTCTGTGAAAAGTGACATTGTTGTAGCATGTTGCTCTGTCAAAATGCTTTCCTTTGAAGAGGTCAAAGATTTCATGGTTTGACAAGGTTTTCAACTCTGAAGACATGGAGATGGTAGCATCGCGGCAGGAGTCAGAGGAAAGAGGATATGTTTCTAAGTCCATGTCACGCAGTGCATGACCAACTGCTCTTCACTGACAAGTAGGCTCTGGTGAAATTGGGGAGCACCACATAAACTGATGAGGGGTTTGATTTCTCTCTATGCTAGGAGGTAAGAAAAGAAACTCAATAATATTTTTGTAAACAGATAAGAACGCTTTTCAGTCTTTATTTTTCCATCGGAGATAAATTGACATTTAACAAATTATGTTCACTAGAGCATTAAGTTATCCTGCCTTGTCAGAGATCTATACCAGTTGAAGTCATAAGCAGGGTGTTTTGAGGACCACTCTTCCTCAGACATATCTTCGGAGGCCTATGACTGTAACATCAGACTTTATGAGTCTGAAATTGAGATCTACCTTCTTCGGCTTCCCCGCTCTTGTGTCTGCTTCACTTACCACCACTGCCCCCAATTCCATATGTTCTTGTAAGTTCTCAGGTACAGGCTGAACTCCAAAACATCCCACATTGCATCAATTAATAGGTGTTTAAACTCTACCTATGTTGGAAGTGGATTTGACAATGTTTGTCAACATACAAATAGCATGAATTTATACGAGTAATGAAGATAAAAATCACCAGCACGTTAGGTTATACTTGACAGGGGAAAGAAGGATAGAAAGAAGAAAAAGATGATGCAAAATACTCATAGTTTGCTCTAGCATTCCAAGATTCTGCATTGGTGTTTAGTCACTGAGCACATGTATAAAATGAATTCTAGCAGAGCAGGCAAAACCAGGAGTGTTTCTGATGTTTTAGTTGGAGGACCTCTCAGATTGTTTCAATACATGAAGGTACAAGTGGCCAGATTTTCAATTTTTCTTTAATCCATGAAAATATTTTGCCAAGCAGATGACAAGTAGAGATGAAAGCAATAGCAGCTTTCTAGAATGGGCAAATAAAATAAGATTTGGCAAATGATCAGACTGTGAATTTTGTGATTTGACCCTTCTCCCCTTTACACAATCCAAAAGGGCATGACATTTTCAAGCAAAGGGAAATATTTCAATTGTACAGAGGAATTATGCTTCTTCCAAAAATTGATTTCAATGTTTTGTTTAAGATCTGTGGAAAACTAATCATGAAATTTTAAAAAGCATAATTTTTATGTCTTGAATTATTAAAAAGGGACACCTGAAACTTATTTCTATTAAATAGAACCTGAAAATTAATCTCAGTCCAAAATTAAAGCAAAAGGAAAATGTGAATATTTGCTTTAGAAATTTAAAACACATTTTATTGGTAGGTTGAAATGACTCAGTTCTTCTAGGCCCTACATTTTAATTTGGAATCTGTGATAATGAACCATGAAAGATTTCTTTTTGACATTTATTTCTTTACCTTAAAAACAACTTAGTTATAAAATTGACCCTGATGAACTTTTTGAATTTGGTTACAAAAATTAACCCTAGTTCAAAATATGTAAGAACTATTATAATACCACATTTATACCACACAGTTTTAATTATATGCACTAACACCTATTAAATTAAAATTGTCATTAAGTCATTAAAATTCTCAATCAACACTTTTCAAACAAAATATTCTTTGTTTTCTTCAAATACTCAATATAAGAAAAAGTACAATTGATACAGAAAAGGAAGTTTTTTTGCAATAATGGCTTCCACTGAAAATAACCACAGACTTTATTTACTATATATCAAAATCTAAAGAGCTTTTACTTGAATAGCTTAATAAAACAGAGGTTGTAAAATATATTCTTCAGGACTTGATTGAATAAAACAATGTCTCCCCATGTGTCACAGGAAACTTTTCCCTGAGGCAACATGAGCACATGTCCACTCATCCCAGTTAATGTACAGAAAACAGATTTGAGTATGATTATACCAAAAGCAGTTTTGGTGAACCAATAAGTTTGTTAGAGTTAATTACAGAGCAGTGTGAGGCACTGCTTACAGGAGCAGTGGAGATCCCCAAAGCAGCCATGTGTACCATGATAAAGCCTCATCCCAGCCTGGATGACAACCTCTCCGTAAATGCTTAGGTAAGGCTCCCTATGTGGAGATTCCTCTCTCAGATGCTCATTCCTCAGCCTCAGGGTGTGTGCTTACTCACCCAGAATGGATGATCAAAGGGAGATACATCAGGAAAAGTGCCAGCCCCATAAAGCTGCATGTCTGGAGCACCTTGAACAACCAACAGCTATTTGTCAGAGTCAGTCTAGAGTACACTACATAGCTATCAGGCTTCTCAGTCAGAGAATTTCTCCCCAAGAGAAATGACTTGGTTGCAAGACCCTGACCTAAAGATATACAAAGCCAATGTACAGCAATCTGAGCACTATTTTTGTAGCACTAATTTAAGAAGCCTAGCATTTAATAATAATAGAATAAAATAATTGAAATAGTAGCACATGCATAAGCTTATAATTCACATATAAATGTTTTCAGGGCTGGTGAGATGGCTTAGCAGTTAAGGCACATATGTATGAAGCCTAAGGACCCTGGTTTGATTCTCCAGGTCCCACATAAGCCAGATGCACATGATGGCACATGCCTCTGGAGTTTGTTTACAGTGTCTAGAGGCCCTGTTGCACTCATTCTCACTTTCTCTCTGTGTCTCTCCCTCTCTTTCTGAATCTAAAGCATAAAAATAAATCTTTGAAAAAAAATTTTAAATGTTTTCAATAGCGCACGTCTTTAAGCCCAGCACTCTGGAGGCAGAGAGAGGAGGATCGCTGTGATTTCAAGGCCACCCTGAGACTACATAGTGAATTCCATGTCAGCCTGAGCTAGAGTGAGACCCTACCTTCAAAAACCAAAAAAGGGTGAAAGATTTATATGATTTAAAGAGAATGCCACAATGCATAACCCACATTCACCATTGATGAGGGTCCCTTTGGAGGGGGGGGGACAGGGAGGTGGATAATAAAGTCATCAATATGAATGTAAAATTAGAATAATAGAAATAAAAAAATGAATTATATAAAAAACTAAAAAAAGAAAAGAAGTCTAAATTCCAGACACTGTCAAATATATTCTCCTTATTATAACCCTGTAAATTTTATCAAAATTTTCATTTATTTTAGAACTGATCCAAGTTACAAAGAAACAAATAAAACTCCCTGATAATTTTTCCATGTCAGCAAACCATAGCTCAAAGAAATAAAACTTCAGTTCAATTTTACTTTGGAAAGTTGATGAGTGAAATGCTAGCACATAAGAGCCAGTTTTTTTTTTTTTTTTTTTTTTTGAGAGAGGGAGAGGCAGAGAGAGAGAGAGAGAGAGAATAGGAATGCCATCAGCCTCTCAGTCCCCGTGAATAAACTCCAAATGTGTGGGCCCCCTTGTGGGCAAGTGTAGCATTGCACCCTTGAGTCACTTTGCATCTGGCTAACATGGGACCTGGAAATTGTAACTCATGTTCTTAGGCTTTTCAGGCAGGTACCTAAACCGCAAAGCCATCTCTTTAGCCCAAGAGCCAGTCACATTTTTTTAATGCCATTTTTATTTATCTATTTTTAGAGGGGGGTAGATAGAGAGAATGGACTCACCAGGGCATCCAGCCACAGCAAACAAACTCCAGATGCTTGTGCCCCTTGTGCATCTGGCTTACATGGGTAATGGGTAAATAAACATGGATCCTTGGGCTTTGCAAGCAAACACCTTAACCACTAAGACATATCTCCAGCCCCTAGTCACTTTAAAAAAAAAAATTTTTAAACATATTTTATTTTTATTTATCTTTAGATACAGAGAGAGGGGAAGAGAGAGAGGGGAAAGTGATAATGGGCATGCCAGGGCCTCTAGCCACTGCAAATTAACTCCAAACGCATGCACCCCCTTGTGCATCTGGCTTACATGGTACCTGGAGAATAGACTTTTCAGCCTTTGCAGGCAGGAGCATTAACCACTAAGCCATCTCTCCAGCCCCCGGACCCCAGTCATATTTTAAAAGCAATAAACCACTACAAAGTAATTCAATTTCCAATCACTCACATTTGACTCAATACTAAGAATTCCACCTGTACGGATCATATACCCATCACTCTATATATCTTAGATGATAAGAAAATACATACATTTTGACAACTCTCATTCAATTTAGAAAAGAAATGAAATATGTTTGACAATATTCATAAAAAAGCAATTTCAATTGTAAGAACAATCTAGACATCTCACTATTAATATCCATGAGGAGATAAGGATAAAATAAGTGCATAGGGGAAAAAAGGACAGAAAGAACAAGAGGAGAAATGTGAATCTGAAGAGTCCTGACTTATACAACAATGCTCATGATCTGATCAGCCAACTATGTAGAAAAACAGGCAATATTTATTGCTTTTCTGGATGCCATGATTGAAAACTAGAATATCCACACAAATAGACACAGCATAAACATTACAAACCCAAATGTACAACTCAATAAATTTAAAAGTGCATTGATGTGGTGGTGTGTCTAGCTATATGGATATAAAATATATATAATATTTTGTGTGTGACTTTATAAAAGACATAGTAGTCAGAATCATTCAGTCAATTCTAATACTAAATATATGTGAATTCTGAAATTTTCTATATTTAAGTGATAGATCAATCTGTAAATCAAGGAAGTTAAATACATATTATAATAATGGTATAGTACCTGTGGCATGGCCCTGGCTCTCATCTGGTCAATATGCTATGCTTTAGTTCTAATCCACGCCCATATTGCTTCAACCACTCACTAAAGATGCACCCAACAAATTAAGATCTTCAAGAGAAGTTCATCACTTGCTGTGTAATTGAAAAAATATATTTGCAAGCCAGTGGGAGTTTTGCTAACAGATAACTCATGTTAGTCTATAAGAATGCATTGCTAGCCGGGCGTGGTGGAGCACTCCTTTTAATCCCAGCACTCGGGAGGCAGAGGTAGGAGGATCAGAGTTCAAGGACACCCTGAGACTACATAGTAAATTCCAGGTCAGCCTGGACTAGATTGAAACCCTATCTTGAAAAACAAAAAACAAAACAAAAAAAAAAAAAAAACAAAAAAAAAGAATGCATTGCTTTTTCCTATTTACCTTAAATTAAATAGGAAGCAGTGTATGTTAATGTTAAGTTGAAGTGAAAGTAAACAAGGGGAATGACATACAAAACATGCTATTCGGTGATTACCTATATAATTATGATTACCTATGTTTTCATTTTTATATCTGATTCTCACTAGTCAATCTGCATGAAATAAACCTATTTTTTGTATGTAGAAATCGCTCAACTAAATTTTCCAGAAAAAACATGAGTCAGAAATACAGTATATTTTCTCATTTAGCTCCTAAAACTATTTTAATTTAGAGGCTAATGACAGACAAGGAAAAGATCCTAGTGCAAGAGGAAGGAAATATAATTAAATGGTAGCAGAGTAATGTGCCATTAGTTGTAACACCCGCCTCATCCTTTCTTCAAGCATAAAAGCTCGCACAGGTCTTGTTAATCACAGCCCATCAAATTACCCTTCTCATCAAAAGTACCCAAGGTGCAGAGAGGTGGAAATCTTAAATTTACCCTCTCATTGGTTCTATAATAATTTCTAAAACCTTAACCTTCTGAATTCACTCTCTAGAATTTTATGATAATGTTAACACTTGGGGGAATCATTATATTTTGTTCATATTTAATGATGATTAATGTCTTTGCTATAAAATCAGTATAGTATAGCCCAGATCCCCAAAGCTTATTTCCACAATAAAATTGAAAGCAGAAATTATGAAGGACTCAATTAAGAATTTAAAATAAATTTAAGTACAAAATATGAACTATCTTAAAATTACCACTTACCTTTTATCAAAATAATTTGCAAGAGAATATGTAAACTGAGAACAAGGATGCATTATTTTCTTTACAAAAACAAGAATTTCAATTAAAAAGAAAAAAAAAAGAAGCATTGTGATTATTTTCTAAACTCAAGATATGCAACTTATGTGCTGATTGTTTTCAGGTGGTCTCAGGATCATTTCTGTTCAGACAGTTTGATGTGGGCTCACCCATTTCAACAAGCCAAAGGGATGATGTTAAGAAGACTCCTACCTACAAAGATCCTAGCCTTCATATCACAGTGACTTATAAGGAGGATGCTCGGCAGCATAATTTAGAAAATCTATCCTATGAATCCTCAACTTCTAAAATCTCATCAAATAGATGTTTTATTCCCATGTTCATATTTTAGACATTTTTTCTACTTATCTATCTTACATATCATATTTTGTTTTGATATCAGAAAAAATAAGCATTTTTCATTAGTGGTAAAAATATTATACCAGTGCTCTTAGGAAAAAATATTCTGTATGTTAAATAATAATCATCTTCAGAAAAGTTATGATCTGCAACCACTTTTATATAAGACTACTTGTTAATTTTTATTTAATTATTTGTATTTGTGTGTGCATGTGTGAATGCAGATGCATGCATACCACACACATTGTCACGGCAGGCCTGTGGACGTCAGAGGAAAACCTGTGGGTCAGTACTCGCCTTTCCACCTCACTTGAGGCAGCGTTTCTCCCTGTGGATTTTCTTTTCTGTTGGCCTTTGCTGCACTCTCTATTAGCTTCTGGAACATTCTGCAGTCTCTACCTATTACATGTTTCCATCAGAAAGATTGACACAGCTTCCAGCTCCAAATATGGAACTGGGGATCAAACTTGGTTAGTTCTCCTAGAATGTCAAGTGCTTTATCCACTGGGCCATTTCCCCAGCACTAAAACTACCTCTTTTTTTTTTTTTATTTTATTACTTATTTATTTATTTGAGAGAGAGAGAATAGGTGCGCCAGGGCCTCCAGCCACTACAAACGAACTCCAGATGCATGCACCCCTTGCGCATCTGGCTTACGTGGGTCCTGGAGAATCAAGCCTTGAACCGGGGTCCTTAGGCTCCATAGGCAAGCGTTTAACCGCTAAGCCATCTCTCCAGCCCCTAAAACTACCTCTTTTATACCTTTAAAATTCAGTTCCTCCTCACAACCATGCAATGTTAGCCAATGCTGGTGCTTCCAGAAGAATATTTTCTTTATTATCACAGTATTTGTCTTAGCTTATAAGAAATAAATTTATCCATGTAGATGAGACTGAAGTAGTCTCTAAGATTACCTTTTAGATCACTGTTTCATTTTTTTGCACTTTAATAATTCTTAGATTGTTTATTTATTTATTTATTTATTTTGCAATGTAACCATTATCTTCAATCACAGATACACACACCAAGACTAGGAGACAAGAATGTAGGCACTAAATAACAGAGGCAGCAAAAATATCCCCAGAGCCATAAATGAGAAATAATTCTTGAAACCAAGTATGAACTATGCACAAGACCATTAAGATGAAAATTGCCCACTTACAGTACTTCATAGATAGCTCTATATGTTGAGACCATCATTATAATTATGACTACAGAGTAAAACTACAGGATTTGATCTATCACTGATATTCAAAAATATATGTGGAAAATATTTTTAGGAAACTACCACAAGAATCCCTTTTAGGCTAAGATATGGAGGCCAGTAAGTTATCTTCAACCTTATGGTACAATTTTGTACTAGAAATATGGATTATACTTTCTGCCTGGCTCATATCTCTTAGTACAATGCCCTCCAGCCTTTCACTTGTCTTAAATATAAAACAAAGCTTTTCTCCCATGTTGCCATGATAAAATTTGCAACGTTTGATCAACTATGTCACAAATTGAATGGAACAATATGTCTCTTAAGATCTCCAAACAACTTCAGTGGGGAATAGACTTGGGGAAGCAGTGCTCACTTTCTATTTTCTCATTATTTGGTCCTAAATTTGTTAGATAAGTTCCATATTACATATCAGCACACACTCAAAGCTGTGCCTGGTGAGGTACACCTAAAAACCCAATACTCAGGACCCTCAAGCAGAAAGATTCCTTCATGTAGGATCTGCTTGGGCCCCATAGTGATTTCAAAGCAAGCCTGGGCTAGATAATGAAAAGCTTTGTTAAACAAGAGATCCGGGCTATCTGAAGAGATGGCTTAGCAGGTATGAGCAGTTATGACACAAACATAAGGACCTCAGAGGGCATGAGGCTCTCTGTGCATGGTTCCCCACCAACTACCTAAACAGCTGTGGGTGGACATATGCCTGTAACCCTAGTCTTTTTGGAAACAGAGGCAGGATGGAGTTCATGATTACAGCAGTTCTAGGATCAGAGAAGAGATGTTGTGTTGAGGAAACATGCAAATGAGTGATGAAAGGGGCACATACAGTCTACTCCAGCCCCCTCACATGTACACATGTGAAACTTACATCTGCACACGTGTGTGTTGATGACATTACATATACTACATGCACACAAAAGTAGATAAGCATAAAAACCATATTCATATTGTGAAGTTTATTAAATTTTACTTGTTCTGACTTTGAACCTCATTAATTGCAATCCCTACCACTGGACCATTTTATACATTAGACTTTTCAAAGTAAACAGGAATGGAAACAAAGGAGCCTTGCCTTCTTGAAAGCACTACTTCATAGAGTATTTCCATATGACATATCCAAGTTGAAATTGAACTTATCTCAAACTTTCAGTGTGTACAATTTAGGAACTTATTACTAATGTGGAGCCATTGTGTCTCACATTGTCTTAATTTAGTGAGCTCACAATTGTTCAAGGTGTGTAAATCTGTAACAATAATATATAATATAATTTAATTATATTAATTAATTATATACAATATAATTTAATACTAGAAATTTATTATTATAGCTGATCCTTTCCCAAGGTTTTGTGGCCACAAACTGTATTGGTTCCCAAGTAGTACAAATTTGAGATTATGGATAGAATCAAAATGAAGATAGAAGGTGCTATTTGTGAAGCATTTTGAACATTGGTCTACAGCATTAAGCTCTACTAGAAGCTTATATATGCTCTTTATATTTTAGATAAAGTTGTAGCTATGAGTGAAGTAAATATTTTCTAGGTTTTCTTTTTTTTTTGGATTTTTGAGGTAGGGTCTCACTCTAGCTCAGGCTGACCTGGAATTCACTGTGTAGTCTTAGGGTGGCCTCGAACTCTTCATGATCCTCCTACCTCTGCCTCCCAAGTACTGGGATTAAAGGCGTGAGCCACCACACCCGGCTTCTAGGTCTTTTAAGATATATTTTATGGCAGATTCATAGTCACCTAAAGTTCAAGTTCTTTATACCCTTTATGCACATGATTATTTTATATATTCTTTTTAAATGTATATTTTATATTATTAACTTTTCCTACATTGGAATGATGGGGACACATGTACTAATTTGCATATAAGAAGACAATGAATCTTACATTACTATTATGTTAATGAATATGTGTGTTAAATACACAAAGAAATTTCTTCAATAATGAACTAGAGAAATTATCCTTTAATTGATCATCTAAATCAAAAACTAAATGGCATATATCTATTTTATGTTGCATGACTATTAGATCACAATTTATTCTCAAATTTGTTTTTCTGCTTTGCAATAAACATGGAAGCACAGAAATGAATATTTATTTCTGGGGAATGTGCAGACTAATGAAAGAATGCACATATTAACTAGAGTATATAATTGCCAGACAGTATGGATTGATGGAATTTTTTAACAATTTTTAATCAGTCCTTAAGATGATAACTTACTGGCTGAAAGAAATGAATATGCTAATGCAAAAAAATCAATAGTGATAATCAAATAGCTACCATTACTTGAGTAATTATTGTGTACCTGGGATGTGACTGTAAGTCAGAGACTTTTTTTTTATTGTGTGGAAGTAGAGACAGTTTCTAAGAAATAAAGTAATTTGTTCAAGGTCTTTTCAATCAGTGCTCCTCTACAATGAAAATCCAGGCACATGTGATTTCAGAATTTTCTTACTTTCCTTTAAAAAGTAAGAATTTGTGCATGTGCATGTGTGTAGTGATGTATGTGCATGTATGTGTAAATGTAATACCCCAAGCATGAACAAAGTAAAAAGTAGGCTCCTCTCCCATCCCTCATCCACATGTTTCCTGAGATGGAGTTTTTCACTGTTTGGAGTTGCTATTTACTAGAGACCAAGATTCTCTGGAGTCTTTGCTCCCCACAGCACTGGGGTTACAGACATGAATGACCAGTTGCTTAAAAGGATGCTGGAGAGTTGAACTCAGGATGTCATATGTTCCCTCAGGACTTTCTGCTTGTTCAGAAAGTGCTCCTACCCATTGAGTCATCTCTCAAACCGTTATTGTTTTCCTTGACATTGAATATTTGTGCCAGAACTAAAAATATTTAAAAATGAATCTAGAAGTAAATTTTGTTAGTCTGAGGGTCAAATAATGCAACATTTTATGCCCAATTATACTGTTTGCATGTTGATAACATTAGCACTGAATTTTACAGTAGGTAAATATTCTCTCTTTTTTTTCTTTTTCTCTCTCTTTCTCTCCCTCTCTCTTTTTTCTTCTCTCCCTCTCTAAAGACCAAGAGCTGAAGATCTTCCAGAATCTTAGCTAGTAGCCCTATCCAACAGAAACAGTTCTGTGGCATTTTTTAAAGAAATAACATGATTTCTTAAATCCTACACTTGGTTCAAATGCCAGTTAGGCTGCAAAACCTCAGAAGGTATGAAGACTTCTCAAATAGTTCTCCATCTTCTTCTTATAGGCCTCTTACATCAACTGATAAAGGAGAATATTGCAATACTTAACCACTCACTTTTAGATGTATTATTTAAGAAAGGTTCCCTTTAATTTTCCTATATAATTCCCTTATCTTGTTTTTACCTTTACATGTTAATCTTCTTACCAGGCTAATGATTCCTTGAGTAATTCAGTAAATACCTTTTTCTGTTGAACTAATAGTGTCTTCCTGGCAATACATACCACAAGATACAAATCTGTATATACAAGGGGTAATATTATTTCCAAAACAAGGCAAGATCAAGGGGAAAAACACCCCTTCAGACAAACTAATAAAGGAGGATAGAGGATTTTTTTTTTTTAATCTATCCTTTTTTGTCTTACCATAAGTCATTGTAGGAAATACCTTTTAAATGCATAGCTTCTCTTAATTAGATCAGCACAGTTACAGGAAATACATTTTCGTTTACAGTGTTGTAACCAGCAGCATAACATCTATTTCCTTATAATTGATTTCAGGTTTATTTTCAAAGTACCATGGGGCATAGTCTATTGAAATGACTCATCATGTTTATGGGAATATCTTAAGTATAAAAGTTACTTTTCAATGATTATGCCATATTAAATTTAGAATGGTAGCATAGTCCTTAGGGTGTTATTTTAAACTAACTTTGAAATATACAAATTTAATTATATTTCAATTTTAAAATTACTATTCTTTATAATAATATGTATAGTCCAGAATAAACCTTTAATATGAGGGACTAGCTGAAGTAAGTATTGGCCTAAACTTTAGGAAAATATAAATAAATTAAAACCTACCTGCATTCTCAGAAGCATTCCAAAGCATCTTAGTATATACATCAGCATTATTCTATTACTAAGCAGAGGTTCCAAAGAACCAGAATGCTGATGTTCACTTGTAATGTAATTCAGAAAAATTGACTGTACAATTTTTGTTCTGTTCTTTATGGGAAATTAGTGTTATCATTCTTTGAGATACCATTAAGGAAAGGTACATATTGTACTCTGTTTCAAAAGAGGAATACTAGTTTATTATTGACATTTTTTAAATGCATGTTCCCAAACAACCTCTCATGTGGAGAGTAAAGGATAATGTTTTCAATTGCTCCTGAACAATCTCTGTGGGATATTATATACTAACATATAAATATAAATTCAATAAATAAATATTTGAGTGGCCAGTGTTCTGAACAACACAAAACTGAGTAAGCCACAATTAATTTTTCTCCTCTAGTTTCCAAACTAATTAAATAAAAAATCAATAGAAATTACCACATAGTATTAAAAATTGGAAATTCAAAATAGAATTTAAAAATCTAATTATTAAAGATATCTTATAAAATCAAGAGTGATATGACAACTTCAAAAATGTAACATTAATTTCCATGAATGAATTTTAGATTATTCAAAAAATATTTTCTTGGGGCTGGAGAAATGGCTTAGTGGTTAAGGCATTTGTCTGCAAAGCCAAAGGATCATGGTTCAATTCTCCAGGACCCATGTAAGGCAGATGCACAAGGGGCACATGCATCTGGAGTTCGTTTTCAGTGGCTGGAGGCCCTGGCAGGCCCATTCTCTCTCTGTTGGTCTCTCTTCTATCTCTCTCTCTGCTTGCAAATAAATAAATAAAAAATTAAAAAATATTTTCTCCAAGTATGTCTACCTTTACACTCCCTCACTTTTAATTTTTTTTTATTTTTATTTGTTTGTGGAAAGAGACATAGAGAGATACAGAGAGAGAAGGAGACAGATAAAGAATGGGCAAGCCAGCAGTCTCTCAGCTGCTGTGAACGAAATCCAGATGTGTGTGCCCCCTTGTGCGCAAGTGTGGCATTGCACCCTTGCATCACTTTACATCTGGCTAAACGTGGGACCTGGAGATTGGAACTGGGTTCTTAGGCTTAGCAGGCAGGCGCCTTAACTGCTAAGCCATCTCTCCAGCCCTACACTCCCTCACTATTAAAAGAGGTTTCTTTTAGGAGTGATAGAGTAATATTTATAACATTCATATTTACATTTTTCCTATCCTTTTTGTACCCTTAAGTTATATTCTTATTTTCTTATTTTCATACCTTTTAAACAGTTTAAATACAACCATTTAGAAATATAGAAGAAACAATTATATTAAACCTCAGCATTCACATCTGTATAATGAGGACATGAGAACTGGTTCTCTGTACTTTGCTTCACCTGATGAACTAACCACTCCTAATAAAATGCCCCACAATATAATACCGGCTTCCCTTTGAAGAAGGGTGTATGGAGCATGGAAAATAGCTCATTGAGTACATGTACTTGCTGTGCTGGTTGGTCCCCAGCACGAATGTAAAAATGCCAGATGGGCCTATGCATGCTTGTAATCCCAATGTTGAGGGAGGTGGGAATAAGGCAGAATAGTAGCACAGAAGAACAACCCCCGTCCCATCATACACATGCACACAAAGAAAAATTAAAGAAAGAGGGGAGTGAGGGCATGTTTGTAACTGTAACTGGGCTAAATATGGATGTATCATTAAGGATCAGTGAAATAAATGTCCATAATGTCAGCCATAAGAAAAGTCATAAAATGGAGTCTCTGTATTCTTAGACTAGAGGACAACAGCACTGATGGCTGTCGGAAGAAAATATGCCAGAGAATATATGCTCTTGTGATATGCCTTAAATGTAATCATGAGCAGTGTAGAGCAATTGAACATTTTTGGATGAGTGACATGAACATAATTGTGCCTTAAAATTATTAAAATTTCAATTTGCTCTTAAATAAAATCAGGGGAGAGAATGCAGAAGCTGACAGGCCATCTAAGAGTTGGGTTTTGGGTCAGAGAAAATGAGGATCTGTTATATAGGGGATAATAACAAGAGAGGAAAAATGGAAATCAATTGGAAGGTTATTTCAGGTTATAGTCTGTCAAGACAAAGGAAAAAGGTTTGGTAAAAGACATGATAGGAGACAGTATATGTTTGGAGATCATAGTGTTGGTTTTGTAAAAGTACATCATCATTTACATTTTTGAGCTCTTTTCCTGGTCATATGTAATAAGATTAAGGAAATGACCCTCTGTCTCCATTCTTATGCACAAAGTGGTTACGAAGATAAGTGATTTGCCCATGTTCTTCCAGCTAATAAGAAGAAATAAATAAAAGAAACCGAAAGTGTTGTCTCCTAGATCACAACTACTTTCACTATACCATAGGAGAGTTTTACATTTTGGGGAACATCTTGGAAGATGTTCAGCCCTAAGCTGCTATTTGAGAATAATATTTAAACTTGAGAAAGTAAATTCATGTACGAATAATTAACATTGGCCAGAAGGATGACCACTAAGAGAAAAGTAATTTGAAGCTGAACCCTTGAGATAGGAGCAGGTATATTTTTGAAAATGTGGCGACAGCAGAGAGAAAGAAAAGTAAGACGCTTCTGACTATATGATGAAAAATAATTTATAATTACCCTGAAATCTGTAGGTAAAGGAAAGAGACAACTTACACTATGGACAACTATATAAACAGGCTTAATAATGGGTGACGTTGGTTTGCTTTGACTAGCCAATCCCTGAAGACTGGATGATGCTTTTCTTACACTGGTAGAGATGGAGAATAAAGAAACCTTTAGCTCCTATTCAGAGCCAGAAGTCAGAGAATAGCTAGAAGTACAGGGATATATGTTTGCATCTAAAGTTACTACTTTTAGCAAAACAATGCTGAGGAAATCTTGAAGTCACTTAAAAAAAATCCTTCATTTTTTTTTCCCTTTTCTGGATAAATATCTGAGGTTATTCTGAAAGAAATGTATAACCTTGTATATAATTTGCACTCATTTTTATATTTTATTTTTTTCAGTGTTGTTTTAATTAATTTATTTTTGGAAGTCTCATACATATATATACCACAATGTAACATTTAAAGTCATTGAACGTTTCTGCAAAATAATTACCATTGATTCATTCAGGAATTTGTCCAGATTATGAGATGTGGTAATTACATGTCAATATCAAAGAGACCGGTTGACTGGCTCAGATTTGGTGACATATATGGGCTGAGAACTCGATAACTGAACTCTTGGTTTGAAAGCTTGGGACCTCTGTGTTATGAATGATATGAGATACACTATACTTGTTAAGACTGTGTAATTTTGACATTGAATCCAGCAAGACATATAGAAGTGAATTAATGAATGCTTGCATGGCAAGTATGCTAACTTAAATCCTGACACAAGTTATTGGATTATTCAAATTAACATTCATAAATTTCAAATACAATTTAATTTTATCTAGCAATGTATTTAGTAAAAGTAATTTGTCAGAAAAATTATCCTTGGAGTACAATGATCTGCTTATGAAGTTCAGCAAAATGTTAAAAAGTTAATAAAGATTTAGGAATATTTGGAATTTCTTAAGAGAACATCACAATTTATATACAATTTTTAGAGGTGGCTCCCCTAAATATTTGACTTTGGTGCTTAGTAGGTATTGGAACTATTCCTTGATTATGCTAGGGGAATGCTTTTGACCACTGAGATACATACCTTTTAAAAATGCATACATTTTAAAACTCTTTATTTCCAGAGAATCTTCCTAGGTTACATGGGCCGACCTTGAACTTGTGAAGGTTCTGATTCAACTCCATTACCGCTATACTCATTCAGTGACTCATCATGTGGACATTTCAGATTTTAGTCATCTACTGATATCCTACAATGAACATTGAAAGTTGAAATTAAGAATAAATATACTCAAAAAACAATAAATATTCTGAGTAATTTTAAATATTAAAAGAAAATAGATTTAGTTTTATCTTTACAAAGAAAAAAATTAGGTATTCACTTGGATCTCCTAGTGTAGGTGCCTTAAAACAAGTTCTCAGATATGCTGTTTGGGGAACTTTGGTGGCCACTACATTACATGAAAAATATATAAAGAAACTATTATAAAAATTCTGAATTTTAGAAAAAATGACTTATTCTATAGGTATGATATTGAAGAATATGTACTCAAGAAAGAATTATGGTATTTGTATAAGTGTACTATAGGACATGTTGAATGGATATTTAAGAAAATTGATTAAAGCAAAGATATGCATAATTAAACTAGGAAAATAGTCAATCACTCTTAATCATAGAAGGGTGACTGTGATACACTACTGAATCAGAAAGGGAGAGTAGGAGTTTTAAAGATAAGTGATATATAAAGATGGGGGTACTTAAGTGATCAAAACAGCAACTTGATACAACCTCTATTTGCCTAGATTTTTTTCTTTTCTCTGTGCATCAATGGATAGACATTTATTTCTTAAATATTTTATTGACTTATATGAGAGAAAGAAGGAGACGGAAAGAGAGAGAAGCAGATAGAAAGAGAATGGGCATGCCAGGGCCTCCAGCTACTGAAATGAACTCCAGATGCATGTGCCACCTGTGCATCTGGCTTATGTAGGCACTGGGCAATCAAACCTGAGTCCTTAGGCTTCTCAGGCAAGTGCCTTAACCACTAATCCATCATTCTAGTCCAGTCATTAGTTCATTGCTATTATGTTTTATCGTAGTGTTAATTTTTGTATAGGCATTGATCAAAATCCATCAATAAAAGAAGGTGTTGTTAAAGTATTAAAGCCAAAAATCACTTTTTCCATGTTGGGACATGCAAGGTTATTTTTTCTAAGCAAAAATTGTTTGTCATTTGTATGCCAGTTATCAAGAAGGTACATAAAGATTACAAACAGCTGGTGTTTCAAAAAACATCTGTGTTATAACAAGAATAGACATTACATTTAGTAAACAATTCTATAAAATATAACTGGGCTATCAAAAAATAAAAGGTTATTTGTCTCACCAATGGCTGTAATAAAATATGCCAGAGAGCAGTAGCTAAAAGTATACTTTTTAATGTACTTTGTGTGTGATTTCTTTGTCAGTATAATGTGTGTTAAGAATTAAAGAAATAAATGGAATATATATATACATATCCTTGAAATGAAATTACAAGATGAAAGAATTTCCCCAATTCAAAAATTTTAACTAATAATTGCAGGTGTTTTATCAGAAAATTAAGGTGTGAACAAAAAATTATATTCTAATTATGATCTTGGGTTGCATTTTGAAAAGAAGTCCCAAGGCAGTTTGAATTCACATACTCTATTGAGATTTTAACAGAACACAAACTGAAGAATTAAAGAAATTTAAAAATTGCCAAACCATTTGACTGGAGCTAACTCTATTTTGAAATAAATTTTCTTCAAATCCAATCCCATGCTAATTCTCTCGTGACTGATTACCTCTTAGTTTTGGGAAAATGTTGAGATTCTTGATTTTATTTGTATTTCATATCACTATGTATTAACCTCTTTCTTTAGATATACCTCAAATTTTTTTCACCCAAATTCTTATTCGAGTTTATTAATTCCCTTTCTTCTGCTGATATCTTTGCTTCTATAGAAAAAAAAAAAAATCATCTTGGTCACTGTACAAATATTCACCCAAGAGAGAGTACTACATACCACCACAAAGGAATACATCACTAACCAAGATCATCAAGGACATTTGTGGTTACAAATGTTTTTGTTTGTTTGTTTGTTTGTTTGTTTGTTTGTTTGTTTGAGATAGGGTCTCACTCTAACCCAGGCTCACCTGGAATTCACTATGTAGTCTCAGAGTGGCCTTGAACTCACAGCAATCCTCCTACCTCTGCCTCCTGAGTGCTGGGATTAAAGGCGTGCACCACCATGCCCAGAACAAATGTTTTACTTCTTTGCTCTTAGTATGTATAAACTTTTCTAGGTAAACGAATTTGTATCAAGTTTCTGTTTAGATATTTGATAAAATCATCTGTTAAAAGAAAAAAATCTATTCTAATTATGATTTTATATATTCATTATTAATTTTATTGTGCTACATAAGGACATTTTATACATATATATTTAATATTGATTATGTTTCCTCCATGTCCCGTCTTTTTTCTCTCCTGCCCCTCTGTTTAGTCCACTTCATTCTTCTAGACAGTTTCAATTCTATTTGAATGTCACATATGCTCACACAATTTTATGTTTCTATATAAAATCCTGGAACCACAAATGACAGAAAATATATATCTGTCTTTATGAAACTTGATTAATTAACAATGTGATCACTTCAAGTTTCATCAATTTCCCTTCATTCAGCATAACTTTATTCTTCTTTCTGACTGAAAGATAATCCACTGTTTATGTATCTCTGATAGTCTTAATTAATTCCTCTGCTATTGAACACCTAGGTTGGTTTCACAGTTTACATACTGCGAGTTGTGCTTCAATAATGAGGATATACTTTTTTTTTTTTTTTTTTTTTTTTTTTTGAGAGAGACACAGAGACAGAGAGAAAGGGAGAGGAAGACAGAGATGGGCGCGCCAGCAGTCTCTCAGCTGCTGTGAACGAAATCCAGATGTGTGCGCCCCCTTGTGGGCAAGTGCGGCATTGTGCCCTTGCCTCACTTTACATCTGGCTAAACGTGGGACCTGGAGATTGGAACCGCTGGAGATTGGAACCAGCGTTCTTAGGCTTAGGAGGCAGGCGCCTTAACCGCTAAGCCATCTCTCCAGCCCTTGATTGTATTTTTAAGCATAGATAACAGTCTTCCTGGATTGATTAGTTGGTCATCCACAAAGATGTTTTCCCTGGCATGCTTTGCAGTCTTCTATGTGGACTCCAAGATCCACTAAGTAACTTCAAGTTTCTGTATTCATCTTTCTTTTTTCACAACTTCCTTTGTAGATCTCATCTAATACAGAAGTTTCAAGTTGTGGACTTAGTTTTTCTGTCCCTCTGGTATTCTTATGTTGAAACTTAACCCCTAATGCAATGATGTTAGGAGGCAAGGTCTTTGAGGGAGGTGATTAGATTGTAAGAGGACAGTCACCATGAATTTAGTGCCATTATGAGAGTCCCGCCATACAAAAGTTCTGTCTTCCTCCTATGTGAGAACGCAGCAAAAAAAGACATTTCCCTCTATGGCAGAGGGGGTAAATCTTCCACACGACCATGAATATGGCAGTCACTTATCATGGAGTCCCCCAAACAATTGCTTTTAGACATCTGATTTTATTGAATTTGTCATATCCAGAGTGGCTAAGACAGTACCTTGGTGTTGAATATTTTTAACTCTGTTTTGGGTGTGAGCTTTCAGCTGAATTCCATTTGCATTTTCAGATAAACAATGGAAATCTATAATAGCTTGTGTTTGTAAATGCAGTATATTCAACATGTCATAAAACAAATTAATTTAACCAACCGGTTCTACCTCATTCATTATCTCTCAGTAAATGGTGACATTTTTTTTTATCTCCTTCCATTAATGACTCAACTATCACCATCCTTGATCTTAAATATCTTGCAATTACTGAATTACTCTCTCTAGCTTCACTGTTGGCCATATGTCAGAATTTATTCATCTCTGAGTTAGCTTCCTTACACCAATATTGCTTCCTTCAAATATACATTATATATTTTAGATAGAATATAGTTTAGAATGCAATCATGATTTTTTTAATGTTGTGACATACAATATAAATACCTTAAAATGCCATATAGAAACATCCAAGCCATGCCTTATGCTTATTTCCTCGGAATAGATTCACATTCTATGGTGAATATTGTACGTTACATGGATTCTTCACCATAGCACTTCTTGAACTGGTGGTTTTTCATATGCATCTGTTTCTGCTTCTGTTCTTATTTATTCCATACTTCCTATATTCAACTCCTCTTTACTCCTCAATTTTTTTTTTTACAATTAAAGTAATATTTCCTGATCACTCAGGAAGAATTTTATGTTTCTTCTTTTTTTATTAATTTTCTCCATGTCCTTCCTTACATACTTGATGATGATCACCTCTATTTATCAGTCTTGGGTCCAGATGTATTTCATGTGAAATAAAGACAGTTATGATAATAAAACTTCCCTATCCACATATATGTTAAAATGTTATATAATACAGAGTATATTGCAAACATTGTTTGGTGGATATTTGTTTTCTAACATTAAGCCCAGGTCCTCTCCTCCTGAGGCCATTTCATTGAAGTCTATCAGACACTAACATTTTCATGACCCATTCTCTCTCTAGTTTTCAGTGATGATCAACTCATTTGGTTAGTCTCAATTTTATTTCTGATTTTTTCCTATTCTCAAATATTTCCTGCATGAGTCAGCTCAAGGTTGTAAAACTAAATACCAGACTAGTAGCTTATATAGCATACTTACTTCATATTGTCCTTGATCTGGGGATCCCAAAATCTTGGTGTTAATAGAGTTAATTATTTATAAGTGCTCTCTTCTAGCTTGTAGAGGTTAAAGAGAAAACTCTGGTGTCTATTCTCTTGGACCCAAGAGTACCAAGACCATCATGGAGAACCGTCGTCATTATCATGCACCTTTTATCATTGGCCTTCCAAAGTCTCCTTTTTTCTCCTAATATCATGATATTGTGGGTTAGGATTTCAACTTACAATGTGGGGTGAGAAACACACATTCAACAAATACTCTACTTGCTATGATTTTCAAACCAATTGATACGTTAAAATGATGGCTAATTTTATTTGTCAACTTGATTGTATTTGTAAATGGCTAGAAAATTAGTATAGCCTAAGTCTTGGTGTGCTCATGATGGTATTGTGAGATGATCAGATAGTGAGGACTTTGGCCTAATGAATAGATTGATCCGCTGATATATTCCTAATTTGATTATCTTATGCAAAAGTGATAAATGGTAGGATGTTATACCTAGTTGTATGTAGTACTTCACTGGTGATATGTCCTTAGTAGCAATGAATTACCCTGACTTCTTTCTGTATCATTGATTGTAAGTTCTGTGGATGCTATCAGTTGAATAGCTCTGTTACAAAATTCCTTCCCCACCGTGATTGATGACACCTCTGGAAATAAGCCAATAACAGTATTCACCCTCTGAAATGTATTCTTGGGAATATTATCAAAAGTATGACTACTATCAAATATAGTAACACATTTGAAGTTTCTATTATGACCACATCTGACCATAGGGTTTCAAGTACTAGACCTGGTTTGTAGGAGGAATATTTTTTCCTCTTGTGAATATAAACACTATCAATTATTTTTTGAGAGAGACACACAGAGAGACAGAGAGAGAGAGGGACACAGATAGAGGATAGAGATGGGCGTGCCAGCAGCTTCTCAGCTGCTGCAACGAAATTCAGATGCATAAGCCCCCCTTGTGGTCAAGTGCGGCATTGCGCCCTTGCATCAATTTGCATCTGGCTAATCGTGGGACCTGGAGATTGGAACCGCTGGAGATTGGAACCAGAGTTCTTAGGCTTAGCAGGCGGGCACCTTAACTGCTAAGCCATCTCTCCAGCCCCAATTTTTAAATAATAATAAAAAAAAATCTATATTGCTTTCTCAACTTCTTACCATTTGCTGAATCCATACAATAAGGTTGTGGAACCATCATAAACTTGTCAGAAATGGGGACAAGCAACTAGCTTAGAATTCTGAGAATGAAGGACTTTCTTTACTAAGCTTTTAGAATTTAGTGTAGATTAAGGTTTTTTGTCCACTTTAATTGATATGTGTACAACGTTAAAGATATGGGTCACGTTTTATTTTTCAGCAAGTAGATATCCAGTTTTGTCAGCACCATTTGTTATGTAGGCTCTCATTTCACAGAATGTTTGTGGCTCATTTGCAAAGATTAGGTGGCCAAAGTAGGGTGATATATTGTGGAATTATCCGAAGGCAGAAAATATGATCAGTATAAGAAAATGGGTTAAGTGACACATGTTAATGGTTTTTTTTTTTTTAAATTAAATTTCCAATAGTCCATCATTAGAAGCCATAATAAAATTAATTAAAGCATTGAAACCATGAAAATTCTACATACTAATAAAAGACACGAAAGTTGGTTTGGGGCCATAGGAACATTGCCAGGACTGGCAATATGGAAAACTGAAATGATAGGTACTATCCACATACAGAAGTAAAACATTAGAATAATTAAATCACTAATTTTGAAAACAAATAGTTAATAGAGTAAAATCTACCCTCAAGGAGATAACTTACCATGTGTTTCTGCTTGTCTCTGATGACTTTCTTCATTCAAGGACTTTTAATTCCTTTAAATAAGAGTGGATCTTCACCTATCTTCTTTTACCTTGAGCTCCAATCTCTGAGTTATTTTCATGTTAACTCCCTCCTTTGAAATATGTTGTTCAACTTTACATAATCTGACATTAATTTATAGTCATAGTCACGTTATCCTCACCAGCACATCTTTGGCCAGCTGTCTGGTTCCCTGAACTAAGTTCTCAATGATTGTTTTTACAATTTTATAGTTTATGACTATTTGATTCAGAGGTAGAATAAGGAAGCTGATCAATATGAGTGAATGCCTTATATAATGTAACAATTTCCAAAAATGCATTGAAAATACCTTCCCATTCCTCCATGTTAAACATCATAAAATAGATATCATTATCTTTATTTTTCATTCAAATGAACTAAAATCCAGCCTTTTGTACAATTTTTCTGGTGCAATGGAGTTTTTAAATTGCATAGGTGAAATTCACACTGACATGGAATTTTCCTCATGCATTCTAACTCTATTGCCAGATATTGGGCATCAGTGTTGGAAAAAGTAAATATTTGGAATAAGAACTGTAAAGCTGAACAGCAACATGGATATATTTTCCTATTTCTCCTCCTGAATTTCTAAAGCTTCCATAAGCACTATCATTGCATTAAGATAATGTAAGCAGCCGGGTGTGGTGGTGCACGCCTTTAATCCCAGCACTTGGGAGGCAGAGGTAGGAGGATCGCCGGGAGTTTGAGGCCACCCTGAGACTACATAGTTAATTCCAGGTCAGCCTGGACCAGAGTGAGACCCTACCTCGAAAAACAAAAAAAAAAAAAAAAAAAAAAAAAAAAAAAAGATAATGTAAGCAAAGATTTAAGTGCTGGGAATGTATTTATTTCCATAGTGGCTATCCATAGATTATAGGGAGTTGGGGGACAGCTAGTGAGTTGCTGTGCTTTTTTTTTTTTTTTTTTTTTTTTTTGTGTGTGTGTTTGTGTGTGTGTGCTTAGTGATTAAAGTTAATTACATTATTTGTTCTCAAGTCTTCCAGGAAGTTGAAGGTAATTATATTGGTCCATAATTTCTGAGAACATCCCATTTCTTTCTGTTTTATAAAGACAGGCATCACCTTGGCTTCTTTCCAATTCTCATGGACTCAGTTATTGGAGCACTTTATGAGAACACTTATAATCCAATTCTCATCCTCTTTGGAATGCATTACTGTGTGATGATAAATTAACAGAGGCAAATAATCCTTTGAACCAAAATTATCTGTTTTGTTCAGTAGAATTTCTCATTTAATTCATAAAAGTTAGACATAAAATTTTTTTGTGTGTGTGCAGGCTGGAGAAATGGTTTAGCATTTATATAAAGCCAAAAGACCCAGGTTCACTTCTCCAGAACCCATGTAAGCCAAATGCATAAGGTGGCACATGTGTCTGCAGTTCATTTGCAGTGGCAAGAGGCCCTGGCACATCCATTCTCTGTTCTCTCTCTCTCTCTCTCTCTCTCTGTCTCTCTCTCTCTCTGTGTCTCTCAAATAACTAAATAAATAAAAATTTGAAAAATGCTTCCTGGGGCTGGAGAAATTTCTCAGTGGTTAAGGCACATGCCCACAAAGCCTAATGGCCTAGGTTTGATTCCCTAGTACTCACTTAAAGCCTGATGCATAAAGCATGCATCTGTAGTTCAATTGTAGCTGCTGGAGGACATGCTGTGCCCATTTTCTCTCTATTTCATTCTTCTTTCTCTGTGCTTCCAAATAAATAAATAAAAATATTTTTAAAGATTTTATTTATTGATTGATTTATTTGATTTATGGGGATGAGAGAGAGAGAGAATGGCCATACCAGGGCCTCTAGCCACTGAAAAGTGAACTCCAAATGTATGTGCTACCATGTGCATCTGGCTTATGTGGGCTCTAGGGAATCAAACCTGGGTCTTTAGGTTTTTGCAGGCAAGCCTCTTAACCTCTAAGCCCAAAAATATATATTTTTAAATGTAGGAGAAATATACTACTACTCAACCTCTACTGTAAGGTTGGCAGCCCTGAGAACTCCTTTTTTTAGTGCAGCATGTTCTGGATGTATTCCTCCTCCAAAAGAATGAGGAGAAGGCATTTCCACATGCACCAAAAATAGTTTTTAATGTTTCTTTTCTGAGATGTTTTCTCCTTATATCATTTTTGTATTTTTCTCATTAATAATAACAACCAATATTATAACAATACTAAATAGTATGGTTATTTTACTGTGATAGGTACTGTGTTAAGTTCTTACAGTAAGCTTGTACAGTAGATAATTGTCTTTCTCATTTCACAGTGAAAGCTAAACTTTGTCAGGCGAAGCTTAACACTAGTATGACTGTTTTGTCAGTCCAGAGTCCAGCTTCTCAACTACCATACTGTTCAGCCAGAGACACTTTCTTGCCCACTTTGATACCAAAAATACATAGTTTATTCAAAACTAAAATGGAGTAACAATGAAATGAATATAGTTTAGCTAAATATTTTATTGAGGAAAAGTATATTAACATTTTTAAGAGTGAGCTTCGTGCAATAACATCTTATTTTCTAAGTATCGAATTTATCACAACAACATATTTTCACCTTGTCTTCTACACATGTCCACTTTGAAAGTTTTGTTTCTATTTTTCCTTTTACAAAACTATTTTTAATTTAGTGCTGTTACTTGTGCTCATGTGTTTTGTATCATTTTTACTTACCATGCAAAGTACTTACTTAGCATCCACTTAGAATACTTAGCACCCACTGGGATATACATTATTACTTGATCCCTGCTGCCCTTCCTCTTTCTGCTTTCCTCACTCTTTCCACTTCAATTCCCTCCAATAATCCTTCTTTTTTTCATGTCGCACATGTTCAGTTACCCTCTTTTCTATCCCTCCCTGTCACGTTTATATATTTCCCTCACCTCTCATAGTTCCTTTTCTACTTTTATCTCTCTCTCTCTCTCTCTTTCTCTCTCTCTCACACACACACACACACACACATTTCTACATATGTATGTGTGTGCATGTATGTACTATTATTATACAAGCTTAAAATGACTTTAGTCATTCATTATGTACTACATGGACTTTTTTAACCTTGGAATTTCTTTTATATTATTTAGTAAATTTACCTAGAAGGCTAATACTGCTTAGCCAGAGACTTGGCCTTCTAAGGTAGACATTTAGTGACTTGTAAGGGTGATTTTTTTTTTTTCATCATAGTTATTAAGAGGGTTAGGTTGGGCATGGTGGCATACAACTTTTATCCCAGCACTTGGGAAGCAGAGGTAAGAGGATTTCTGTGAGTTCAAGGCCACTCTGAGGCTATATAGTAACTGCCAGGTCAGCCTGAGCTAGAATGAGACCCTACCTCGAAAAACAAAAAAAAGAGAGGGTTGGTGTACTGACATATAATGAGTATGCACAGGGCTGCTGCTAAACTTTCTACAATGCTTGAGACAAAAACACAGAACAAAAAAGTATCCCAAGGAAATAATACTATAGCTAATAGAGAGAAATTCTGAATCTTAGAAAATTCTAGGTGACTACACATTAACACAGATACAAGTACTGTGCTTTTATCTTTTTGCAATGATAAATGGTTTATTTAGCAATATTTTCCCCTGTTCCACCCAATTCCTTCTACCATACATATTATTATTATTTTAATTGGATATCACTATATTAGGTTTTTAGCATAAAACATAAAAATGTTGATTATGGCAATGACTGACACATTTAAGAAATTTTCAACCACACATTCCTTAGAATGTGCTGGCATTCTTTGCTAAAACAAATGTCTAGACTTCATTTATCAAAATTTGGCTATTGTATAATATAAGCAAACATTTTTTGATGCCTTCATTTCTAGTCTCTTTATATATGCATTTTTGTCAATAAGAAAAAGTTCCTGACTGATATAAAATTGAGTTTTCCATTTACGAATAGTTTGAACACTAGTAGTATTTAGTCAAATAAAAATGACCCCATTATTTCTTAATGTCTTCCTTAACAAGTATAAGATTAGACCACATCTCACAAATTCCCGCTGGATGGCACTTAAGAAGTGAGTAATATTTCTGTCAGCTTAAGTCTAGTAATCCCAATTGTAAGTGATTTACAAGAAGGCGTTGGGGACATATTGCAATATGTCACTGGAAATCAGCATATCCCCACATGTTTGATCAACAAGCAGATGGAAGCTTTTATCACATTCATTTAATCTGGAATGCACATGGTAATTACTGTGGACCTTTGATTCAAGGCCTTATTAGTGTCTCAGGAGAAGTTGGGGAATAAGTTTGTCAGCTGAAAACTAATGTTGTAATGACCCTCTGGGTAGAATTTACATATATCACTGCCTAGACTAAAATATTACTACAAATCCTTTGTAACTCTAGGAAGTGAGTTAGAGAAAACTCTAGTGAGCTTTCATCAGAGAAAAAAGGGTCCTGATGGGTCTAATATGATTATTCCTTTGTTTATTAATGCTATTGCCCAAGAGCTCCTTCTATGATGAATAAGGAGAGTGGAACAGAGATCATATGGCCAATGTCTCAAAGTTGAAATAAGAGCATAACAATGAAGGCTTGCTGAATTGAAATACGCATTTCTGATCTCATGTATGGCACCAAGCTCTGCTATTCTGTTTGATATTTTAGTTTTTTTTTTTTTAAATTTATTATTTGAGAGGGAGAGATAAAGATGGAGATAAAGAGAGAGAGGGAGAATGAGAATATGGGGGCACCAGGGCTTTTAGCCGCTGCAAACGGATTCTAGATGCATGCACCACCTTGTGCTTCTGGCTTATGTGGGTCCTGGGGTATGGAACCTTGGTCTTTTAGTGTTGAAAGCAAGTGCCTTAACCACTAAGCAATCTCTCCAGCCCCAGGATGATCACCAAGGCCACACTTCAGAATTTTCTGGTTAACTTGTGACTTACAACTAAGTTTTGTTTAATGTTAGTTGTATAAATGTTGATTCTTTACTGAAAACATATTTATGTAACATTATAACATTGATAAAATTGAACCATATCGATATGCATAAACTTACAGTTACAAGTAGATGGAGATAATCTGGGTAGATTAGTGGTAAGAAAAAGTTTTAAACATGTTTATAGAAACAGATTTGTTAGCATTTATGATCACATATTTTGATTATGTTATTCTGTGGGAGTTCACAGGGCATAGAGTATTTTGGGATATATTGATGTGATTTAAGGAAAAAATGAGGCTTACTTAAAATGAAAATAATAGATTTCCTTCAAGATAACCTTATTAATGAGAAATAGCTAAATATTCTACATTTTGAAATGACTTCTCAAGAGTTTCTCATCAAAACTATAATAAATGATTCTTACTGTTTTCCTAATAAAATTACGTGTGGGGCCAGAAGAGGGCTCAGTGTTTAAAGGGCATACTTGCAAAGCCTTGCCTACCTCGGTTTAATTCCCCAGCACATAGGTCAGAGCCAGATGCAAAAAGTGGCACAAGCTTTGGTTGGCAAGAAAGCCTGTTCAACCCATACACAAACATACACGTAGGCAAGTAAATAAAATAATAAAAGTTTCATAGAATCTATTTCTAATAAAATAAAATGTTGATAAATTAAATTCTATCAGCCGGGTGTGGTGGCGCACACCTTTAATCCCAGCACTAGGGAGTCAGAGGTAGGAGGATCACTGTGAGGCCAAGGTCACCCTGAGACGAAATAGTGAGTTCCAGGTGGCCTGGGCTAGAGTGAGACCCTACCTCAAAAAAGAAAACAAAACAAAATTAAATTCTATCAAATGAAAATGCTAATTCCCAAGCTTAAAATCTTCCTGTGAACAATTTATATTTTTTAAATGAAGGTCCATATTACAGCTCTAGAACTTGTTTGAGATATTGTTGTCTTACATATAACATGTGAAGAAACAATTCTTAGCTTTGTTTGCCATGTTATTTCCACTGACTGTAATACTGCTCTCTTAATGGACACTTAGAGTAGATTTGGACCATTAGCAATTCTATAAACAAAGATCAGACAGATGGTGTATCTCAGGGCTTCACAAAACTGTGTGAAGGTTACACAGATGCACAAGTTCCCCATCACTATTCAGTAAAGAAAGCATTTGACAGAGATTAACCTAGGTTTAGGGGGTAAAGAATTTATTCAGGATCACTGAGTGGGATTCTTGGTCCGGGCCTGCCTGAGCCCTCTTTATTGATTAATAGAAACAAAAGGTTATATTATATTTTAATATTTTTTATTTATTTAAAAGAGAAAGAGAGAGAGAGAATGGTCACACCAAGGGCCTCTAGCTACTGCAAATGAACCCCAGATGCATGTGCCACCTTTTGTATCTCACTTTTGTGGGTACCGGGGAATTGAAACTTTGGCCATAAACTTTGCAGGCAAGTGCCTTAACCTCTCCAGCTTGTGAAAGTTATATTCCTTTATCTCCACTCCTCTAGCTCCATTCTACAAGGCACCCTGCTCAGTGGGATTATTGGATTTCACTGTGAGGTCATGAAGGCTTCAGTCAGTCTCTGTGGAGATCAAGAATCCTGCCTCAGGGATTCCCACCCACCCAAAGGCTCTTACAATTTTTCCTCCCATTCTTCCACAATGTTCCCTGAGGTTGTTGGCTGTGTTATGAATCTAACTTAGTGTTCAGTTCTCTGCAGTCTCTGAATTTGTGTTTTGTTGAGATCTGAGTGACCACAGTATCTGTCTCCATCTCCTTGGAGCTGGTATTCAGGCCAGCAGAGAGAGCCAGGCAGAAGATGTAGTAAAGGTAACGCTTCTAGTGATGGATAGTGGTTATCTTTTCTTGTATTGATATAGTCTGGATCTCCTCAGTATCTGTGCGAGCATTTCTGACCAACAGAGAAAATATATTTGAGACTATGGCACGCTTAAAACCTCACCTCTAAACTAAACACCCTAGTGACCTTATATGATAACTCTTTTCCAAAAAAGGAATAAAATGTTTTGCCTCATTTCCTTTTCAGAGTTAGACTTACAATACACCCTTACAGGGAATATAGCAAGTTAACTATCCTTCATAGGTATAGATTAAAACCCAATTCCTCAGTGAGCAAAGAGCAGAAGGTGAAACCAACATTTCTGGTACTGGGTGAGCTGTTAAGGTCTGACTTTCAGGCGCCACTCAATCCTCATTATCTTCTTGATGTATGATTGCAGAAGATAATTTGAGCTGCAAGTGAATGACATATTTTAGAAAATAATACAGAAAAAAATGGTTGTTTTGTGGGAGATAAAAAGGTAGAACTAAATACATATTATAGAAATGGGAATAAATAATTGTGCTAAATTTAGCATAAGAGTAATGACTACTTAAGGTTTTCAGACATAATTATACTATGATTGATTTAGGTTATATTTTTAAAGATTTCTTTTCAGCACAAATTTTTCTCCTCTAAACTTTATTCATATTGCTTAAGTAGATAAAAGCCTTTGTCTTTAAATTCTGGTACATTCTTAGGAAATAGATATTATGCTGAGAAGGCATTACTTTTATGACTGTAAAATAATGTATAGAATATTAAGTAGAGGTATCTTAATGTTACCAGTAAAATTTCCATTCAGTTTATTTTAAATATTCTCAGTGAATGCATCTCACAACATTCAATTATAGCCTTTAATTTCTATGCTCAGCCAATAAAATGCCATGTCAAAATTGTTAAAAATGAATCATTATATTTCATATGAATAAGGATTTTAGCTCTAGTGCTTTTTAATAATGATGTAAGACAAAATTCTCCATGTAATCCTACTTCACAGAACTTATAAGGGCAAAATTATTTTATAGACTTACCTGTCATTCATTAATATTTAAGTCAATTTCCTCTGCAGAATTTTTTACAAGCTTAGTTAGCTGAATTTTGCATACTTATTTCTTAAATTAAAAGGACTCACAAACTATTAATTCATGAAATATGCAAATCTTCTGTGTATTTAAATGGAAAGCACTGTCATAATGTAAGCATGCCATGTTTCTTACAAACTTTTTTCAATTTTGCTTTGGGAATAATGGAGTTTATTCTACCCTTACAAACATGCACGAAACTATTGTTATAATTAGTGTCTGAATTGTTAAAATTAGTGTATGTGTTTGGCTATGAAGTTCTTAGTGGTGAATATATTTCATTTTCTAGCATTAAATATATAATGTACTGATATATTAATTATGTAAAGAGTTCTTTAAGTTAACTACGTTTGAATTTTGTACTGATGTATACATGAAAATTCAAGTTATAAAAATAACCACTAAATTGACAAGGTATTCTTCCATATTGTTCCATAGTTGAAGAATCTATTCTGCTTAGCAGGTTGAAGAATATGTGATCCTTTTGTAGTTCCTAGTATAATGTAATGGAATTAGTGTGCTTTCATTGCTATAACAGAATATCTGAGGTGGGCTCTCTTTATAAAGAATAGAGCTTTATTTTGGTTCATGATTTAAGAAATGCAACATCTAGGGGCCTCATATGGTAATAGAATGTGGATAGAATTTCAGCATGATTCAGAGCATTACAGGGAAAGACACTAAGCACATGTGCATAGTGGTCAGGTCAGTCCACCTTAGAAAGCTCCTGGGTTGAATCACGAGGTTTCTTCTATAGTGATCTTACCTAAATATAACTGTTTTCTAAAACCTCATTTGTAACCACCCTAACTTAAATATTTTTTCTATTGCAAGCATATGTCTCTCTCTCTCTCTCTCTCCCCCTACCTCTTTCTCCTTGCAAAGAATATATATATATATATATATATATATATATATATATATATATATATGAAATAATTGGAACACAAATATTTGGGTCACAGCAGAGTCCATGTAGTAAACATTTTTAAAAATTATTTTAGGACAGGAGTGCAGGCATTTTCTCATATATAGATGGGGCAATTGAAAAAGGTCAAATTTAAACTGGAACTCGGATCTCACTGTTCTGAATAAGGTGCTTTACCATCTTTGATTTAAAAAAAAAAAAAAAAAGACTATTATTTAACGCAGAAAAATAGTCTCATGCCAGGTGCTTAAATGGTAGTTTATCTGACTTTTCCTAGCAGGAAAAGGTTTTTCCTCAATCAACTAGGTATCCCTTTATTTCACTCTCTTCTGTTATCATATCCCTTTGTGGATTTCGGTGCTAAAGGAGGTGACGTCGTTCCTGAAGGGCTCTTGGACCTAATAGCTGCACTGTTCTGCAGCTAAGAGTCCTCTCTGGAGCTGTACAAGTCTTCAGAGCTGAAAAATTTCCTCCTTTCAAGGAGGCCAAAGCAAGTAGCCTGAGTTCACCGGAAAGAAAGAAAGAGCAGTGAAATGAATGGATTTCTGCTAGAACCTATGCTTTCCAAAAACACAAGCATCGTTTGAAGAAGAATATCCCACTTAAAGTTTCATTTTTGTGGATGAATTGATTATATTCTTCACATCTATAAAATATATTACATGTGAATATACTTATATATACAGATATGTAGATATACACATATATAATTCAAGTTTATTGACTATGAATGAAATTAATAGAATTAATTATCTGACAATTTGGATACTAATAAATTATGAAAAAAAAAGGATTAGCAGATATTGAGAAAGCACAATTAGAAGGAATGAAAAAATATACATGGGATTAGTTTAGGTTGTGGTAACACATCACTTCTGACAACACTTTAGTTGTAAAAAATAAATACATAGAAATTAATTTGATTATATCACTACAGTAAGTAGACAAGTTGGGGCATTATGCACAGAGACTTGGCCTATCCCCCATAACTCTTGACTACCCCCGTAATGCATGACCCACATTCACCATTGATGAGGGTCCCTATGGAAGAGGGAGGACAGGGAGGAGGATAACGGAGTCACCATTATGAATGTAAAATTAGAATAATATAAATAAAAATAAATTATAAAAAACATATTTAAAAAGATAGTAGATTTACAAGTTTGGTCAAAATACTTTAGGAAATCTATGCACTGGTGTAGAGGAAAATGTGGGGGTATGCTATAATTTGAATGTTGAGTGTCTTGAAATTTTGGTTTTAAAGGATTGGTCTCCCAGAAGGAATTATTCAAAGGTGCTGTGCCATGGAGCTGGTAAGGGTATGTAAAGTCTTTAGGTTATTGGGACAATGGCCTCAGAAGGGATTGGGCTTTTGTTCTCTTGTTCTTTCAATGTCCTTCTGGCTCATATGTACTGTGCACTTACCTCACACTTCTAACATTGCCATCTGGTACCCGCCACAACACAGAACAAAGAATCTTGGTCTTGAACTGCAACACTCAAAACCATGATCAATTGTTATCCATCCTTCCTTCATTACAAGTTAGCTGTCTCGGGTTTGTTTCTTTTCTTATTTATGGATTTCCTTGTAAGGGGGGAGAGAGATAGTGAGAGAAATTGGGAATAGTCATTCCAGGGCCTCTTGCCACCTCAAATGAACTCTAGATGCATGTGCTATTTTGTGTGTCTAGCTTTAATGGCCACTGAAGAATCAAACCCAGGACATCAGGATTTGAAATAAAATGACTTTAAACACTGAGCAATTGCTCTACCCTGTCTCAGTTATTTTCTTTTTCTCTTTCTTTCTTTCTTTTTCTTTTCTTTTTTTTTTTTCTGAGTTAGAGTTCCACTCTAGCCCAGGCTGTCCTGGAGCACACTCTGTAGTCCCAGGCTGGTCTCAACTCACAGTGATCCTCCTATTTCTGCTTCCCAGGTGAGTGTTGGAATGGGATTACAGGTGTGTACCATCATTCCTAGCTCAGGCATTTTCTTATAATGATGGAATGCTGACTAAAACAGCATCTATGACTCATCAGCTTGATGTGTAAAACAATTTATATTGAAGTAAATACATTATGAGAAGAAAGGCTGGATAGTTTAATTGCTAAGAATTATCTTACTGTGTTAGAAATCTGTTGTATGAACTCATAACTTAAAAAAAAAAAAAAAAACTACCATTACACACTGGCTTTGTTCTGTTTTGTTTATGAAACAGGGTCTTGATGATCCTCATGATCCTCCTGCATCAGCCTCCTCAGTGCTGGAATTAAAGACATCTGCCATCACATTTGGATCCTGTCCACATCATTTACAGTTTAAATTAAGCGTAAATTCAAAATACAAACATGTCTATGTATTCATTTTTTTTTCCTTTGAGATTGACCACAAGCATGTTTGTCAAAAGAGTAATTGCATATAAAATTAAATATAACAGAATCTCTCAAGTGAATGATACATTTCTATCCAAGGATTTGGCTCATTTCATATGCCACCAAAAGACAGTTTATTTTTTCATAAATTCTGTGTAATTATTTATAATATTTTAATATAGAAATCTCCTCTGTGGTAATAATCATTCTAAAGAGGGAAAAGTAGTCTCTTAAATACATAGAAAATTTAAAAATTATGTCAAAACCAAATTATGCTGCACAATAATTAAGTGAAAATCCAGATGAGTCACTGTACTTAGCACTATTGTCTGAAATATTTACATAAAAACAGTATTGTTAATATTTAGTATCATGAAATGCCATTGTTCAGCAAAGGAAATTGGTATATAAAATTCCAGTTTCTGGATATCAGCATAAGTATATTATCCTTTAATTCACTCAACCGGCTTAGTTCTAAGAATTGTATAAAATGGTGTTGCAGTTGTATTATAAATGTACAATACAACATTTATCTTCAAGACAACTTATATCTTTGGGGAAGATAAAGCTTAAGTAAGGACATTACTTAGAGTTCATTACTTGAACTAAATATTTCAAGGGAATTGACATGGGGAAAGTGATCACTGGTGTCTGGAATTTGCATATGGAGAGGAAAAGAAAGATTCACTATGGGATGAAGAAGTGGCATTTAGAATGCATGGGCATCATATCCTCCCCTGATAGAAGAAAAGATAATACTATTAGGAGACAGGATGAAATGCTGCAAATGACCTTGGCTACTTGTTGTTCTCAAACTACAGAATCTGAGCTATCTTAAAAAATGACTTTTTAAATTACTTTTAAACTTCACAGACATTACTTCAAACTAGCATCAGCAATGTGTTCCACATATATCAATCTTTATATTCACAATTACTATGAACTTCTGAGTCAACAGCTTATGTGCATGGAATAAAATAACCATTTATAACATAAGACCTGACACAGATTAAATGCTGAATAAATGATATTTTCATGTAATCTTAATCCATCAAACTTCCAATGGATTTCTTTTTCACCAATCTCCCATTATGCAAATATCCCTCTATTAATATTTTCCCCATCTTTCAACAGGTTAGTCACTTAGAATGGCTCACAGTCTCCACTGAGAGTAAGTGATAAATGCTAAGTTTAAGTAAGTCAGAATAGTGAGACTATTATTATTCTACAACATAGCATACACATTTTATCTTGTTCTGCCAAATAACCAACATTTACTTAATATCATTTTTTTAGATATTATAAAAACATTTATGGATATTAATACAATTAGCCTTTGTCAAACTTGAAAAAAAAATCCTATTCATACTCAGAACATGAGATGATTAGTTAAAAACTTGTCCCAAAACACAATAGATGATTTAATATTTATATAAGCAATCTGTAAATATTTGATTTTTAAGAAAATAACATCCACTAAAATATACTATATATTTTTTTTTATTACCAACACACTTCATATGGACACATCATGTGTTGGTACGCTCCTTTGCCTCATCTCTGCCCCATTCCAGTGGGTGACCTCCTTAGTGAAGTTGCAGGCATTCCATGGGGGTTAGGAGTATGTGATGTAAGAGCAGCACTCAGTGTTTGGGGAGGCAATGTTTCTGGCCATGATGTCCCAACCAGTGGCTCTTACAATCTTTCAACCCACTCTTCAGCAAAATTCCCTGAGCCGTGGTGGGTGTATTTTAAGTTTATTTCAGTCAGTAGCTCTTAGGAGTCTCTGGATCTCTGCTTTGGTGGGAGTTGAGTATTCTTAGCATCTGTCTCCTTCACCCTGGTGCTGATTGTCAGGATCAAGATGGAAGCAGCACTCTTGCTCATCTCTGCTATTCCTCTGTGGTTTCGGCTGTGTCTGGGCTGACGTGTGAGCTGTAGTTTATCTTCTTGGGTCTTGCTACCTCCTGAAAAGGAAAACAAAAAAACAAAAACCAAAAACAGATTCTCCACCAGAGAGTGAAGTCAGCACTGGCCAAAAGGGATAAGCATTATTAATTTAGGAAGAATTTGATGGATGTAGCCCCTCTTTTAGCCAAAGACTAGTGAAAGCTTCACATTTGAAAGCATAATCTTTGTGTCCATAGGATTCTAGCTGGGTTCCCACAGCCAGATATGGGTTCCTTTCTACTGAGTAGATCTCTTAGCCAATCAGAAAGCTATTGGTTACTCACCAAGACTGTGTGCCACTATTGCACTTGTATGTACATCTTGGCATGGTATTTGTCTCTTAGTAGCTTGGACCCCTGGTTGGTCAGACCGTTGTGGGCAACATTCCCCCAGTAGCTCAGGATAGTGCTTTCCCTCACTGGACAGGATAACTGCATGGGGCTTAGCTCTCTTCTGGATTCCAGCCAAGTCTCTCCATGTTCTATGCCAGCAGTATATGGTGTCTTCAGCAACAAGGTCTTACCTTTTACCTCAGGTGGGCAATCAAATATTTTGAACAGAAGCCTGTATTGTTTTGGGAAACTTGTCATTCTCTCTGATCAACAGTTCATTGTGAGTAGCAACCATTTGCTGGTAGTAGGAGTTACAGGCCAGAGCCAAAAAAAAAAAAAAAAAAAAAAAAAAAAAAATCTTTTAAGATTAGGCTTCATCCCACCCTCTCCAGGACCCTTCTTTTCAGGTGTTCCCCTCATACTCCTGTGAGGGTTAAATCTTTTAGTCTATCTTTAAGGATAAAGGTTGCTATGAAATCAGTTCATTTTGGGTTTAGTTTTGTGTTTTTCCCCCACCCACCTCTTCTTGTCCTCCCTCCAAATCCTTCCATCCTTATTGTCTGGGCCTTCAGTTGCCTATCAGTATGTCAGCAACTTATGCTGATTCAGGTTAGGAACTTCATATGAGTGAGACCACGTGGAGATTGTCTTTCTGTGATTGTGTGAGTTCACTGAGTATGATCTATTCTAAGTCCATCCATTTTTCTACAAATCTCATTGTGTCATTTTTTCTTACTGCTGAGTAGAATCCCATTGTGTCAATGTACCATGATTTTGTTATCCATTCATCCAATGATAGGGAACTGGGTTGATTCTAGTTCTTGGCTGTTATGAATTGAGCAGCTATAAATATGGCTGAGAAAATATCTCTTTCGTGAAGCATGTAGCATTTTGGGTAAATGCCCAGTAAGAGAATAACAGGGTCTGTTGGAAGCTGTATATTGATCCTTTTCAGGAATCTCTATATTGATTTCCATAGTGGTTATACAATGTATATTCACTAACAGTAAATGAGGGTTCCTCTTACCCTGGATCCTTGCCAACATTTGTTGCTGTTTGATTTTTATAATGATTGTCATCCTTACTAGTGTGAGGTAGAATCTCATAGTTGTTTAAAAATGTTACTTTACTATTATAAAAGTATTCATGGAATTGAATTTTAAAATGGTTAAAAGATACTTTTAACCATTAAAAGATTTTGTTTTATGCTTAAAATATATGAAGTCTTAGTCAAAATATTTTTAAACGAACTCTAACACTTGAATGACAAATCACATAGGATATACATTTTTTTCTGACTCTTCAGAGAAGTTGGTTAACCAACAAGGAGTTCATCTATGTTCAAGAGAATTGCAACTTGGGAAAGCGTAGTGTGGTGGTTTGAATGTAAATGAGGTATTTTTATTAAGCTTCCTGGTTTTCAGTAGGCTGAGGATGGATCTTGTCTCCAGCTCTACTAGGTATGTAGAGAGCCCATTTGAGCTCTCTCTGTTGTCTCTCTGCTGTGGATACATGAGGAATTAATCAAGCTTCTTCCACCATGATGAATATTCTCCTGGAATCTATAAACCTGAACTAAGCCCTTTCCTCCTATCAACTGCTTCTGGTCAGGTGTTTGTACCAGCAATACAAAGGTAACTGCAGCCCTGGGATTCAGGCAAACTTGGACTATGTCTTCTAAGAATTTGCAGATTTCAAACAGGTTTTAAAAACTACAAGTGAAGGGAGGATCACATTAGCAGTTGTTTGCCAATAACTTAGATAGTTACAGGCAGGATAGAAAGTTGTCTTGTGATGAAGGAATTGATTAATTAAAAACTAATAGATATAAACCCATTCATAGAAAAAGCAAAGAGCCCCCTCCCAAAAAAAAAAATGCTTGAAATAACAAAAGGAACAAGAGTACCTTTGTCTCTATCCTCAATTCTTAAATTGTCTGCTACACTGAAAGACCATAACTCTCAGTGCATTAATTAAAGGATCAGTGAATTAAGTCTGGTGGGATTTCCGTATATTCAGCATAAGACTCAAGCTTCTCTGGTCCGAAGTGAGCCTGGTCTCTTGTATTGTTGGCCTAATACTGAGGAGGTGTCTCAGTCTGTTCTGTGTGTGTTTTTTTTTTATGTTTTTCAATACTTCCTTCATGATATAATCTTAAAACATGCAAAAATATTTTACATTAGAGTTTTTTTTTTTTTTTTTTTTTTTTTTTTTTTTGGTTTTTCGAGGTAGGGTCTCACTCCGGTCCAGGCTGACCTGGAATTAACCATGTAGTCTCAGGGTGGCCTCGAACTCTCGGCGATCCTCCTACCTCTGCCTCCCGAGTGCTGGGATTAAAGGCATGCTCCACCATGCCCGGCTAGAGTTTAGACTTATTTTAAAGGCAAATAACATGTTAAACTAGACATCCCTTGCCCTGATTTTGTAGATAGAATTCCATAATTTATGATATCATCATACTAACATTTAAAACAATGTCATCTTCTACATTTTAAAATATCAATAAATACTAATATTTGACATAAATTTCTGTTTGGAACCTTTTATCAATGTAAAAAACATATTAAATTAAAAAATCTTTTAAGTTCACAATATTCATTTTTTTTCTTTACTTACTGCCAGGTAAAAAAGATTTCAAAAATGTTGTAAAATCTACTGGAGTTTACTCACTCTGCTGATTACATACTAACTCCATAAAATTATGGGCTAACACTTGAGAATAAATAATGATCTTTAAAGATACAGGATGTATTTATGTGAATAATAATACAAATTTACCTTCTTGTAAGGAACTACAAAAGACTGTACTTCATCCTTACTTCTGTAACAGTAGGTAGTGGATGAAAGGGTATAGACGAGAATCTCACTAGGATGTCACCATTTAGGTTATACATTATCCCAGCATTGTTCGCATGATACTTATCTAATCCACAATCACTTATTTTAGATGCTAAGAATAGAACTTGAGGAGAGACTTTTAGTTCTAACAGTTGTAGTAATAGCATAAAAAGCATCTCCAACAATGCACAGTGAATATAAATTTTTAAAGATACCCCTCCCAAGAGACCAGCAAAATATCATTCTCTATATCCAAACTATGATGAAAATCTTAAAAAATCTGGCAAGTTGTAGGGCCTGACACCTTTCATCCTAGCACTTGGGATGGTGAAGTAGGAGAATTGCTGAGGTTGAGATCAGCTTGAACTACAGGTCAACCTGGGCTAGAGTGAGAACCTGCCACAAGCAAAACATATGAACAATAAAAATCTTAAAGCCCTGAGCCTACATTTTTCTTAACTTTCTTGATGAGGTGAACACTAAACATTAAGATCTTTCCTTCATAGTACTGGGGCCAAATAAATATTAATTTTATAGATTATTTAGCCCAAGAATTATAGCTATTTATAATTTATCTAAAGCAAAGTGAAAATATGAATGCAATGATGAATATGATAAACTAATCTAAAATAACTTTTTAAATATTTTTATTTATTTGAGAGAAGAGAGACTGAGGCCAGTGGGGGGCAGGGAGAATAGGCATGCTAGGGCCCCCAGACAGTGCAAATGAACTCCAGATGTATGTGCCACTGTGCATTTTTAAACAGATGATATTGTCTGGATATCCAAAAAACTTTTAAGTGGGTATACTAAATCTGGCGAGTTAAGGATGAACTGCAAGGTTAGTGTGCTTACCAAGGATATGCTAAAATCCTTGCATGTATTTCCAGCATTGTGGAAAAAGAAATATGAAACAGGCTATTGTAAAATAATTGTATATTATCTGAGATAATTCTGGATTTATCCTTAGATAATGAAGGTATATGAAATAAGGACAAATAAATAAAAGAATTAATAAGTAAATATCTTTCCACAATGATTTTTATTCCTAGATCTCTTCTCTGCTCATCCATTAGTATCCCTGTCTTATAATCCACATTTCACAGAGTTTCTGGAACTCAATTCATCTGTATCATTAGGAACAAGAACAAATAAACATCACATAAGTATAGAGAATTCTTACATGTATATAAAAACTCAACAATAAACCTGAAATAGGGATTTGATCATAGTGATGTTTACTTTTAATCCCAACACATGGAAGGATGAGGCAGGAGGTTTGCTGAGAGTCAAGTACAATGTGGTCTACAGAGGAAGACCTTGTTTCAAAAATAAAAAAAAAATGAAAGTTGGGCTGGAGAGATGGCTTAGCAGTTAAGGCGCCTGCCTCCTAAGCCTAAGAACACTGGTTCCAATCTCCAGGTCCCACGTTTACACAGATGCAAAGTGACACAACGGTGCAATGCCACACTTGACCACAAGGGGGCAAACACATCTGGTTTTCGTTTGCAGCAGCTGAGAGGCTGCTGGCGCGCCCATCTCTATCTGTCTCCCTCTCATTCTCTCTCTGTCTCTCTCCAAAAAAAAAAAAAAAAAAAAAAAAAAAATAAAAATGAAAATAGAAATATATATATATATATATATATATATATATATATATACATACATATATGAAATATGACTAGATAAAAATCTTTTCAAAATATCTATGTTCTTTGATCCTGAAATACGGCTTCCCAGAATTTACCTTCAGGAAATAACTCAAGTACAGAGATGTAGGAAGAATAATTTGCAAATTCCCCAAGGGAATCCTCAGTTCTGAGACATACTAAGTGAACCAAATGGTTATAGCCAATGATTGTGTGTGTGGGAGCCCTTAACAGGAAATACAATTGTGTGTGTCCTGTGTGAGTGTGTATATGTGTACATGCTTGTGTGTGAGAGGGGTGAGTATGTATGTGTGTGCATGTGGAGACCAGAGTTTTTCGACAGGTTATTCTCTACCTTACTTAGTGAGGAGATGTTTCTCAATTGAACTACAGTCTCTGATTCAGTGAAACAGCTTTCCTGGGGATCCCCTGTCTCCTCCTTCTGAATACTGAGATTTTAAGTGATCCAACGTGCACACTTATCATTCATGTGGGTTCTGCGATGGGAACTATGGACTTTACATTTAGGGAACAAGAGCTCTATCCACTGAGACATTTCTCCAGCCCCCAAGAAGTACAATTTATAATTGTCAAGGTTGTGGCTGAAGAGATGGCTCAGCAGTTAAGGTGATTGCTTGCAAAGCCTGACAGCCTGGGATCAATTCCCCAGTACCCACGTAAAGCCAGGTACACAAAGTGAGGGATTCATCTGGAGTTTTTTCCCTAAACAAGAGACCCTGCTGAGCCCATTCTCTTCCCCCCTCTCTCCCTCTCTTTCTTCCTCTCTCCTTTAAAATTGCAAATAAATAAATAACATTTTAAAATTATCAAGGTAACCTGATCAAGAAATTGGAAAAGGGAATTCAAAGACATGACAAATTTATGTGGCTGCTGGAGCCAAACCTGGCAAAACCTATGATTTTTCTACTGTAGGAAAAAAAAAAAAAGCCTCTGTGTCCCAAAACACGGGGAAAATGGTAGCCATACTAAATATACAAGAACCTCTCATGCTTTCTGCCTTTCAGGACATGGAGAAAGTTCCCTTCAGGTGTTGTAGCTTTGGGCCTGTAAATGCTAGTGAAACATCTCTCAGTGTTACTCACGCTTTCCTGTGGGAACTGAAGGCTGTCCATTCCATACTCATGCATCAAAACCACAGGTGGTACCTTCACATACCCTGTGTCACCAGTGTTTCATTCCAGAGGACATGCACCTTTAGAAAGCAGCATCTGCTGTGAAGTAGCAAAACTTTCTTCATGAAGTGCGGTGGTCTAGATGCATAAGGAGCTCACAGCCTGGTGTCGATTACAATTTTTAAAAATGATACAGAGATTAAATTTTAAATATCATTGTTGTTCTTGTTGTTATTTGCAAGCAGAGTGGAGGGGAGAGAATAAAGGCATGCCAGCACCTCTTACTGTTGTAACCAAACTTAATATGCATGTGTCAGTTTTGTATCTGGCTTTATGTGCATATTGGGGAATCAAAGTCCAGGGCCATCTGGCTTGGAAAGCATGTGCCTTTAACGATTGAGCCATGTCCCCAGCCCGAGGACACACTGTTGAGCTCACCTATAATCCAAACCAAAGTACCTCCCAATTGACATAAGTAAAAACCATATACTTCCCTCCACAAAATAAGAAGCATAAAGTACACAAAAGACACACATAACAACATAAAAATACTGAAACACACAAAACAATAAAGGTGTAAACCTCCAAGGGAAAAACAATTCTTCAGATGGGTGTTTGTATCTGGAAATATGAAAGTAATCTATGAAGTGCCTAAAAACAAATTCCAAATAATGATCCTAGTGAAACTCTATGATGAAGATATATAGACAAGACAACAAAAATAGTGAAAGGCCATTTATGTTATGAATGAAAAATCATCAGAGATAGAAATCATAGAAGAGAATCAATGAAAAATACTGAAGCTGAAAAATTTAACCAATGAAATTAAACAAATAAACTGAAATCTTTAGATCAGACTAAACCAAACAGAAGAAAACAGTCTATTTTTTTTTTTTTTTTGAGATTATTGGCCATTGTTAAAAATAAATGGGAATGCAAACAAGTCTTAGTAAAAAACTAAAGTAAAGGTAGCTGCTCTAACAACCAAACTTTGTTGTTCTGTATTTTAAAAACTGGGCTTTATCTTCTTTCTTCATGCATGTATTTTTAGGCAATTTTTCATCCATGTAGACAGTGACCAATAACTTTATATATGACTATACCATTTTATTTTCAAGTTGTATCTCCTTAGTTCACCTGGGTGGTTTAATTATAGGAAACTTTTATTGCTTGTGACTTCACTATCTAAATTAAATATCACGGTTCAACCCAACTTTAGGAGAGACTTGGAAACATTTAGTTCTGTGCTCTGAGAGCACAGTTTTGTTTTGTTTTGTTTTGTTTTGTTTTGTTTTGTTTTGTTTTGTTTTGTTTTGTTTTAGAAATCACTGGCCCAATCACTGAACACTTTTTACCAATTATCCTTTACTAAAAGAGCTATCTTTCCAGGATGACTCGAAGTCTCATCAATTAGATATATCCACCTCCCAGTCAAGGTCATCAAGACTGCACTTCATCGTCTGTGGGTGATGACGTGGTTTGATTGTAAAATGCCTCCATGACTCATGTGTTTGATCACATGGTCCTCAGGTGGTGTCAGTCTTTATAGCAGGATGATTTTGGACCCTTTAGGAAGTGGAGTCTTGCTGGAAGAGGTTGGTCTCTGTGGCCAGGCTTTGGAGTTTTCTAGCCCAACTTTTTTTCCTGTTTGTTCTTTTCTCTAACTGTGGATACAGTGTGACCAGCTCTGCTTCACGTTCCTGCTCTCATGGCTTCTTCCCCATGATATAACCTAGAAACTGTAAGCCAGTGTAAACCCTGCCTTCCACAAGCTATTTCTTAACACAGGTTTTATCACAAAAATGAGGAAGTAGCTAATACAGATGCATGCTCCCAGGGCCTAAATGACCAGAACACAAAGTATCAATGCAAGTCTCCTCTCTGTGCATAAGAATGGCTGCACAGTTAGAAGTTTCACTCTCTTCTGAAAGCTGCTTTCCTTTGGGGGCGGGGAAGATGGGGGCAGAATAAGAAACAACCATGGGCATGGCCAGATAGGTGTTAAAAGGTCCCTCAGACTCAACAATAGTCTTTTCCTGAAAGAACTGGGTGCCCCTCTCTCCATTTGGTTTGCTTTCAACTGACAGTTCCTATTTAGTTATGACATGGTGCTGGGAAATATGACCTCTATCATGGATACATAGCATTTTCACTGCATTTCTTGGTTGCACCAGGCTAAGGGGGGCATAGGTTGGTTGAGGTTTCAGCAGGTATTTATTCCTGTCTAGACATGATTCCTTGGCACAATAGTTCCATTACAAACACAGTACTGTACACTTCTAAATCTCTTTGTCAAAGGATTCATGGTCCTATAGCCACATTCTAGAAATTTGAAGGCATTACTACCAACCCTAGCTGATATCTTGACTTTACACTTCCTCTGAGCCCTTTCTGTAAAGTGTAAATAGTTACTCTGAGACTTTCTGCAAGGAGCAGGTTGCTGAGTACAATGGTACACTGAAATTGATCTTTGTCACCGGTCTTACAATTAATGGATTTGGTTGTTCGAACTTCATTCAGTTTAGTTCCTTATCATGTGAATTCCATGAATAATTTTCCAAATTTTTGATTTTTTTTTTCATCTAGGATGTAACACTATCCATCCTTTACTGGGCTCATTTCTTTTTCCAATTTAAGATAGAAAGGAAAAGAATATTGATACTATTTTGCTAAGCACTTTCTCTAGAACTACATATTCAACAGACATGTAATCCTTCATGGTGTTTATTCAGATCTTTCTCCTGTCAATAATATTTCACAAAGTTGGACCTCCACCACTAAAATGTCATCTTCCCTTTGATCAATTGGTTTCTCAGTCTGCTCTGCTAAAACAGCTACCTCTGACTGGACTTCAATGTGGGTGTTCCCTAACAACACATTGCCAAACTCCTCATCAGGACTCCTTTAGAACATTCACCAATTTCCATAGCTGTATATACTATATACATAATAACTAATCTCAAATTATTAAACTCAGCCCCAGCATTATCCACCATTAATTTTATTCAAAATGGTATAATTGCATTTTTCACATCAAATATATATGTATTTATATAGTACAAATGACAAATGTGTATGTATATATGTGTGTGTATGTATATGTGTACATATATGTGTGGGGATATATATATATATATATATATATATATATATATATATATATATATGCACACACACACACACACACACACACACACACACACACATATATATATATATATATATATATATATATATATATATATATATATGCACATATATACACATACATTTTCAGTTTTCAGGTTTAAGTAGTGATCAAGTAACAACCTATAACTATGTTCATATATGTGTATTTACTCATACAGTCTTTCCATCAAAATGGAACCTCTGTGATGACCGTGATTGATGTGTAGTATCTTCTATTCCCAAGTATCTTTTATGTTATAAGCACACCACGACTTTGCAGTGACTGAATGATGGGTATGGCACACAGTAATGCAATTGTATTTTAACAGAACTGTGCTATTCAAAGTAACCTAGCCTAATCAAGACACTTATTTTAAGAGTAATAACATACCACTAGAATAGTGTTTTACTTTCTCTTCCAGATCCCAATTCTCTGGCTGGTCAGAATGGCCCTGACCATGCCCTCATAGGAGGAATAGTGGCTGTTGTTGTATTTGTGACACTGTGTTCCATATTTCTGCTGGGTCGATATCTTGCAAGACATAAAGGTAGGTCATACTAACAATATAACTATGCACTATAACTATATACTAGCAGTACCCTTAATTTTTCACAAAGTATATTGTAAATACAAGTTTTATCCTGGAATCTTATGAGTATGTAGGCTTCAGGAGTGGACAGACATACAGAAAGAAAAAGGGAAGAAAATAAATACCAAGTTATTATTTTAGAAAACTATTGGTAAAGATCACTTCAAATGGTTTACCTTTTATTTTGATAACTGTATTTTAAAGTGCATGCTGCCTTTACAATTTAAGGCATATATATATGTATATATATATATATATATATATATATATATATATATATATATATATGCTAGATAAGCTCAGATGCTTGTTATGAGATTTTTGTCATAGACTTAAATTATATTTTTCCTTTTATTTTTTTCCCTATACAAAATGTAGAATGGAAAACATGTTACATTTACAATAGCCAATACTATATAGTATTGGCATAGCTTAATTTGAATTTAAGTAAAAGAATGTCAAACATTTGACATAGTCATTCAGTGCTTCTTTATAAAGGATACTGGTTGTTGAAGCCACAGTGTTTGCATGGTCTTTACCAATAATTAAAGAAGTCAAAATTACATCTTACCCCTTTCAGTTGAGCTGTTGAATCTAATTAACTGGGGCATATCTTTACTGGAAATAAATGCCCTGAAAACCAAAAAGCAGTATGGAATAGAGAATGTTGGATGTGTGTTCCTTATTATAGCTCAGAATGTGTTCCGGTCTCTAAGAATTCTGACAAAAAATGCTTTCTACACAATTGTAGCTCTAGTACAGGTTATTTCACAAGGTTCTCAGAACTTTTGCCTTTTTCTTCCAATATCCACAGGAACATACTTAACAAATGAAGCTAAAGGAGCTGAGGATGCACCAGATGCTGACACAGCCATTATTAATGCAGAAGGCAGCCAAGTCAATGCGGAAGAGAAAAAAGAGTATTTCATTTAAAATTCAGGCCACGGTTCTGGGTTTTACTTACCAGGCTGACTGCTGGAGAAAACTGGCAATCATCTTTCAGAAATCATTCCTACCATCTTCTCCTACTTTTATTAACATCCATACTGTACTGCTACCAGTAGCCAGTGCACACCAACAATCAGCTTTGAAAGCATCATTGTTTAATTACTGTACCATCCATAATGCAAGACATTTTCTTGCCTAAATTTTGCACCATTGCTCTTTTAACATACAGTGCTTGAATATACAGCCTTAACAATGTTAATCATTTCACTGGATCATGATATTGAGTTGTTTTTGTACATTGAAAAGAATATGTATGCACAGCGCCTCCCCCCATCTCTTTTCCTTTAAGTCACATATTTTACCAGTTTGCCATTGGACAGCTTTCACAAGAAGCATGATTAGGTTACAACCTAATGTGCTTAAGTTTAAATGAAGATTAGAGGTTTACAAACAATGTTTTCTACCTGTCTATCTTCAAAGACAACATGTTTTGGAAAACATATGCCCTAGAAAACACAAACTGAAAACACTGTAGTGTAGTTTCTGGAATGTTTGAGAATATACTGGTAATACTGTATCAATTTGCTATTTAAAAATTTAGTGTTTGATACAGGAGCCATGTGTATGGATTCTAATCATTACAAGACATCTCATATTCTTATAAAGATCCAACCATTAGGTTATTGTAGCTTCATTTACCAATAAATTATTACGAACATTTAACCACTTTTGGAATCATAAAGATTTCATTCATTCTTCTATTTGAATCTATAATTTATTTGTTCCACAAGGATTCATCTGCCTAAACAAAATTGAAGTAGGGCACAATTTTGAGACATTTTAGTATCTGTATATAGTGCATATAATAAATCCAATTAAACATTATTTGATACATATTTAACTTTTTTGACTGTAGGTTATTCAGTCATAGTACACATTTTCTAACGTCCATTATATCCCTTTAGGTATTACTTAAACCAATATTATAAGTAGATAACACGTATTAGTATTTTTGTCTGTATGTCCTAGCACTGTTCAACAACAAATTTTTCTAGTTCTTGTTAATTTTTATTTGTGATACAATGGAAGCACAATGTTATAAGGAAAGGTAATTTTAAGCTAACAACCAGTGCACAGCCTCAGGTTTTAAATCACAACCACAGTTAAATAATAACCTAAATTTAAAAAATAAACCTCTTAGTTACAAATTTTAATTTGGCAGTTCCAGAGCTGCTTACTTATGTTGATTTGCCAAAAAGAAGTGTTCAAGGTATGTTTTCTGTATAAATGAACTAATTCTTTATATTAAATTCCTGTCTATGCATTTTGTGAGGTACAAACTTCTGAAACAGTGAGTGATAGAGAATTTCTGCCATGCTTTTAACTCCAAGGTGAAAGTCTCTTTCTCTGGATAATTTTGAAATTTTGGTGTATTTAACTATTATGAAATTCTGTATTCTTAAATATGACACAGAGTCAATCTAAAGTCTTACTTCTTCTAGAAAAAAATACAAAACTGCTACATTAGATTTAATTAAATTTATTATAAGCTAAAAATAAAAATCCAGTTAGATTAAAAATTATTTTCCCATTTGCAAGCAATGCACCTTTAAGAAGAAAATGAATACGTCAGTATGGTAGTTAAACTTGTGATGTCTGACAGCATGATGGCCTAGGGTTTTAAAAATATCTTGGAATTTATTTTTGGGGATAGAGAATGGTTGAGTACAACATCATGTATTAATATCAATGAAAGGCAAGGGTGCTGTGTCTTAGATTATTTATCAGAAAAGTATAAATCTTTTAAGGACAATGTTAGAATTTTTAACTTTTTTTTATTGTTGAAGCATTTATCTTGTTGATTTCTTACAAAAGAAAAGGACGATGTCAGTCAAGCAGCACTTTTTCAAAATATACAGAACATAAATAATATGATGTGGTTGAGTGTTAACATAATAAATCATATACAGTATGACATTTTAAGGAAATAAGTCTGCATTGATGTGATTGCATGCTTGTTTTTACAGTTCACTCCATACCATCTGTGGAAAAATGCAATAATATGTTAATATAGTATGGTAGTTTGAGAGAATCAGGTAGGTGCCTCTAGACACATTGAAACTAGACTAGGTTTATAAACTGTTCATATCTTTCAATGCATAATCTTTAGAAAGACTCCACAAAGCAAAATCCATCCTGTTAGTTCTAAATGGAAAGGTTCTTATTGCTGAAGTAAGTTGTATGAACGGCATCATCAGTTACTATTTACAGCCTATTTTCCGGATGCACTTACAAAATTGCCCTCTTCATCAATGCTTTATTTTGATCCCTCTTCATTTCATCTATACTCTACTTGGTTTCAACTACTAAATTGTTGCCTAAATAACACTCATTATTTATAGCACTATAAAATTAGAAATCTAAAATCATTTACATCTCAAGACTTTTGACTCTTTTTACCCTTCTGAGTAATATAAAATCTCATTAGAACTCATAAAAATAACTGGCGGTAGAAATTTGCAAGTTTTCATCACATGTTTTCTAGTTAAACATAGTTTAATTTGAATTAAATATCATTTTCTGTGACAAGAAAAAACAGTAACAGAGTTATACTTTCTTATCTTTAAAAAAATAATCTGATAAATTATAATAGTTCTGGTCATTTTTATTCCAGCATTTCAGAGGGAAAAAATAAGATAAGATTTTATATGGGACTCATGTCAACTGAGAAGTCTGAAATATGCATGCTTGTATGCTCACTGAGACATCTTTATCTCCACTAAGTGAGCACAGTCACTAAGGGACTCATTTGAAGGAGTGCACACCACCACCCCAATATAATACGAGGCATTGCTTTTCACGAGGAAAGTCTATCGGTGAAATATTTACAGTGTACATTGACTGCCCTCCACTGAAAAATCTGAACATCATCTTACTTATCCTCTTTTCCATTTCTAAATGACCTAGGAAGAACAGTGATCGAAATTAGTAAGGAAGAGTAAAGTTTGTGAGTGTAAGAATAAAGACAGAAGGCACGAAACACAAGTGAAGTGTGTGTGTGTGTGTGTGTGTGTGTGTGTGTGTGTGTGTGTGTGTGAAAAAGGAAGAAAGATTTAACAGGACTTAGATTCCAACTTGCTTTCTTTCACCAGAAAAATCCAAGAAGCAGTTTAAGGAACCTGAAATTGGAACTTGATCTAGAAAATGGATGATCTCATATATACTCAAGATGTTTAGTCTTTCATAGATACTCCACAATTAATATAACAAATAGAGAAAGAATACCAACTTTCCTGATTATGGCAAAGAAGCAAACACCTCATTTAGTTATTTCTTTGTAAAAATATAAATATTTTAATGGAAAGAACAGGCTCACTTGTAATTATGTACTCATGACTGTAACAGCATTGAGATTCACATAGGCACGTGTACAGCAGCTGTGTGACAGCGATGGCTCTTCCATGTAACATAGCAGTTCTTGTGTAATTTAGTGCCACTTATTGCAAAGTGTTACCAATGGGGACATTGAAAATGCTTTTCTTTTATTTTTCTTTGGACATAAGGAAAATTTAATGGATGACAAATATGAAATTCCACGTTGTTTTTGATTGTGGAGAAAACACAAAACATCATATCTGACTGCAACTTTCTCATGGTATTTATAATTATGGAACCTTCTAAAATGCCCAATATTACATTTCCTTCTTCAAGTAGTAATCTCTGATGTATACCCTAAAAAAAAATCAAAAAAACAAACAAAACAATTTAATCAGTAGTCATAGCTAAAATAAGTGAAATGACTAATGAAAATTACTGAGTAATGCTTTTTCTTAAGTGGCACAAAGTACACACTAAAAACTATGCAAAATATAGGTAACTACAGTGTACGTACATGTAAGTATCTTGTACTAGCTGTGTATGGATGTTGGAAACCCATGTAATTATAATATGCATTTTGAATACTGGGAAAGAGGAAATCTTAGTGTAGATAATATAATTTGTTTTGAAATATACACTGGCAATATTGAAATATACTCAGTGCAATATCTGCAATTCTATTGCTGGATAGTTAATGCAAAGGGATTTTAAGGAATTCTTAAACACATTCCAAGAGTTTTCACATCTCCACCCCTCACATACTAAAACACTTACGCAAAAAGTAAGTTACTTCTTAGATAAAATTTTATGTAACATAGTAAAATTATTTGCTATAATTTTAGCATTACTTCACATAAAAAAATAACCTTTTCAACTTTGATTCATATCTAATTGAACTTAACATTCTTAACCTTCCTTTGAATTGTGTGTGCTTTAATAGACTTCCGTACTTTTATTATGAGTACAAGTTTATTCAATGCACATAGAGTATATTTGAGAGGCAAAGTCACTTAGGTTTTAATGTGAAAATTTTCTATCCCCTTTTTCCTTTCCTCTCCCATTTGTAACCCAGACGTGCCCTTTGCACTTATGCCCTTCCAAAGGCAATGGATTGAAGGTAGTAAGACAATAAAGAGAGTTACAGGGGACAACATACAAGAATGGGTTCTAAAATCATCAGCATTTTTATGTATTGAGATTAATATTGAATGCAATAGTTATTGGATATAGCTGGTAATTTCTCTGCCATGCATACTTACAATAATCCTTCTACCTCTCACTTTTAACATGGGCTATGATACTTCAATATACATAGAGGAAGTAATTATTTACAAGATATCCCAGGAAGCATCATTTTGGGACTTTCATAACAATGCACTCCACACTCCCTGGGAAATCTCAAAAGCCAACTTCTTGTAGTGTATTCTGTGGTGTATGGATATGCGTTTGTTTCCCTCCTTTCTCATTAGCTTCCTACAGGTAAAACACGATAACTTGGTATAAATAGTTCTTCTCATGCCTATTTAATATTTCACTGTATTGTAATAGTGATATTTAAAAAACACTAATTTAAATGGCAACATTTTGCAATACAACCTGATATATCATTTCTCTTTTACAATGTGATTTTTTTCTTGCGAATCAGCGCTGTGTTTTAAGTACAAATTCTGTATACGAGTATATTGATATAAACTAAAAGTAAGTATTTTAAAACTGCATCCTTACTAACAACCCCAAATAATGCAAAATATTTCCACAAATGTCCACTCTTCTGCATAGGCATAGTATGAACTTTTCAATGGTGTTATTTAACTATCCTAAAATAAAATGCCATTTTATCAGCATATTTTCCTCTAGGAAAAAAAAGCTTACATAAATTTTGCAAATTATGATGGTGAACCTATGAAATATGTTTAAAGTTAAAATAAGATGTTTCTATGTTATGTGGGTATGTTACAAATAATATTTGATCTAAACTCTACCATATTTTCCATATATATGTATATATGTGTATATACATATATATTTAGCCAAGAAATGTATAATTATTTTGGAGAAAATGGGCCCAAATGTGAAAAAGATGTAAAGAAAAGAAAACACTATTTTCCCCTTCGGAATATGCTGTATATTTCAAAAGAAGTTAAAGATACGTGATTATGGCAGGGGTAAAGGAAAACTTCCCAGGGCTCAGCACTTAAGCACTTTTCCCGCATCCAGGGTCGAAGCAGCAGCGATTCCTACATGGACTTTTAAGTGCAGCATGAATTGCACCATTACACGTACACACAGTACTGCCAAACCTCAGATGCTTTCTTTCTTTAGATGCTTTTCCTTGTACATGATCCTAGTAGACACGTTTTATATTTACTGATCGTGAAAGTCGTACGCAATAAAATATAATGGTTGAAAGCAGTGGTGACTAATTGGTTCAAGAAAACCACAAATGTGAACAGAATTGCTATCTTTCTCTTTCTCCTTTTTGCTTTCCTTTGTGTTTCTGTGTTGATTGCATCTCATATATAGAAAGAAAAATAATCTAGTGTTTTTTCAAAGCTAGTAATATTTCTCCTTATAAATGTGTAAAACTTTAATCTTTTAACAAATTAATTTAACTGTATTCACTGTATTGTAGATTCAATGATGCAGTTAAGTAGTAATGTAAGGTTTTCTGAGTTTGCAATTGCTGATCTACTTTTTCATATTTGGTTCTCATCAATCTTTGTGAATTGGTTGTTTAGCTTTTCATTCAACCAAAAAATGTTCCCTCAAGAAAGCTCCATTTTTATCATAAATATTTCAACATAACAAATCTTGCAAAAGTTTGCCATGGTAAAAAGAATTTAAAGACTTATCTCTAAAAATGATACCCAGAAAAGCAGGTGTTCCCAGTAATGTAGCTTCAAAAATAAAATGATCTATTTATGTGACATGAAATTTACAACTTTTGGAAGGGTATATTAATGACATCATTTAAAAAGATATTCTGTGCTATAAAGAAGATACACCAAAATTAAGTCTATGGCACAGAATCCAAACACAATTATTGAATCTACTCTCGTCGTTAACATTTTCACAATAACAAAATGCATATTGTAATATTAGGTACATGACACTTGCATGTGGATATGCCTATATACTTACAAAGTATTCAATGTGTACAGAGTGGCACTTAAAATATGTCATGTACAACTCTTATAAACATTCTTACAGGGTTCCCTTTTGCACATCATCTTTCAGTAAAGTCTTGTTAGAAAAAAATGTCTGATAAATATGGAAAAATAAAATTGGAATTTTAGTTTTTGTTGACATTACTGAATTGTTTATTCATTTAGTGCATTTTTAGGCTTGTAAACAGACATTAAAAGACAGATTTTTTTTTTCAATGAAAGTTTTCAAAGGATGTTTCAGTTTTTGTTTCTTTATTTTGAATTTCCTTTTCAACTGCATACCTTATTGATCCATTTTCAGTTTCCTCAGTAACATCCAATTTTCTTTTAAATTTATAAAATAAGATTTTAAAAATTAGTATTAAAATAAATGTTATTTTACTGATACAACATTTAATCATTATTCCTTGAAATATATGAGCCTTGTAATATGCTGACTAAGGGTAATAAAAAGTGTTGCTGACTTAAGGAAATTTGCTTGAGATTGCCAAAATTTCAAAACTTTGTAAAGGCAATTTTACATTCATTTATGTGTGTTTACTAATGTTGACTAGGAACAGAAGCAAAAATATCTAAACCTATTATTTTTTTCATTTTCACACTCTAATCAATCAATATATTTCAACTACCTAAGATAATGCAATTAATAATAAATCCATTCTAAGCTTATAACTATAGGAATTTGAGATAAGCATTTAAATTTATGGAGGATTTTCTTTGTGTCTTTGGAAGTTCACTTACCATGAGGTATTTTATAATATACTTTAAATAACAGATTTTGTTATACAGGGTAAGCCAAAGGCTGTACAAGAATTAGTGTCATTGGGTCTGATATTTGTGTTGGACCATGAAATATTCCATTAAAATTTGTCTGTAAATACAAGACAAGATTTTGTATCTGGTTTATTTTATTAATTAACTTGTTATTTTAAATGTATGGTTTTTTTCCAGCAAAAGACGTCATGCAACATCAGTTTTAAAAAATGATGATAGAAAAAAAGATGCTTTGGAAAGAACATATCCCATAAATCTGAAAGAAAATGATACTACTTACAGTAAAATATTCAGACACACATTTCTTTTTAAGAGATAACCAGCATGCCAATATTCAGCTCTATAATCAATTACACATGACATTCAACATGACTTAAAAGATAAGCACTGTCTATACATTGGCAATTCTTATTTTCATAAAGACATGCTATGGAATTTCTTTTATTTCAAGGAGATGCCTGAATAATTTGTAATGCAATGCACAAAGTATAAATATATTGTTTTTTTCAAGGTATGGTTTCACTGTAGTTCAGGCTGACGTAGAATTCACCATGTAGTCTCAGGATTGCCTCGAACTCACAGTGATCCTCCTACCTCTGCCTCCCGGAGTGTTGGGATTAAAGGTGTGCACCACCACACCATGCTCCACAAAGTACATACATATATATATATATATATATATATATATATATGAACTCTAAATGTACTTAATTATTAATTTTATGCAGGAAAGAAAAATTATTAATTTCATACAGGAAAAAGGTCTTCATATTGTGACAATTCTGTTAGAAAGCTAATAATCTCTAAAACAATGTGACTTGAAACCAAAATCTTCCAGCAAGTGTATTTTAAAAAAAAAAAAATGATTCATACTCCTTTTTGAAATTTTAGCTACTAATTTTACCTAATAAATGGAAAACTATAAGAAATTAAAGAAGAAAAAAATGTATAGTTACATCTTAATGACCACTCAGCATTACTTTAGGTAATACACAACTTACCTAAATTTACCTTATAAAACATTTTTCTTATAAAACATTTCTTTCAGATCAAATTAGCCCTCTTCATTGATTCTACCAACAGGCTGAATATAGCATTATATGTTCAAACCTCCCAGCCTGATTGATGAGATTATGGAAGCAGTTATCTTTTTTCATTGCTGAGAAAAAGCACCTGTACAAAAGCAGCTTGTGGGAGGAAAGCATTCACTTCAGGCTTATGGTTTCAAGGGAATTTAATCATGGTGGCAAAAATAATGGTAGAGCAGTCAACTTGGGTGTCACATCACCATACAGGAAGATCAAGCTAGCTCTGAACAACCAGTGGGCTGGACTTTTCAAAGCCAAGGTCCCCCGCACCCCCCCAACCCCTCCAGCAAGAGACCTCCTCCAGCAAGCTTTACTTCCCAAAGGTCGCCCGTGGTGGGGACTAAGGGTGAAGCATAATCATGAACGCCTGAGGCTATCACGTGATTTTACATTCAAACCATCACAACTGTCCTTCCAAATATGCCCATTTTCTGCATTTTAGGCATTCTCATACTCAATGGAAGAGTGGAGAAATTTAGTAATTTATGTAATTAGATTATTTTACACACACACACACATACACACACACACACACACACACACACACACACACACCTGTGTATAGCAAAGGAATCCAGGCCTTTACAGTAATGGAAAATTATATATATATATATTCATTGGAATATAGGTGCATTCTAAGATTTGAAAACTTTTTTGGTGGGGGAGAGACAGAGAGAGGGAGAGGAAGACAGATAGAGCTGGGCACCAAAATCCAGATGTGTGCACTTCCTTGTGGTCAAGTGCAGCATTGCACCCTTGCGTCACTTTGCATCTGGCTAAACGTGGGACCTGGAGATTGGAACCACTGGTTCAGCATTCTTAGGCTTAGGAGGCAGGCGCCTTAACCACTAAGCCATCTCTCCAGCCCTGAAAACTTTCTTAACTAATAGAATAGATAATTGAAGACAATAACAGGAAATGTAATTGTTTAGCATGTTGAGGATAATATAAAAGAGAATTAGAAAATGCCTGAAGGTAAGATTTCCCTATCTTCCACTTTACCAGAAAATAGGTATCTTTATCCATGCTTCGAGGATGATCAGAGAAGCTTTATCAATCGTGACCTGAAAAGTGTCAGCAAGCCAAGAAATTCCAACGGCTACACAGTACCAGAATCTAGTCAGAAAGACATAGATTTTACTAATCTACTAAGTATATATTTATCTACTCCAAAAGTAATCCTTTAATCCTATGTTTTTCCATGAAAATATAAAACTATCAACCTTGCTCTTCTTGCAAGGAATAATTCACCACCCTGCTTCAAACTATGTCCTGTCTCTAAGAGATAATGTCTCAGATGATGATGATGTCTCTTTTATTGCAACTCAGAATTAGCAAAACCTACTGCCATTTTGCTGATAATTTGATTACAGATTTTCTGGGTAATCTAAAGACCATATGAATTTGAACACACATCTAGCACCTGGCATAGACACTGGGGCAGGTTTACAAGTCTTATGATAACTCCAGGATAAGAGTCACTCGCTTAGCCTTGTGTCATAGATCATATTTCCAGCTCTAGAAAAACTTCTCATCCATGTTTGTCCATCTTACACCCAGCCACTCTATATGAAGTTGTTGCAGAATTGGTTCTCTCACTTTTCTCAAATAATTACTCCTTTTAGAGAGGGAAAAAAAGTAATCATTTCTGTTAGAATATAATTTAGAAGTAATCCTTGAAACTAATTCCACACAAATCTTACAAAAGAGGAAATTTAGGCTGAAGGTCATAAAACTCTTAGTGAAAATACAAGACTTAGAATGAAGATGTGACTGCTGACCTACATCGCTTGTGTATTGTGTCACGTGACCACTGGCAGCACACAGATTTCTCCTTCTCTCAATGTTGCTCCTACAGCATTGTTAGCTTGGTCTCTGTCAGAGACATCAGTGATCTACAGAACAGGAATTTCAGTCATATTTTCAAAATGTATATAAACATCTGAGCTTCTTTTAGTGCCCTCCCAAATGAACAATTAAAATATAATTGGAGCATGAATTCCCTTTAAAGGGTTGCTGACAGTAAATAAGAAACAAGTCAAGCAAATCTTACTTTTAATGGAATGTGGAGAGAAAAGGACATTATGGGAATAGGCTAATTTATTGAGGTGAAAGAGAAAGACTTCCTATGAAGAAACCTCTACGGAGCTTAAGGACATTAAGGAGTATTGGTTAAACATGCTTTCCCAACATATTATACAAACCTATGAAGCTATGTGGGCAAAGCCACCAAAATAATACCAGAAATTATCTTGTAGTCATTATAGGTACTCAAATTTTATCACCTTTTTTTCCAAATGTTACAGTGTCAGTAACATTATTTTCAAATGTATAAATGTGAATTTGTTTAAATCTAAATTTACAACTTTAGGAATAGGTTTACATTCATAATCTCAAGAACTCCTAGTTCTCACTCTGGAAGGCCCCAGTCCACTGCTGACTTCATGACAAGGGATTCCTGGAGTTGCACAGGTCCTCAGCCTCTGACTGGCCACTGCTTAATGATGGTCCCTGGACATTTGAAGTTATTAATTTCAGCTTTGAAGTACTAATTTTTTGAAACATGACTGATGTACTAATGCCACCTATGCTGGAAGTGACAGCCCATGTGTGGTTCTTTCAACACCTCTTCCTAGGGAGGGCATGTTTTCAGTTCATTGTTCTATTCATGCCTAGGAAACATAGCAGTGCAGGGATTTCTGCTCAGGTGCAAGGAGTCTGAGTGAAAATGTGCTATTCCAAAGTGTGGAATCTCAGGATGGAGATGGATATTGGTGAAAGACTTTACTCACCCTGTGGGTCACTCTAGACCCCCCAATGACTAATATTAAATAGCAAAAAAAAAAAAAGCACTAAACAAGTTTAAGAAAATAACATGCAAGGGCTGAAGGGATTGCTCAGTGGTTAAGGTGCTTGCCTGCAAAGCCAAAGGACCCAGGTTAGATTCCTCAGGACCCATGTAAGCCAGATGCCAGATGCACAAGGTGGCGCAAGCATCTGGAGTTCACTTGCAAAGGATGGAGTCCCTAGTGAGGCTTTTCTCTCTGTCTCTCCATCTATGTATCATCTATCTATCTATCTATCTATCTATCTATCTATCTATCTATCTATCTATCTATTATCATCTATCTATCATCATCTATCTATCTATCTATCATCTATCTATAATCTATCTATCCATCTATGTATCATCTATTTATCTATCTATGTAATCTATCATCTCTCTGATGTTCTATTTCTCTCTAATAAATTAATAAATGAAAATAAATTAAAAAAACATACAAGTCAAGAGAGGTTTCATGGCTTCATTCCCTGATTATTGAACAATGGATGTGACATTTTCATTGTGCGTGAAGTGCACATATGATGCATCTGGCCATGCTTACCAAATTAATAGTGTGTCCACAACCAACTGTTTGCAAAAATATCTGTAGAAAACTTGTGTATACCAGGTGCCTTCATTCAGTGAGTGTGGAGTGGGATATGGAATTATGACATATCTTTGTTTGGTTAACCACTATGCAAATCTTTTTTCCTTCTCTCCTTCAGGAAAAACACAAATATAAAATTGCTTGGGAAACTAAGTTTCATTTTCTCTTTTTATGTATGAACATCAGTGTGAACAATAAAACAACTACATAAATAAAAGAAGATACATTCATTCTTTTAAAAATAAATAGCCCAGACCACAAAAATTCATTGAGTGTGCCAAGCTATTTCATGCAGTCCAGGGACAATGCAAATCATTTCAGATTCTTCCCTGAAGACATCAGATTAATATGTTATAGTTTGTGGGTAGCCAAAAGCTAGTGTCACAAGGATAATATATTTTTTTAATTGGGCTGGTGTTATATTTATGCACTGCTATGAAGAAGAACCTGGGCTGAATCCCAGTACATTTAATAATAATATATCAAAACAAAAGGCAAGTAAACAGTAAGAAGCAAATTACTTCTTTAAGGATGAAATTAGGATCCAGGTGGAACCTGACTTTGAGTATTAAAAACCTACTTTGTATTTTTATGAAAAACACGATGAATGACTAAGATCAGGGTTGTCTCATGGAAAAGAAGCTGCCTTATAAGTCAGTTTAGAGGTTATTAAACATGTTATTCCCTCATTTTCACTATATCATACATTTTTCTCAAATCTTGTATTCCATGAACACCAACTTCCACCTTGGTTTTATTTCTTATTTTTTTTGTATTTCTTAAACAACTTAAAATTAGCATACCATATATATATGTTACATTAGGGTATTTTCTCTCTCTCTCTCTCTCTGATTCATGGTTTAGGAGAAACAGTGAATTTGGAAAGGAAGGCATGGCAAGTGAAGTTGCATGGGGCAAGGATCCTTACATGGTGGCTGGACTAGGAAGTAGGGAGCTTGGGCCAGAGGTGGGGCCAGGCTAAAATGCTCAAAGGTTTTTATAGAATTTTCAAACAAATTTTATTTTTGTTGATTCCCTTCCTTTCTTATCCCTCTGAATCCATGCCTACCCCATCTGTACCCTTCCACTGCCTGCATTCTGTTTTCATGTCACATGGGCCTTATTCATGAAAGTATACCAAGTCAAGTGAAAAAATGGTCATTAAGTACAATACCATTTTTAATTTTTTTTTATTTTAGTTTTTATTTTTTGGAGAGACAGAGAGAGACAGACAGAGAAGGAGAGGACAGATAGAGAATGGGCGCGCCAACAGTCTCTCAGCTGCTGTGAATGAAATCCAGATGTGTGCGCCCCCTTGTGGTCAAGTGTGGCATTGCGCCCTTGCGTCACTTCGCATCTGGCTAAACGTGGGACCTGGAGATTGGAACTGGGTTCTTAGGCTTAGCAGGCAGGCACCTTAACTGCTAAGCCATCTCTCCAGCCCCAATACCATTTTTTAAAAAGTATTTTATAGATTATGTACTCTAGGGAGGAAAACAGAAAAAAAAAATGCTATATATATTCTTCTCATAAATATGATAGACAAGAATATAAGCACAGAAAAAATATCAAGATTAACCCAGTGGGGTTATGGAGGTAGTGTAGATTGAGGAGGAAATGCTTGTGCCAATATGCTAATGAGTTAGTAGGCATTCACAGGTAATCACAGAGAAAATCAATTCAGGCAGAAGAGGCAGCAAATGTCAGGGGCTAAAACAGACTTGTCATTTTTTAACATGAGAATGGATGCGAGAATGGAAGGACTTTGTCTTTCATTCATATTTGTATCTACCATGCCATGGCTTATGAAATACAAGTGAAATGCACAAAAGAAACTGTAAAACAATGTGCGTCCACAAAAGCAAACAACATTTTGAATTTTCAGATAGCAGTAGTTATCCAGGTGAGAAAACAAGCAGGGTGGTGAGACAACCTAGGGATTAGCAACTTTAAGAAGCTGCTATCACACTTGGGCTGGAAAGAAGCCCCAGCCTCCTGGGTTTATGCACTTGGCATATAGAGTGCCTCCTGCTCGTTTGGCATGCTGGTGCCTGAGAAGTGATTTCAGGACAGGCTGGCACTCCCTCCACAGCTCTGACAGATACATTCACTGTGTGCTAAAGCCAATATGATGCCCCCTATAGGACCTAGTGCTGCAAGTTGAGCCTAAGTGCTGGTTTCTTAGTGAGTAAGGAGATAAAAGTGTCCCAGAAAAGGCCTGTTGTTGTAAGATGCTCAGGCTGGTATAACAATATGTCTCAGACTGAACAACTCGTAAGTAACAGATATTCACTGCTCACAGTTCTGGAGGATGTGAAGTTCAGAACAAGTCACAAGCTGGTTCAGCTCTGATGAGGGTCTCTCTGTACCCAAATGAAATATTTTGTTACATTCCCACAGGAGAGGTGTGTGTAGAGGGGAACAAGCTCCTTTAAGGTCCTTTTGGCCTTGTGTATGAGAGCTCTTCTGTTTTGGAGTGTACACTGTAGTGATTTAATGCCATCCCACAAATAACCACTTTGTAATGCTGTACATAGTGGATTCTAGGAAGGAAGTGAGGGAACAAAAAGGTGCATCTCAGGCACTGTTTGGGAGGGAATTTTTGTATGACCACATTCTCTGGCACAAATGGCACGGATATGGGAATGGACAGTGGTTGTCAAGACCTTGTTAATATAAACAGGGATGCTTCCTCGATGCCGGTAAAGTTCTGGCGCCTTGTTTGAGGAAAAGGACACAATAAAGAAATGGCAGAACAAGTGTTCTTTTCATGAGATACATGTCCCAATAGATTCACACCTGCAGCAATATCTCCCATCTCTCCTAAATGCACTTGCCCACTTTCCAAGTTCTTACTCAGAAAGCATAGATTTCCCATTCCCTCATAAGTCTATGTTCCTCTGACGAGCAACTATCCCTTCTAAACCTTGAGAGATGGCTGGAGAGATGGCTTAGTGGTTAAGGCACTTGCCTGCACAGCCAAAGGACCCAAGCTTTATTCTGCAGACCCACGTCAGCCAGATGTACAAGGTGGTGTCTGCATCTGGAGTTCATTTGCAGTGGCAAGAGGCCCTTGCCAGCCCATTCTCTCCCTCTCTCAATCTGTGTGTGTGTGTGTGTGTGTGTGTGTGTGTCTGCCTGTCCATCTGTCTATGTATAGGTGTCTATCCATCTATCATCTATCTATATCTATCTATCTATCCATCTACCTATCATCTATATATGTATCTATCTATCTATCATCTGTCATCTATCTGCTTCTCTCTCATGCTCTCTCTCTCATAAATAAATAAATAAATAAATAAATAAATAAATAATTCTAAGCCTGCCCTCCAAGAAACAGTCCTTGAGTTTCCTGTTTGTGTCACTTTTAAATCCCTTTATCTCAGACTATGAATTTATGAAGGGACACTAACACAGCAGGCAGTAGGTTTCAAACATAAATTTAAGAGTGACACAAACATTCAGACATAGAAAATGTAAATAGTCTGGTTTTGCTCATATTTCGAAGTTGGGAGCAAAAGAGCCTGCACACATAGCAGAGGAGCCCTTAGATCCAAGAGGGAGTTTTTCAACAATCAACAGCCTTTGTGTTGTATACTTCACAGGTTAATCAAGAAAGGTGATCTTTTGTTAGTAATAGTAGCATATCAATATACCAGTGGGTATAAATACTTTGAGCCTCCAAATTTTTATAGCATATACATAGGTTTGCAAATCTCATGTCAAGCTGGGCGTGGTGGTGCACACCTTTAATCCTAGCACTTGGGAGGCAGAGGTAGGTGGATCACTGTGAGTTCAAGGCTGCCCTGAGACTACATAGTGAGTTCCAGGTCAGCCTGGACTAGAGTGAAACCCTACCTTGAAAAACCAAGAAAACAAAATCTAATGTCAATAAATAAGAAAATGTCAGAGGTTTGAGGTTGCATCTTATAAACATTCCAAAGTTTGGGGAATTTTAATTTATTTTATCTGATTAAGTAGTAAAAAAATACACCATTCAACCAAACGACAATACAGTACTACTATCTTCAACAAATGTAATACAGCTTTCTAGAAAATATTGTGGTTTAATCATAAAAAGGATAATTGTAATTGGATGATGTTTCTAGAAAATCTGGTAAATTATCTACAAAATCTTACAGTACAAAACAAAGAGTGTATAATGAAGATAGTAGAATAAAAATACTTTCCAACCAAGGACCAGCAACCATGGAGGCCAGCAAGACTCTGGCATGCTTCAGTAACTGAAAATATAATTGTATAATATTTTAAAATAGTTGAGAAAATTAAACTAATGATGGAGATTAGACTTTACAAAACCAAATACTAATTTTAACATACATAATGATAAAATCATAACTGATTGAGAAATTTGAAATCTGTCTATTGTTACTCATATTTTTTTCACCTTCAACTTAACGGGGTTCATTAAAACTCGCCACCAGATTTTACTGGGTCAATATATAATATGGAAGTAAATTGAGTCAATATGTAGATACACAGATGACATTTTATGGCAGCCAAGAGGAATGAGCATAAGAGCAAAGTATCTGTTTCCAAGCTTGTTTAGTAGATATTTCAAAGTATGAGACTATTTCTGAGTTCAAGACCAGACACTGTTTTAGTCAAATGAACACAATCCAGTTCCTACTTTGCAGCTGTTCAGGAAGGAGACAATATGAAATAACTATCCAAGTCAATGGGCTTGGAGTTGTGTTTGGGATTGGTGTGAAATGGGACTCTTAGCCCCAGGAGAATTAGGGTAGACTTAAGGAGGAAATAAAATCTCAGTGAGGATTAAGATGATGGAGATTCCTCAGATCTTCATCAGAAGATGGACAGCCCGGACATACTTGAAAGCATACTTAAGAACAGAGGTGAAAAATCATTAAATACACCCAAGGAGAGTGGGGAACTTGCTATCCAGTTACAGCATGAAGGAATAACAAGAATCAAAGGCTGGAGAAATTGCTCAGTGGTTAAGGTTAAGTCTGCAAATCCTAAGGACCAGAGACTGATTCCCCAGTGCCTATGTAAAGCTAGATGCACCAGGTGGCGCATGCATCTGCAGTTCCTTTTTAATGGAGGAAGGCCCTAGCACACCCATGATCTCTCACTCTCTATTTGCCTTTTTCTCTCAAATAAATAAACAAATAAATAAATAAATAAAAAATAATAAAGTAAAATAGAATCAAAAGTGAACAATCAAACACTGAGTAAGCAATGACCAGATCATTAGGTTCTGAGTCCTCTTGTGAATTTTCTGCTTGCTTTGTACATGGGAGGGTGGTAAAAAATATCTCAAGTGCTTAGTGATCCCTCGAGCAGATATTCATGCCACACTGTCTCCAGAAACAATGCATTCCATATCTGCAAAGGGAACCCAGGATTTAAGAACTAGAAGTACTTGAGATTTCTACTCATTTTTTACACATCTTCTTGGTGGGTTAATTTATTTAATTTATTCATTAATATAGACTTTTAGATACAGGATCTCATTTTATAGCCCACATTGGCCTGGAATTTATTTTATTTATTTATTTATTTATTTATTTATTTATTTATTTATTTATTTATTGAGAGAGACACAGAGAGAGACAGACAGAGAGAGGGAGACAGAGAATGGGCACGCCAGCAGTCTCTCAGCTGCTGTGAAGGAAATCCAGATGCATGCTCCCCTTGTGGGCAAGTGTGGCATTGCGCCCTTGTGTCACTTTGCATCTGGCTAAATGTGGGACCTGGAGATTGGAACCGGGTTCTTAGGCTTAGCAGGCAGGCGCCTTAACCGCTAAGCCATCTCTCCAGCACTGGCCTGGAATTTAGATGTGACCATTCTCTACATCTCAAATTCTAGGATGAAAGGCTTAATGAAATCATGCCAATTCCACATTTTGTGATTTTGCAAGGACATTGTTTCATAGGAGACAACACAAATGAAAGCTAAATCCATACAAAGCACAGATAGAGATATACAGTGTTGTTCCTCTACTTCTATTTGCCTTCTTTCATGAAGATAATCTTACCTTCAGAACATTATTGTATATGCTTTGGTCTGTTCTCTTTTTTGCCAAAATCCAAATACCTCCTCAGTGGGACTTGTGTTGTCTTTGTTCAAGTATGGCACTGTTTTCAGTTTTCAGTGTGATTGTTCATTGTTGAAGCAATTGAAAATCTCACAAAGTGCAGCTGGGTATATTAGTGTGTAGAGGTGGAGCATAGTTAGTTTTTCACTTAAAAAAAAGAAATTCTGAAGCCGGGCATGGTGGCGCACGCCTTTAATCCCAGCACTCGGGAGGCAGAGGTAAGAGGATCATTGAGAGTTCGAGGCCACCCTGAGACTCCATAGTGAATTCCAGGTCAGCCTGGACCAGAGTGAGCCCCTACCTTGCAAAACCAAAATAAATAAATAAATAAATAAATAAAATAAAAAATAAAAAGAAAGAAATTCTGAATGCCTGTATATTTAAAAGATGCTCAATAAATAGTTTTAGGATGGAAAATGAGTTGTTTTCTTCATTCATCATGGAAAATACATTAATCTGCTCATTAACTTAGTATTTATTGTTTGCTAAATGTCAGACTCTCATATGCACTGATTATGTAATTTTAAATGAAAAAAAAAACAGATAAGCTTTGATTTCATGGTGTTCTATTAAGGAGTAGATAATATCTAAAATAAAACACATAATTGATCATATTGCAGAACAATTTCTTACAGTGAGTGCCATAGTTATCTTCCATTGCTACGATCATACACACAACCATAAGCAGCTGACGGGAGGAAAGTGTTTGTTTTTTTTCTTACAATCCCAATGGGAAGCTTCATGATGGCAGGGTAAAACATGGCATGAGCAGAAGCTTGTCATCACCTCTGCTACAGCAGGTGGAAAACAAGCAAGAGAGTGAGCTGAAATCTAGCAAGGAGGAGCTGGCTATAACACCTCTAAGACTATCCCCCAAACAAACCTCCTCAGATGCCATCAGCTAGGGACCAGCCATTCAAAACACATGAGTTTATGAGAGACATCAGATTCAAAGCACCACAGTAGGTTGCAAACATAAGGATTCTATCTCTCTCCCTCTCTCTCTCTCTCTCTCTCTCTCTCTCTTTTATTTCCTCTCTCCTTTAAAGGCATAGAAATTGGAAAAGAAAGGAAATAATTACTGAATACAGAAACATTGATAACCAAAATAATTACAAAACTAATTTCAAAGAATAGATCCTCCTTGAAGGAAAATTATAGACATTTAAGTAATTTTATTTCAGCAAGTTTGTGAAGATAAGTCTACTGGGACAAAATTGTCTTTCCTCTAGAATCAGGGCTTAATCTCCTCTTATGGGCAAGTGTGGCCTATGCTTCCTTCCTTTGTATCTTGTTGGGTTGCCTGCCACTGCTCCAACTTACAGAGCAGGATGCAAACCAGAACATGGGTATTCCTGGGATGGGGCTCATGAAGGATGCATTCACCCTTGTACCTCAGCTGGTGTCTTTGTCTTGGAACACAGGAACCAGAGTCCAAATTTCCATGTAACATATCCAACTACCTACAAGCTGCTGAGCTGGAAAAAAATCACATAGAGATAAAAAGAGGTTCCCAAGGAGTTCTGGCTTAAAAGAAAGCTTTTAATCCCAGAAACTGGCAGGAAAGTCCATGAGATTCCAGATGATTTCATACCACAGGCTTCAAACTGGCCCTAGCTGATGGACTGGAGTAGAATGAAGTTTGTCCTGCTGAGGTGGCAGTTCTGACTCCAGATCTGAAAACAAAGTAAATGTCTTAAATCATTAAGTTTTAGGATTAGTAACTAGAGCACTCTTATGAAAAAATAAAAGGGGAAACAGTCTTTTGAATGGTCAGAGAAGTAAGCTTTCTTTCTATCTGAAATTTTCTAGAGCAGTATTTCATGCATTTTTCATTAGACTATATGCAGATGCTTGATGAAACAAATGATTAGAAAAGAGATCTAGACAAATATTTATTTGAGAAATACTAGTCCAAAGTTTATTTTTCTCTCTGAGTCATTTGTGGTATATCTTGTCTCTAAGAGCTAGTTCACTCTCTGGTAATTAAAATTTTCAAGGTCTCAGAGAGAGGAAATTAAACTGAAATCTTAGAGGTCTTTAAAAACACCATTATAATATTATTTTTATTTTTTATCTTTTTAAATTAAGATATGAAGAGTTTATGTCTGAAGAACCATGGAATGTTTTAATAGACAGGTATATTGTGCAATGTTTATACCATAGGAAGAAAACCTACCACATCAAACACTTTCATTTTTATTGTTTTATTTCTCATCCATGTCTAACTACTTATTTGAGTCCATGCTATTCATGTAGGTTCTTAGTGGTCTACTTAAGCATCTAGACTTTATAATCTTAGGAATATTAGTAATGATAAAATTTAAAGGGGAAATTGAAATGAATATACTAATTATTTTCCTCCTTTATAACATGAAAGGGCCCAAAGAGTTGTCTGGTATTTTCTAGATTTAAAACTATAACTCATCCAGAAACATTGAAGACCTGTGTTGTAGTTACCTTCATAATGCTGGAAAAAGTATCCAGTCAAAGCAGGTGATGGGAAGAAGGGATTTATTTTGGCTCACAGTCCAGAGAGATAGCTCCATAATGGCAGGGGAAAGGATGTTACAATCAGAGGTTGGATATTGACTCTGTCACAGCTGGTGGCAAACATCAGCAGGAGAGTGAGCAGAACTCTGGCAAGAAAGATCTGGCTTTTAACAAACCTAACTTATTTTTCTACATTAAGTACAAATATACCTGAAATTTAGAATACAAAGTAAAAACTGATTATGGCGGTCTATAATCACAGCACTGGGGAAACTGTAGGAAAAAGGATTGTACCAAGTTGTAGACCAGCCTGGGCTACAAAGTGAGTTCTAGGACAGCTTGAGCTACACTGTAGAACCTTGTAGAAGCACACACACACACACACACACACACACACACACACACACACACACACACTCAGACATTAAAATGAGCCTGTCAAACAACAGAAGGAATAAAACTGAATTTAAGAAACTTTGGCTATGATCTCTAACAAATGAAATGATTTATTTACTTTTATTTCTTTTCCTTCCCTTTCTTTTTCTTTCCAATACTTTTCATTTCCTTTCTCTTTTTTGGAAAAAATTTTCCATAACATTTGCAATTTTATGATTTCCACTCATATTATATTCAACCTTGTTTTCTTAAGAAATAAGGTACATTTTTAGGCTGGACAAGTACAATCATTCAAGCTATCATGGCTGAGGCCAGCATTCATTCTTTTCCTCCATTTATGTTGCTGTTCTACAAAACGCCTGCCCAGTGTGCAAGCACAAACCAAATGGGAGAGTATAAGAAACTGAAACATGGGTCCACTCAATCTGTTCATCCACTGTGGGGAATTGATGTCAATCTGAGATCACATGCAGTAGACATCTCCCATTTCCTTTCTAAAGCTGGATCATATGGCCACATAATAATGCTGCAGTCTGGGGATGTGAATACTGATTAACTGGACACATACCAGTCTTAAAGCAAACTGTTAGTATAGAAGAAATGGGAAAAGAGATATTGGAGACTTTACTAGGATTTTCTTCAAAATTTACCAAGAAAAGTATTAAAGCCTAAAGCTACTGGAAATGAGAAGAACACAGAGGTAACGGGGCCAAGAATCCTCAACTTCAAACAAGCTCAGATGAATGGTTGAAATTCTGAATCCTGCGGGCTAATAAGCTCTCTTTTGGAATGTGCAGTATAGACAAAATGAATTCTGACAATCCTTTATTATAGTTTCAGTGGTGTTTATGTTGTGTGTGTGTGTGTGTATATAACTGTGCACATAAACATGGATATGTAGTTCTGCGTGTGTTATCTTACAAATGTCAAAGGCTTCCTCATGCAGCCTCAGTTGCATCACACCAAAGGAGAGATAATCGTGAGAAAAATAGAAGGTTAAAATATAACTGATGTGGCCTAAATCCATCTATTACCTTAATTCATTATTCAGCTCTCTTCTTTGTACTATACAAGAAGCTTTCACAAAAACAGACTATCAATGAAGTTTTCAATGTCAAAAAGAGAAGTAGTGATCTCTATTTAAATACACTGCAAATGAAATGTGAAAATGAGCTTGACACACTAAAGATATTTTGTGAACATACTAGAGACAAGTCAGAAAAGATTAAGGCAGAAAATAGGTGACATGACTGCATACCTATTTAGTATATCAAATATATTAAAATATGCATCATCTACATGAAGCAAGATAGAATATTGGCATAATAGGAATAAAAATTGTGTGATACTGAAAAAGAGAAAAATGCATGCCAGAATTCTGGAGATAAAAAAGAGAAAACTAACATCACAATAAATACAAAGGCTACAATTGCAGTAGATAAACGGAATTGTAATTTCAGAAAAAATAGAGACCTATATATTTAAAAATATATAGCAAGGTAAAATATAAAAGAAAATGAGTAAAACATGTTTCAAAAAAAAATGGTATCTATATGTAATACAAAAAGACTATCCAGTATGTGGATAAGCACATATCCTTGTAAAGTTCAGCAAACAAATAGATTAGAGTTATTGAAAATAGAAATAAACAGCATAGATTTTCAAGTAGACAATTAAAGAAAACACATAAATGAACTGGGGCTGGGGACATGACTCACTAAAGGACTTGTCAACCATGCTAAAGGCCTATGTTCAATCCTCAGCATCACAAATATAAAATAAAAATGTAAATAAATAAATAAAATGTAAAAAATAAAAATGTAAATAAAGTTAAATAAAACTTGAATATGCACATTAAAATAAGAGATGCTATTTAGAAAAAGGAATGATGAAGATCAATTAATGCAAGTTTATTTCAATAATTCTAACCCCCTAGATGGAAAATTCAACTGGTCTATAAATTAAAACATAAGGCTGATTTTAGAATCCAGCTATAATAACATGGAAACTGAAATTATTGAATTGTTTCAAAAACATCTTGAAGTAAAGCATAATTTAATAATTCATATTGAGTGAAAAATTTATTCGGCCATGAAAGAAATGAAGAAATCTATGAACTCTGAAAACACTATTGGCATGTGTCATTTTTTCTGAGACAAGGTCTCTGTAGATCAAGCTGACCTTGAACTCAAGGTGACCACCTTGCCTCAAACTCCCAAGTGTTGGAACTACAAGTGTAAATTTGTAATCTGGTATTGTAATTTGCCCTTCAATTTAAAACATCTGGCTAGGGTCATGTTAATTTGAAGGACAAATAATTAAATAAATTAATGGGGCACCATGTCCAATCTATTACATTCTAAAATCTTTGTAAATGTTACTTAAGCTCTACAAATCTTTGTTTAAAGTTGGGATATGGAATGAAAAATATTGCTGCAGATCTAGATTATCTGTAAATTATAAATATGTATGTACATCAGTCATTTTCTCCTTGGTATAATCAAATACCTGAAAAGAAGCACCTTAAGGAAGGAAGGATTTGTTTTGGCTTACAGTTTGAGGTTACAGTCTATCCTGGTGGAAAAGGCATGAAGTCACTGTTCATATTCAAATCACAGCCAGAAGCAGAGAGCTATGACTGGTGGTTTTCAGCTTGCTTTTTTTCTTTTTATTTAGGGTAGGATTTCAGTCAATAGAATGGTGTGATCTACTACACAGGTGGGTCTTTATATTTCAATTAACTTTAATTGGGAAACCCACACAGACATTTTCAGAGAATTATTCTCCTCCCATGGTGATTCTGAATCTTCTTGACAACCTAACTTAATCATTTCAATTTCATATCTTGTCAAGGTAACACTCAAACATTACACTTCATTTTGAACGTGTGTGCATAGTGTGTGTTCTGATATATATTTGTGGCGCAGTGTGGTGAGTGTCTATGGTGCACACATGTGTGCACAGATGTATATTATCCCTGTTTGCATGTGTATGAGGCCATGGAAAGACGAATTGTTCCCATACGGTACATACTTATCAACTGTTAGCAAATTAAATTGTTTTCCTGTGTTTGGTAGTGATTTATATATTCTTAGATAAAGAACTTTTTTTATGTTCATTGAACTCTTCTGTTACGATATTTGTCAGAAGTCTCTTCTCTGCTTTTATTATTAGGAAAACTGTTGCATGCTTATTGACCTCAAGGAGAAGGCCACAGGACGACCAGTTTTCAGAGTGTTATAATCTTCCTACCATTAAACTGCTTCGGAAAACTACTAATTCTCAATGCCAATAGAGGGTTATCATTTCATCAGCTACACCTAGCTTTACCTTTCCTTCCATTGTATCAAGGTCACAGTCCTCTTTCCTCACTACAATTCTATAGTCTTCAGGGAGGCCATTAGTTCAGCCTTGCTATCTTCCCTACACCACACTCCATCTGTACTTGACCTAATGGAAATTAATACTTACCCTTACTCAGTATACATGGTTATCATGTAGCTCATGGTTCTAATGCACTTATCTTCCTTCTAATATGTTTACATGATAAACTCGCTTTTGTATGCAAATCTAATCCAGGAAATATATTAAGAGAATTAGTGTTTGTAAATATACATCTTAACAACTTATTCATGTCATAGAAATAATTAATTTGACATTGTTGTTTAAATCATCTTTTTTAGTTTTCAGATGCTTAAAAACAAATCAATGAAAGCTATGCAAAAGCTGTTATATTTCAATGGCCTTCTGTTCTCTGTATAACTGAACATTGTATTGAATACAAATCTTTTATTACTTTTTTTTTTCAATTTATCAGAACTATAACGAATGTCCTTTGAGAGATACAATTCCTCCACCCAAAAGTACTTCCAACCTTGGGAAAAATATCAAAACAAATCATGATCTATCTATGCATATCTGTGATGAGTGAAAAGTAAAAATACGGAGTATACAAACCTCACATTTATTACATGAAAAACATAAACTCCTGCTTATCAGCTCTATTTCCATGTCTGTCTTCATTGTTTTATGCATTAAGACAATCATCAAATCATAGGGGGAAAATCTGAAGTTGAGCAACTATTTGCATATATCTGTGGAAGCTTAAACTTCTTGTAGTCTAGATTTAGCAGAATATTTTATTCATCAAAGCCAGGCATGGTGTCACATGCCTTTAATCCCAGCATTCAGGGAGCCAAGGTGAAAAGATCACTGTGAGTTGGAGGCTAGCCTGAGTGAGACTCCATAGGGAATTCCAGGTCAGCATCGGCTAGAGCAAGAACTCATCTCAAACCCCTTCCTCCCCCCAAAAAGAAAACTCTGTTGGGTCTGGAGCAATCTCTCAGCAGTTAAAGTGCTTGCCTATAAAGCCTAAGCACCTGGTTCAATTCTCCAATACCCATGTAAAACTAGCTGTACAAAGTGGGGCATGCATCTGGAGCTTGCAGCAGCTAGACACCATGGAAAAGACATTCTCTCTCTCTGTCTCTCTTCTATCTCTCACTGCTTGCAAATCAACAAATAAAAATATTTTTAAGCTAGGCATGATGGCACATACCTTTAATCTCAGCACTTGGGAAGCAGAGGTAGGAGGATCACTTTGAGTTTGAGACCACCATAAGACTACAGAGTAAATTCCAGGTCAAGCTGGGTTATGGTGAAACCATACGTAAAAAAAAAAAAAAAAAAAAAAAAAAGAAAGAAAGAAAATATACATCAAGCGTATCATTATCTGAAATCTACCTTTATCAATATGAATAAAGTAAAAATGTATCATTGACTAATACAATATTTCTAGCCATATTTTTGCTTAATTATTTACCCATACTTGCAAAAAAAATCTGACAAATGAATACTGTTTCTGTGCTAGAAAGGAAGACTGAGCAACAAACGGATTCTTCCATCACATCTTAGATTTCATTCTCATGACCTTCTTTGAGCTTAAATTGGCCCACTCTCCCTACTGGCTCCGAATCTCTTGGATCACAAGTATACTCTCCTCTTTCATTTTTACTAAATTAATGTAAGCACTTTACAATCCTGTTACATGGACTAACTGTAGCAGCAATCCTGGATCTTAAACATGCAGGAACTCAGTCTATATTCCAGACACAGTGAATCAAACTCTGTCTCTCAAAGAGATGATCATGTGCACAGAAAGTATGTAAAGCACAGGTTGCATCTAATCCTCATCAGACATTTTCCTGTTACATCTTTCTTGGTTTATAGCCTGTCCAACATTGAGGTTGCTTTCAGGAAGGGCATCGCAATCACAAACCTAATATAGATTTCCCAGAGGACCCCTCTTCTTTGAACATTTGTTCAGTGCATTTTCAAAGTTGGTCAGTGTCCCTTTCCAAAGTTTCATCTCTTTTCTCACAGTTCATACTGCGCATTTTGCCCAAAGTGCTTTCCATCTTGAAGACCTGATAGGTTTCTCATTTGGGACAAACACAAGATCAATGGGTTCAAACAGAACTCTATTTTCTACTTTGTAGATTTTCTTCTGTCTCTTATGCAAAATTGCATACTTTCTTTCTGATTACATTATAAATGCCTTAAATATGTAGATCAATTTAATTTGCCTAGATACCTTAGAACATGAAGTTGTGGAAGAAAATAACCACTATCATAGGTTGGCATGCTTAATCAAATGTGGACATTCCAATGTTAGCTTGGATCAATCCAATCAGAGTGCTCGCTGGGATTTCTATAGGTGTCCTAAATCAGGGCTATTATACCCATCAAGGAAGGACTAAGTGAAGAACTTAAGCGATCCTGCAAGAGGCAGTATATGGAGAAGGTCAAATAGCTTTCCCAGTGCATGTGTCTGAACTTCTGTGTCTCTGTATCTCTCAGTATGCCTATCACCTGTCTTCCACACTGAAGGACCAGAGGTGCAGTGGATGCTGTGTTGACTGGAGACAGGAGGAGTAGAATAGAGCTTGAATTTGATTTAAACCCTGTGCTTTCCTAGGTTTTGGTGTGCCCCAGATCAATATTTTAAGCTTTTTGAGATTCTATTTAATTAGCAATAAAATATGATCGTACACATTATTGGAGCTGTTTCAAAGAATGAACAATATTTTACAGTTGTTATGAGCACAGGAATTAGGAATTATTTACCTCTTTTGTGGTAACCTTGGCTCTGTAGGTCTTTAGCTATAGAATCTGGTACAGGATGTAGAACTTCTAAACACCTCTGTGTCCTCCTTATCACAACGATGGTACTAATCTGTATATCACAGGTATATTGGTATTATCAGGCATGCTGGATACAAAGAAAATTTCTCTTACAGAGTGAGATTATCTATAATTATACGAAAGTCTGAAAATGGGGTTTACGCTATTTTTTCTTCCGATATTCCCCATCACTTCCTGACACTTTCTGTGCTAGACAGACTTGGATGGAAAAACTCTAATTTGAGGTTTTTGTTGTGACCACATTCTGATCTTTATATTATGAAATTGGGATGATCATGTTCATAGGCTATGAGGCACATATGAGTCATGACAATTTTTAAATCATATTTATTGTGAGTTTCTATTAAATGAAATTTCAAAACATATTGAACATCCAGTAATTCACTCCAAAGCATTTAATGCACCCTAAGCAAGTTTTGTATTCTGACCTGGATATTCCAGAATGAAAAGGTTGTGCATAGAAGAGAATCACAAACTGCTAAGCGACACAGTTGTGTATAGTAGTGGCATTAGCGTGAAGTGCTTACTTAAGACTGAGGACAGGATGACTTAACAATTCTCTCCATAAGCCCAATCATAATTTATTTGCTTGTTTTTTCCACTAAAAATACACGATGAGATACTTCACATTCTAGGTGTATCAGAGAACTATATATATATATATGAAATGAACAGTTGAATTGCTATTTTCACCAAGTTGCATGGTCCTCATTTAATCTACTGAAGAATTGAATCAATTAATCTGTCTGATTGCTTCAGATAGGATATTAGTCTTTTAAAAAAGAAGAATGAAAGAAAAAGAAAAAAGACATTTAATATATATTTACAAGCAGTGAGAAAGGATATAGAGAGCATAAGGGCCTCTTGCCACTGCAAATGAACTCCAGTTGCATGGCTTTATATGGGTACAAGGGAATTGATCCCAGGGCAACAACTTTGTAAGCCAGTGCCTTTAAACACTAAGCAATCCCCCCACCCCCCTGCCACCAGAACACTGGTCTTCTGAGTAGGCCTGAAAAAAGAAAGAAAGAAAAAGAAAGAAAGAAAGAAAGAAAGAAAGAAAGAAAGAAAGAAAGAAAGAAAGAAAGAAAGAAAGAAAGAAAGAAAGAAAGAAAGAAAGAAAGAAGGAAGGAAGGAAGGAAGGAAGGAAAGAAAGAAAGAAAGAAAGAAAGAAAGAAAGAAAGAAAGAAAGAAGGAAGGAAAGAAAAGGCTGCCTTTGAGCTTGCCAGCCTTCAGAATGGATGAATACCACTTACTTTCCTGGTTATCCGGCTTTCAGACTTGGATTGTAACTATCCATTGCCTCAAGCTTCTAGGCCCTCATCAACTAATGTTGGGACTTCTCAACATTGACAGCCTATTTCCTACAATATAATCTATCTGTAGATAAATATACAATTTAAACCCATACTTCTTGTAACACTAGTCTAACATCATAGGATCAGATCAATTTATAAAAATGAATGACAATAAATTTTTAGTGACTGAAACATGGCTCAGTGGAATTATACTTATTCACAAGGGCCCTGGGTTCAACACCAATCACAAAAAATAATAAGTAAATAAAATTGTTTCTTAGGCAATTCTGATAAAAATAAAATATTTCCCTTAATAGATATGAGAATACACAAAATAATGGTGTGACTAACACTTATTGGGTATGTTAGTTTATATATTATATATTTTTTTCAACAAAATACTTTAATGCTTTACACTATTCTGTGTAAACCAGTATCTGGTAATTTGTCATTTCATCCATTCCTGCAGAGAAAATTATGACCTTTTATTTTTAACTTCAAAAACCATATTCCTAATATAAATATCTCCAGGTAAAAATTGAACAAAATCTGCTAAACTATTACTGATGGAGAAAAACTGATGAAAAAGCCATTAGCTTCTTAGTGCCTATCTTTTTATTATTATGTTTATATTTGTAGTTCAAAAGATGCCAAACACAAACTTTATAGCAGTGGCAGACACAGAGATTCTTTGCCAGTAGCAAAACAGTTCAAGTGAGTTGTAAAATCTGCATGGTCAAATTGAATTCAGAGAAGTCTGACTTACTCCTAGAGGCAGTGATTAATTTTGTTAGGGAGGAAAATGCCACCAAGTTAGTCTATCTAATACAATGTCTAATTTCATTGAAATGCTTAAAATATTATATGATATATAAAGTGTGGGACAGTGTGGATTCTCAAATAATATAATGGTCTTAGACAACAAACCATGTACTAGCAGTTAAGTACATCTGTAGGATGCATTAGGAAATACAGTTGTATCTAAGAAAACATTGTCTAGACTTAACCACTAAGCAAAATTTTCAAAGAGTTTTCCCTGGAGGCTAATGTCTATAGGAATGCATTCAACACACATCTTTTCTTAAATAATATATGATGTTTCGGAGCATTAGCTGAGCTTTGGGTTTTGAATCACTGTCAAAAAATGAGAACAGTAAGTAACTTAAACTGGAATAAAACAGAGAAGGAAGGGAGGTAACTTACCGAGAATGGATAGTTCATTTATATTTTATCTTTTATGTTAACCATTAACTGTGTGTGTTTGTGTGTTCATTATGCAAAGAAACAGTGTGCGCTTAGGAATGATGGCCTTCTCCAGTGCAGATGAGGACTTCAGATAGACTGATAGACTCAATGTAGCTCTTTTGCCTTTCCTGCCCAGGTGTGTCAGCACCCCAACCCTTTTCCCCTCCAGAATTGCTCCCCCCGTCTCCATTTATCTCTCTTTCTCATTACACAATAAAATATTAAACTCAAATGTAAATAAATATTTTGCCAATGTTTTATATAGCTCTAAAATTCCACTTACCTTTCAATATTTCAATATATGATACCTGAATAGTATAAAAATGTTGATTGTTTGTTTTTTTTTTTTTTTTTTTGGTTAGAATGGTTAATGTTGAATGATTATATGGAACTGGAGTAATGACTTAGCAGTTAAAGGCACTTGATTGTAAAGCCTGTTAGCCTGAGTTTGACTCCCCAGAACCCCTCTAAAGCCCGACGCACAAAGTGGAAATCATGCATGCCTCTGGAGTCTATTTTCAGTGGAAGAGGTCCTAGTGCACCCATTCTCTCTCTCTTTCTCTCTCTCTGCTCTCTCTCTCTCCTCTCTCCTTGAAAATGAAATAAAAAACACAGCAGGCGTGGTGGCGCACACCTTTAATCCCAGCACACGGGAGGCAGAGGTAAGAGGATAGCCGTGAGTTCGAGGCCACCCTGAGACAACATAGTGAATTCAGGTCAACCTGAGCTATAACGAGACCCTACCTAGAAAAACAAACAAACAAACAAAACAAAACAAAAAAAAACACTTACAAAACTAAAAGACACATGGAATATATTTTTTTTCATTAAACATAACAATTATATGGACAACAAAACATCTTATTTTTTTTTTTTTTTATCTTTTTTTGGAGCAAATACTTTTTAATGGATGCCTTTTATAAACACACTGGAGGGTCATGCAATGCTGACTACATTGGATGCAATCCTGAGCCACAAGTGTGCCCACTCCTTTGTAACTGATCCTGTAATGGCACAGCCTTTCATCTCCCCTTTACTGTTTACAATGATCCCTGAATTATCTTCAAAATAAAGAAATACCCCATCTTTTCTTCAGTATGATTTTCGTTGTCGAATCACCCCTGATGGGTGGACCTTCCTTCTTAACTCTGGTTTTCCCTTCTTGACTGTGGCCATCGCCATGTTACCCACACCAGCAGCAGGAAGTCTGTTCTGGCGTCCCTTGATCCCCTTCACAGAAATGATATGCAGATTTTTGGCTCCTGTGTTGTTTACACAGTTGATCATAACTCCTACTGGAAGACCCAGGGAAATCCAGAATTTCACACTGGAGGCCCCACCACATCCTTACTTCTACATCTTGAACACCCGGAAAAAGTCAAAAGGGAAAAAAAAAAGGTGGGCTGGAGAGATGGCTTAGGGGTTAAGGTCCCTACCTCCTAAGCCTACATTGTCCGGGTCCCACATTTACACAGACACAAAGTGATGCAAGGGTGCAATGCTGAACTTGCCCACAAGGGGGCTCACACATCTAGAGTTTGTTCACAGAGGCTGAGAGGCTGCTGGCACCCATTTTCTGTATCTCTCTCTTTCTGACTCACTCCAAAAAAAAAAAAAAAAAAAAAAAGCACATCTCATTTTATTTTATTTATTTATTCATTCATTCATTCATTTATTTATTTGAAAGCAACAGACAGAGAAAGAAAGAGGCAGAGAGAGAGAGAGAGAGAGAGAATGGGCACACCAGGGCCTCCAGCCACAGCAAATGAACTCCAGATTCATGTGCCCCCTTGTGCATCTGGCTTACGTGGATCCTGGAGAACTGAGCCTTGAACTGGGATCCTTAGGCTTTTCAGGCAAGGGCTTGAACACTAAGCCATCTCTGTACCCCCACATCTCATTCTTTATTATAGAAAAAGGCTGGTAAGATGGATCAGTGTGTGCCATGCAATATGACAACCTGAGAATAGATTCCTGCATGCATATATCTATCATGTACAACACCAGTGCTGAGGAGGCACAGACAGGGCCTCCCTAGTGCTCAAGATCAAGCCATCCTAGCTGAATCAGTGAGCTCTAGGATCAGCAATAGACTATGTTAACAATGTAGGAGACTGAGAAACCTTGACCTGTGGCCTCTTCCCTCCACAGACACACACACCTGCACACACCCACACACATAAGGACATACATACAAATGCACACACACATACACACACACACATACACACACAAACACACACTCACAAAGAAAAGAATGAGGTTAGAGTATATAAAATCATTAGTTATTAGCTTAATATATCAAGATATAAGCATATTTTAATATTAACAGTTACAACCTTGATTAAAAATAGTATTTTCTACCTAATTATAAGATATCAATTACCTTAAATTATTGAGAGGAATCTGTTAGAGACATATCAATTGGATCACATTTATCAATTTTGAGTGGTCTCATATAATTTAGAACAATATTTAGTGATTTTTTGTTTCAAATATGGAAAAAAGTGAGAGATAATGGCCTTATCATTTTCTCTTCCTGAATTTCAATCTAAACTAAATATTTCATATGAGAATTTATGTGCATGTTTAAAAAATTATAGTCATATGGATTTGTATTACCATGGAAAGAGTGATGGGTTAGAGATAAAAACAGACCCAAATTTTACAAGATAAAAATAAACATCTGTGTTGCTTTTTATTGCAACCTAAGTGATGGTGACATTGTTGACACACAAAAAAGTAAGTCATCAAACTTTCTTTTTGTAAGATTGTTGTAATTAGTCAGGTTTCCGTAAAATGTATAGGACTTTTAGAATTATATTACTAATTTATGAAAAAAAAAATGTTTACAAAATTTAGAAAGGTAGTATATTGAATCTGTAGATAAGAATGGGCAGTGTTGTTATCTTAAAAATATTGTTTTCTAATTTACAAATTGACACTGTCTTACCTTTTAATTTGGTCTTTAATTTTTAATTATACTTTGTCATTTTTTTCAGTATTTATGTTTTATAGTACTTTTTAAACACATTCCTAAACATTTTAATCATTTGAATGACACTATTTCAAACATCGATGACTTTCTGTAGACTTTAGAAACTCATTGCTATCTTATACAACACAAATCATGTTTTTATATTATTCTTCTATATTAAACCATATCAAACTTATTCTAGTGGCAGTTTTTTTTTTATTGCATCACATTTGCTACAAAAAGGTCATGCAATTTGTGAATAAGATAGGCTTTTATTTCTTTATTTTCAGTCTGTAATTGCTTCTTTTTCTTGTCTAATATCTCTGGCTAAAATCTCCAGTACAGTGTTACATACATCTGTCCTTATAATTCCTGAATATGGAAAGGAATACCACAGATTTGACTAATAGATATGATAGCCACTTGTAAGTTTTCACTGGTGCCATTTGTTAAATTTAGGATGCTTCCTTCAGTCTTAGTTTGTATCATGAAAGAGTGTTGAATTTTGTCAAATAATTTTCTTCATGTATTAATATAACCAGATGGTTCTTAGTCTTTCTTGTTTATATATAGTTTATTATTATTCATTTTTTATTTTAAATCCACCTTGTTGTCCTGAGCTAAAATCACATTTAATTATTTTTTATTTTCCTTTTAAAGTGTCATTAAAGGGCTGGAGAGTTGGCTTAGCAGTTAAGGGATTTGCCTGTGAAGTCTAAGGACCCATATTTGATTCCCCAGGACCCATGTAAGCTAGATGCACAAGGTGGTGCATGTATCTGGAGTTAATCTTCAGTGGTTGGAGGTCCTGGTGCACCCATTCTCTATCTCCCCATCTCTGTCAAATAAATTTAAAAAATTACAGTGCCATGAAACTTTTTCAAGGATTTTATTTATAACCTTTTTATCTATATTCATGAAGAATGTAGAATTTTGATATTATTTGCTTGTCTAGTATTTTTTCAGTATGTCCTCTTTTGGGTATCAAAGTGCTATTGTTTTTAAGGATGCTCCCACCTCTTTCATATTTTTAACAGATTGAAAGACTATTACCATTTGTCATAGTCAGTTCTACATTGTCGAGATGAACATCTAAGCCAGATAGAGATGAGGGGAGGAAGGGATTTATTTCAGCTTACAAATCCATGATAACTTCCATAAAATAGTGAAATAAACTGCATATATATATATATATATATATATATGTGTGTGTGTGTGTGTGTGTGTGTGTGTGTGTGTGTATTCAAAAGCCAGCAAACAGCAAAACTGACAAGCACAACAAGCACAAAACTGGCAGCAAGCGGAAGGAACCAAGACAGAGATCAAACCACTCTTCCTAACTTTAGGCTCAAAATCAGATCCACTCCCAAACATATCTTAGGGCTTGGCTCCTGGATCTTCCCACAGAGACAGCACTTCAAGCCAGGTGGCTAGAAATCCAAGTTACAAGCTTTAAACCACCTGAGTCTATTGGCACACATACATTCAAACCACCAAACTAATGCTTCAAATATCTGAGTGAATTCTCCAATGATCCTTCTATGTTATGTGACCCTTCTATTATAAAATATAATTTTTAATTCAAAGTTTATAGTTGTCTTTAGTCAGCGTTAATTTCCTAGTCATCATTGGATCAGTTTCAGTAATTTGTGTCTCTTTATAAATTTTCATACTCAGAAATGTTATTTTCTGGTGTTGGACACAGGATTTTGGGGGGCAATGTGAAAATGAGAGAATGACTGACCTCAACAGCTATAATGTGTTCTTTAGTAGAACAATGAAGGGCAACAGCCCCTCCATGGGAATGGAGGCTGCATGCCCAGTCACAGCTGGGCTTTGGCTTTTGTGGGGTTGGTGAGGGGAGGAACAAGCTTGAATAAGGGAAAGATAAAAGGGAACAGCATTGCTCTGCCCATATGGCTGAGGGGCAGGGGTTTCTGTGCAAGAAATGTTCTTATCAGATAATGTATTTATAGCCTGGAGACTCTTTTCCAGGTGGCTTTAGTTCTGAGTCTTCATTGGGTAAATTTGTCCTGTCATTTCATGACACATTAATCCTTCATTCTAGACCCTGAAGACAAGTAAAAGGATGAGGGTTTTAGACTCAAGTCTCCAGCTACTGCCTGCTATCTTAAGGGCTTGGCATCTGTCTCTAGAGTCTGGAACAGGCAGCTTTCTCTGTTGAGTTGGTAACATCCAGTTGCCTGGTATCTGGCTTTAATGTTAGCCCTGTGAGAGGGGAGGGATATTGAAACGGACAGGAAGTTAGAGTTTAATTTTTAAAGTCCTGATTTTTCTTATGCTGTTGGCAAGATGGAGTAGTTGGTTCTTAGATACATGGGTTTAACAGTGGCAAGCTGTTTTATAAACTTAAGTAGCCAATTGATTAGACAGAGTTCAATCAGTAGTCCTAAGAGTAAAAGGACTAGAGGACCAGAAAAGGACCCATAAGCAGGGTTGTTAACTAGGGGTTCCAGTTGAACAGAAGAAGAAACCAGGAATTGTTGGTTTCCCATTACTGCTGGTGCTTTTCTAGGTTTTCTTATATCTAATGGCAAAAAGAAGTTGTGAATCTGGGTGTAGTGGAATGGTAATGAAAACATCTTTAAGGCATAGGATGGTGAAGTGGGTCATGTAGGTGGGAAGGAAGAAAGAAGGTTGTAAGGGTTGAGGATGACCTGGTATGTGGCGATGGTTGCTTTGTTGATTTTTCTGAGGTCCTGAACTAAGCAAAAGTTCCCACTGAGTTTTTTAATCCAGAGGATGGAAGTAATGTGAAGGGAGAAGACTGGGTGTGATGGTTTGAATGGATGTCCCACAATAGATTAAGTGTTAGTAAGCTTTAGATCCCCATCTTACAGCCTGGAGGAGATGTCACTGTTGACAGATTCTAGGGTCCAGGTCTAAGGTGTGGGGGTGGGGATCTGGAATTTCCAGCCAAAGATATGCAAAGTGATAAAGCTTTCCCCAGAGTTCCTGAGGTGGGCTTGCTTATGGTGGTGGTATTTGCTTTTTTTTTTTTTTTTTTAATTCCTCTTTGCATGGACCTATGAAGGGGGACCAGATTCTTTTGCCATTATGGAACTTCCCTGTATCTGTAAGCATCAATAATTCCTTTCCATAAACTGTGTCTAGAGGTTCATCCCAGCAACTGAAGCTGACTGTGACAGAATTGGAACCAGAGTGTGGGATATTGTTGTTCAATGAATCTGACCATGTGGATTTTGGTCTTTTGGAACTTGTATGCTGGGGGAATGGGAAACTTGGTGCTTGCAACTGAAGATGCCTTCTGGAGTGGTAAGCCAAGTATTATGGAGTATTCTGATGAGAGTTTGAAAATGCTCAGTGCAGAGAGAATTGTATTTGGAGGCTTGGCTTATGAACTTTCTCAGGGAAAGGAAAGACTACAGAAAACTTTGGTAAAACTGAACTACTATCATAAGGCCTAACTGCATTCTGTTGCTCAGGCCCAGAAAGTTTGATCAAGGTTAAACTTATAATGGACTGATATGCATGGCTAAAGATAGGAAACTAAGAATTTTAAGTTGGAAAAACTCAAACATGTTTAAGGTTATCCTGTATAGTAAGCTCAGAGGATATTTGAGCTCTGAACTGACCCAATGTGGAAGAGAAGGAATGAGAGAGAGGGTTAGAGGAAGTCCAGTCCTATGGACAACCAAGAGAAGGTCTGTTGAGGTCAGACTAAACTTGGCAAGGGAGTTTGGACATTGGCCAGAGAGTTGCACTGGCCAGAACTCCTCCGTGTCCACGAGACAGAAGTCAGCCTTACCTGATTGTGTGGGTCCAGGTTAGAGGGAATGTTGCATAGAGGGAAGGGCAGAGACTAAGGACTCCAAAACTGTCCTGGGTTTCAGCATCAGTTGTTGGACTCAGGACTGATTGGGATGATGTGAAAATGAAAGAAAGACTGACCTAAACAGAGAATGGCAACAACCTCTCACAGGGAATGCAGGTTGTGCACCTAGGTGCAGCTGGGCTTGGGCTTTTATGGGGTCAGCAGTGGGTGGAAAAAGGAACAAGTTTTCATGGGGGACAGATGAAAGGGAACAGGGTGGTTCAACCACCTGGTGGCCTGTTTTCTTTATTTGATCTCAGGGCAGGAGTTTCTGTGTGGCAAATGTTCTTGACAGATAATGTATTATTTAGAGCCTGGTAACTTTTTTGGGTGGCTTTTTTCCTGAGCCTTCACCTGGGACAGTTTGTCTGGTCCTTTCATCACACATTAACCCTTCAATTGGTATAATAGTTTTTTGTTCATTGGATTATTGTAACAACATTTCCATTTCTGTATGTTTAACATGGTTGTCCTGTTTCATTTTTATAGTAATCTTATTTTCTTATTCAGCATAGTTTATAATGTGCCATTTACTATTCTTTGAACAAAATTCATTGCTGTTTTGATTTTTTTTCTATTGCATTTTACTCATTCCTCTCTAGCCTTTGTAATAGCCTCTTTCTGCTCAACTTGCACTCATTATGTTCTTTTTACTTATTAACAAACACAAACAAGTTTGGATGATTTATTTGGAACCACTTGCTTTTTGAGTATACTTGTCAACAGAGATGTCTCATTTTAACCACTACTTGGGCTGCATTGTACGTGTTTGGTATGTTTTTTGTGTGTGTGTGTTTTTTTTTTTTTTTTTTCCATTTCAGACTATATTGTAATTTCATTATTTTCTGTTAGAACCATTCATGATTTAAACATTTTCAGGTCTACATATATGTGAATTCTTCAAATTTCTTTTGCTCTTGAGTCCTAATTTTATTCCATCTCTCCAGAGAAAAAGACCATGCCCTTTAAATTATCTTAAAAATAATTAGGCTTGTTTTAAATAGTCAATAGTCTATACTGAAGAGTAATTCAGCTTGGCATTGTACTGCACCCCTTTAATCCCAGGACTTTGGAGGCAGAGGTAAGAGGATCAAGGTGAGTTTGAGGCCAGCCTGGGTCTACAGAGTGAGTTCCAGGTCAGCCTAACCCTACCTCAAAACAAAACAAAACAAAACAAAAAGAGTAATCTATGTCCTTGGGGAAAAGTTTTCTGTGTTCTTATTGGGTAAGGGGTCACATATATCTTTTTAACTGATTTAAATACTTGCTTAGGTCTGATTAGTCTGTAATTTACCAACCATCTTTTAGTTGTTTTATGCATTATTAAAAGATGAGTGTTCCTGCCTCCACATTTTGTTGTGGCGTTGTGTCTTTCTACCTTCCATTCTGTCATTTTTGTTTTACTTATTTTGGAGGGATGCTATTATGCTTATATATCTTCCTAATTTTATGTCTCTATGTGGGTTTTATATTTTTTTTTACAATAAAATATCATTCTATGTCTAGTAAAAGGGATGCAGTTAAGTGTATTTTTGTGACAATTACCATAGCCACTTCAGTTTTGTTTTGGAGAGTACTTATATAGAATGTCTTTTTATTGTCAATTTAAGTGTCCTTTGAATTTCAATATCTCTTCTTTGATAGTATGATGTGAATCACTTTTGAAAGTGTTCTTTCTTATTTTTGCTTTGAATTTTATTGTTAACTCCCTTTATACTTAATATAATTACTAAGAAAGTAAGACTTAGGCCTGTTATTTTTCTATTTATATATTATTTTACAGCTCTTTTTCTTTATTGCTTCATTCAGGTTAAATAGGAACTTTTTAGTATTCTACTGTTATTCTCGCAATTTTTATTTGTTATCATTGTTATGTTGTTTTAACAATCTCCTTGATGTATGTAATAGTGATTAAAATTAATATCTTAATTTAAAAATCAAATGAAACAAAGCTAAAAGCATTTTTTTTTTACTTTATGAAATAATTTAATGTGGCAAATTTGTAAATTGAACACCATGTCTCTTCAGGATACACTGGTCATTGCTGCTTCTTGTTGCTTTTGTTTTGTTTTGTCATTTTTCTGAACTACCATCGTGAACTCTATATCCTATGTCATGTAACCCCAGTGAAGTTTCCTATATATTAGTTGAGTTTTCAGCTAATGACAGGCCAGTTTTCCATAAATGCCTCATGCCAATAATTTTCTCAGCTTGTGTTTAGGGTGTTCACTTGTGTTGGGCTATGCTCCACTGTCATCATAGTGCTTGATAATTTTTCTTTAGCCTATACTTCATTGTTAGCAGGAGTGAGAGGTTAGGAGACCATCTCAGGTTTTTCTTTATTATATGTATGCCCTTTAAATTTCTGGTACTATATCAGGAGAATATGAAATATTTTTCTCCAGGTTTCCTTTGAAATATTTATTTAGTCTCTAGTTAGTCCCCACTAGTAATGCCAACTCAGTCAGCTTCAGTGTTAAACAGTGAGCTCTGATTCTTTACTACAGTGACTTGGGGCTAGGCCTATTTCTATCAAGTGGGCTTCCAAAGGTTGGCTCCCATGAAGATAAATCTTGATAACAGAGTTTTCCATCAAGCAACTGGTCAAGTTAAACAGTAGCAATTACTTGATGGTAAGGCTTTGTGGCAGTCCACATATTGTCTTACTTGTTCAGTAGCTGCTAGGTTGTTTGTTTTTCATAGGTGCCATGGTTGCAAGGATATTGGCTTGGAAAGTGCCTCAGGAGCTGTGAGGGGAATATAAGCTCCCATTTCCACTGAGGACCAGCTGCCTCTTCTCTATGCATAAATGGCTTGTAGATTGTTTCAAGCATGTATTAATATGCAGAGTTTTAATTATTCATTTTATATATGTCCACATGTTTGGTTCATATGTATGCTTTGTAGACATACTTGCCTGTGTATGTAGATATGTGTGCACGTTTGCAGAAGCCAGAAGTGGCATTGTTCTCCCACTTATGCTATGAAACAGAGTCTCCCATTATACTTGAAACTCACTGATTAGGTTAGATTAGCAGGTCAGTGCAACCTAGGAAATCCCTCTCCTTCCTCCCTCACTATGTTGGGATTATAGGTATTGTGCACATATAGTGACCATGTTCACCAACATTATTGGAATTTTACATTGGAACTGGGGATCCAAACTCAGGTCCTTATATGGTGTGGCTAGTGCTTTGCTAGCTAATTCATCTCCCAAGTTTACTTTCTAACATTGTCAAAACTTTTGCACAGATAAATATGCTAAGCAGAGCCAGATTGTCCACTGAATAGGAGAAAATCTTTGCCAGCTATAGCACTGAAAAAGCCTAATATTAAGACTCTACAAAATATCTCAAAAAAAAAAAATAAACTAAAAAAAATCAAACAACCCACTTCAAAAATGGGGCAAAGAACTGAATAGGGTGTTCTTGGAGAAAGAAATACAAATGGCTAACACACACTTAAGAAAATGTACAACATTCCTAATCATTAAGGAAATGCAAATTAAAACAACTATGAGATTCCTTCTACAGTAAGGATGGTAATCATTAAAAAAAAATCTAACAACAACAAATGTTGGTGAGGATGTGGGGGAAGAGGAGCCTCATCCACTGTTGGTGGGAATGTAAACTTGTACAACCACTATGGAAATCAATTTGGAGATTCCTGAAAAGGATGAACATAGAGTTACCAAAAGACCCTGTTTTCCCTTACTGTTTATTAATACTAATTGCTACATGCATCAACACAGAGATATTTATTCAACCATGTTTATAGCTGCTCAATTCATTATAGCTAAGAACTGGAATCTCCCAGATGCCCATTATTGGATGAATGGATAATGAAGTTGTGGTACATTTACACAATGGAATTCTACTCAGCAGTAAGAAAAAAAAAAAAATGATACAATGAAATCTATAGAAAAATGGACAGACTTGGAACAGATCATACTCAGAGAACTCACACAATCACAGAAGGACAAATGCCACATGGTTTCACTTATCTGAGCTTCCTAACCTGGACCTGCTGGAGTTGCTGACATACCTGATAGAAAACTCAAGGCCCAGATAATAGGGATGGAAAGGGTTGGGGGGAGGGGAAGATAAGGGGGGAAAACAAACACAAAACTAAATCCAACTGAACTCACAGAAACATTTATCCTTGGAGATAGTCTAAAAGATAAAACTCTGAAAAGGAGTAAGGGGGAGCACCTGAAAAGTAGGGGTCTGGTGAGGGTAGGATGAAGCCTAAGCTTAACAGAATGTTTTTTGCCTGTCTCTGACCTATAACTCCCAGTATCAGAGATTGGTTGCTACCAACATTGATCTATTGATCAAAGAGTCCTATGAGGTCCCCAAATAAAGACAGCTTTCTGTCAAAGGACTTGATTACCCACCTGGGAAAAAGCTGAGACCCTATTGCTGAAGACACCATATACTGCTGACACAGAGCATTGAGAGACTGGGCTGGAATTCAGAAGAAAACCAGTCTCCAGACAGTTAGCTTGTCTATTGAAGGAAAGTGCTAAAAAAGCTACTAGAGAAAATGACCAACAGTGGTCTGAGCAACCAGAGGTCTATGCTACTGAGAAACAAATACCCCAACAAGATGTAAACACCAGTGCAATAGCAGCACACAGCCTCAGTGGGTAACCAACAGCTTTCTGATTGGCTAAGAGACCTGCTCTGTATAAAGGGACCCATATCTGCAATTGGGAACCAGACCAGAATCCTGTGAAGACAAAGATTATGTTCTCCAGTGTCAAGCTTTCACTAGTCTTTGGCTAAAAGAGGGGTTACATACATCAAATTCTCTCTAAATTAATAATGCTTATCCCACTTAAACTATGCTGACTTCAGTATCCATTGGAGAAACTGTTCTTCTTTTTCAGAAGGTAGCAAGACCTGAGGAGATAAACCACCCATTGCACTTCAACCAAGCCACATCTGAAACCACAGAAGAATTGGGGAGATGAGCAAAAGTGCAGCTTCCATGCTGAACCTGATAATCAGCACCAGGATTAAGGAGACGGATGCTGAGGATACTTAACACTTACCAAAGCAGAGATCCAGAGGCTTTTAAGACCTCCTCACTGAAGTAGACTTAAAACTCACCCACCATGGCTCAGGGAATTTTGCAGAAGAGGGGGCAGAAAGATTGTAAGAACCATACGTTGAGATACCGTGCCCAGAGGCATTCCCTCCTCTCAAAAATAACTGACTGCTGTTCCCTCAATGCATAAACCAAAACCCTATGGAGAATACTATGACCCCACCGAGGAGCATCCCTAATGGAATGGGGGCAGAGATGAGGGCAAAGGGACCAAAACATGATGTATCCATACGAAATGTGCTGTTGATAATAATTTTAAAAAAGAGTAAAAAAAATTAAAAAGAGATAGCATACACTCCAAAAAAAGAGTATATTATGGGGCTGAAGAGATGGCTTACTGGTTAACTCACTTGCCTGCAAAGCCTAAGGACCCAGGTTCCACTCCCCAGAGCCCAGGTAAGCCAGATGCACATGGTTCATTTGCATGTACAGTTCATTTGTAGTGACTAACAGCACTGGCATGCCCATTCTTTCTCCTTCTCTCTATCTTTCTCTGTCTCTAATATATAAATAAAAATAAAAAGATTTAAGATTATTATGAAAGTTTTTACTGGAGTTCTTATTTTTATACAAAAAAATGGATTTTTATTCCACTGCTATGGGGGTTTCTGTTCTCACATCTTCTGTACCAAAGTTCACTAAATATCTGGCTCAAATATACAAAAGGCCTGACAGTGCTTGCAGGTCTGTGATTGCAGCACTCAGCAGGCAGAGCAGTGAAACCACAAGTTCAAGTCCAGCCTTGGGATCCTATTGTAGGGCAAAATTACTCCACGTTGAAAGCAATGAAAAACTATGAGCAGTTTTTATCAGAAGCAGCTAGTACAACTCATGAAAGAAGGCATGAGGAGGGTCATCAGACCCCCCACCTGCAATGCCAGGCATCTGCTGTGCCAGCTGTATACAATAGTGCACAAGGTCTTATGGCTGCAGGGGGAGATAGAGTATATAAAGGGTAAAAGATGAGGTCTATCAAACTGGTTTCTTTGGAGTTTCCATGTCCGTAAGTTGGCCCTCACCTAGAGGCTGAGGGAGGGGCATCTGAGGGAGCAATCCTGGTAGAGTGAGCCCCACTGAAGTGCTAATTTATGGTCCCATACTCCTAGACAGGGACAAGGAACAGCTGTGAGCCACCATGGTGAAGTTGTCCTTCAGGATGGGATGAGACGTCTTGGTGGTGCAATTTGTCTGAGGTTCCCATGCTCTGTAAGATAACCCTCGTCCTGTAGCCTATGTGGGGTATCTAAGGAGTAATGTTTACACAGGAAGCATATTCTGTAAGTAACCTAAATAAATTAATTGGATCACTGAACTGACATTGGTGCAATTGTAGTTGGTTTGCCATCTGAGCACTATTTGAAGTGAAGATATGTGTTTGCATCTCCCCAGAGGAAAAGTTTCCTGAAACAGCTACATAGTGGGTTTGAAACCAGCGTGACTACAAAACTGTATGTCAAAAGAAAGGAAGGAATGGAGAAAGATAGAAAGAAAGGAAGGAAGGATGGGAGAAAAGAAGGAAAAAAGGAAAGAAAGAAAGAAAGAAAGAAAGAAAGAAAGAAAGAAAGAAAGAAAGAAAGAAAGAACAGAAGGAAGGAAGGAAGGAAGGAAGAAAAGAAAGAGGAAGAAAGCAAACAAACAACCAACAGAGCACTTCTAAACATATTATGGAACTGGGGTTTCTGTGACTCTGAGGATATAGTTTCTAGACTGGAAAGAGGGATTATGATTGGGGTGACTGACATCAATTTGGTATACATAACTAATGGCTGTGTTTTAATTTAAAAAAAAAAAAAGTCTGCTCTGGGGATATGGGTCAGTGTGTAAAGCAGCTTCCCCATAATCATGAGAACACGAGTTTGTATGCTCAGCAACTGGATAATCTCTGGGCATTATAGTGCATACCTAAAATACCAGCACCAGGTAGGCTGAGTCATGGATTCCCCATGGCTTATAAGCTAGCTAATATGGATGAATTGGTGAGCTCCAGGTACAGAGAGAGACTCTGACTTAATAAATAAGGTGGAGAGCAGTTGAGGAGACACCTGATATCGATCTGTGTCCTCCACACCCATGAACCCACATGCTTGTGTAGACACACATGTATGCCCACATGCATGAAAACACACACATGAATACCACAAAAGACATGCACATGCAAAACACACACACACACACACACACACACACACACCTCTTTTATCATATCATACTAATTTATGCTTCATTGTACATAAATTTTATACCAAACAGTAGAAATAAATATTAAACACTTCCAATGTTGTGTGTTCTAAAAAACATTAGGAGAGAATATAATAATGTCTACAACTTATTTGAAATATGCCTGTAACAACATGGATCAAAATATGGACAGGAAACTCAGCCAACATGATTTTTTAAAGTCTAATAAAGTTAATGATATACATATATCTTTGTAAAAATGTGCCTTATCTCCAGAAAATTTCTCAATAAAATCTCAAGGGTGAAGAAACTAGAGTAGAAATAAAAGATAGACATTATTTGAAACATACTTAAAAAGAGAGTAAAATGCCACAGTGTAAGTGACCAGTATTTTTTCAGAGTTATGAAATTCTAGAACTATTGATAGCAAGCTATGGAGATAAAAGTCAATTCTTGCCAGAGGGGGGCAGCTTAAACCCTTGCAGAATTGTAGAAGTGTTCTAAAATGGTTCCTTTCTTCTAAATTCTGAGAAATTAGAATCGTTTATAATATCCTATATCCTGACATTTTAGAGGTTTTTCTATAATAGAATAAAACTATGAAACACTACTTTCTATTTCTCAGTATCATTTCTGTAAAACTGAGAGAAGTAGCAGATGAATCAGATATCAAAGTTTTATGAGACCAGCGAACACAATGGTTTAGTTCAAAGCTATGTCAAGATAAAATTTGCTCATTGGAATCCTAGAAGGTAAAAATCACACCTAACAGGATCTTGATGCAATCAAATCACTGGGTACTGGAAGCATCTTTTCTTCAGAAACCTAATTAGCCCACAGTTAAAATCTAGCATGAAGGATAATCAAGATCAGTTTATTTGTCTGTCCTTTGCAGAACTGAACTGCTGGATTGTTACTTAAGGTGATTGCATGATACAAAGCTTGGCTATACATAGTAAAAAGAAATCTATCAGCAGTCACACCACAGTAGAATCTATTACACAATTGGAAGCACAAAGTAGTGACTTTGGAGTTGAAAAGAAGAAATTGAATAGCTGGCTCATCATGCTGTTTAACAAAGCAGGAACCATGGCTGTAGGCAGTAACACACTGACATCACAGGTCATCCAGGCTGTGTGGCTCTCTATACCTGAGAAAGCGAATGGAGCCCAGATACACAGGGTTGTCTGACTGCTATTTAATCACCTCAGGAGATGTCTGCACTGTGTTTATCTTGCTCTCTTTTATGGACAAATAGGAGCTGTTAACACAATAAATGTACCGCATCTTTGGCTGTGAAAGGGGAAAGAAAAGAAGTTTGTCATAACCAAATAAGACATTTTAATACATCGTTTCTCATATAGAGCATATGGTAGAAGTTATAGAAGCTTGGCAATGTTTGTAGATTAAAAGCACTAATGAATTAATATTTATGTATACTTTATAGAATAGCAGACGCTCCTCAATTTCCAATATCTTGGCTAACATTTTTGATTTACAATATTACAAAAGCTATCCACATCCAATAGAAGCTGCTCTTCTGAATTTTTATCTTTCCCAGGCTGGTAATAACCAGTTCTGCTCACTTATGAAGCTGGGCAGCTGCAAAGAGCCACAACTCTCGGTCAGCTATAAGGTCAGGAGGATAAATAATCATATTCTACAGTGTGTGGTCTGCTGAGGGATGATGGCATATAGTAGGTTAAGTTATGAAGTACACTTTATACTTAAAATATTCCCAAATTATTTTGACATAATATCATCATAAGCTGAGGGAAACTGATTGCAATATTTGAGAATTTCATTGAGATAGTCCAGTGGAGTCTCATTGTTCCGGGTTTCAAGAGGTTAACATTTTACAAGGAAGGTAAATTATTATGGCTCTCTAAACCACAAGTCAGAAAATGATAAGAGCTATGTAAGAAATAATTATATTATTGGAACACAAAACAGTATATAACTGCTTTCAAAATTTTGTTGAATTAGGTTCATTTGAAAGGGTGATAACGTATTAGGAGAAAATAAAGAAGGAAAATTTATGATACAGAAGTTAAATGAAATAATGGGAAAGAATGGTCCTAGAAATATCCAACTTTAGAGAACTATATAGCTTATATAATTACATATAACCATTAAACCCCATAACTCAATGAGGTTTCATGCTTACATAATAAATGCTATAATATAATATGATAACCACCACAATCACAGCATGGACCATTTTATCACTTATAAAAATTCTTTTATGTTCAAAATTAATATCCTATAGCAACTAATAAAAATTACCACAGAAACAGTGGAATCAGCATATGCACCCAGAGTGTTGCTTAGTTGTTTCCTGTTCATGGCTCTGGGAAGATATTTGTTGTCATTTCCAGATGCTCTCAACATCCCCTGGCTTGTGCGTGGGTTCATGCCTTCTGTGCATAATCACACAGCTCTTGTTTTTCCCCTTTACTTCTCACCTCTCTCTCTGACTCCATTTGGACCCATCCCTTGGTGATCACAAAAAAACCCTCCCCCAATATGCCAATCTCAAGTTCTTATACAGATCTACAAAGTCTCTTTCACCATACCCAGTAAAATTCATAAGTGCATATAGCATCACAGTGTGGATATGTTGCATGTGTGAGTGGAGGGCTCATGAAGACTACCACATATATCTTCATGTAAGTTCTCTGACAATCACCACTAGCCCTAGAAATCACTGATTGCCTTTTTTTAAAAGATTTTATCTTTATTTATTTATTTAGTAGGGACAGAGAGAGTGAGACAGAGAGAGGGAGAGTAAGAATGAGTGTGCCAGGGCCTCTAGCCACTGCAAACGAACTCCAGATGCATGCTTCACCATGTGCATCTGGCTTATGTGGGACCTGGAGATTCGAACCAGTGTCTTTAGGCTTCACAGGCATGTGCCTTAACCACGAATCCATCCCTCCAGCACTGACTTGCTTGTTTCTTTTTAAGTTGTCAACATGCAGATCTCTTTTTCTTTTAATTTAATTTAATTTTTTTAAATTTATTTTAGTTTTACATTCATGTTGGTGCCTCCTTCCCCATCCGAAGGGACCTTCCTCATTGGGAATGTGGGTCATGCATCATGGGGGAGCCTTACATTATGCTTTTGCCCTTTCTTTGAAACCATATGAGTGGAACACTGAGTATTCAGCACTCTTGGTTATGCATCACCATGCTTTTGAGAGTCATCCACTTTGAAACTATCACCACTGTTTTCTTTTGTTGTTTAATTTTATCTTATGGTTTTATTACATAGGTTTTTCACGATTTGTCTTTCATTCTCTAACTGATGGTCAATTATTTGAGTTATGTTAGGTTATGGATATTATGAATACAGTTGCTGTGAATATTTGCATTTAAGTGTTGTTTTGAAATGTGGCTCCATTTATCTTAGTTGAAAGCATTGGTGGGGCTAGAGAGATGGCAAAGAGGTTAAGATGCTTGCCTGTAAAGCTAAAGGACCCAGATTCAACACCCCAGGACCCACATAAGCCAGATGCACAGGGAGGCACATGTGTCTGTAACTACAGTGGCTGGAGGCCCTGACGTGCCCATTGTCTACCTACCTTGTCTATCTGCCTCTTTCTCACTCATTCTGTCTCTCTCTCTCAAGTAAAGAAAAAATTAAATAAAAGTTTATTAAAAAGCATTGGTGTAGGATATCTGAGTCACGTAGTTAGAGTATGTTTTTTTAAAAAAATATTTTATTTATTTGAGAGAGCAAGAAAGAGGCAGATAGAGACAGATAGAGAATGGGCACGCTAGGGCTTCAAGCCATTGCCAACAAACTCCACACACATGCACCACCTTGAGCATCTGACTTATGTGGGTACTGGGGAATTGAACCTGGGTCCTTAGGCTATGCAGGCAAGCACCTTAACCACTAAGCCATCTCTCTATCCTTAGAGTATGTCTTATGATATAAAAAAATGGTGAATGTTTATTCAAAATGGCTGAATCATTGTACACATTCAGCAATGTGTCAGACACTCAGGTGGTATTCACTTTTAACAACAGCTATTGCTGATAATTTGACAACATCTATAACACCATGCTAAATGCTATTAAGCACTATTCAATTTATGTTTAAATAATAAGAAAGTAATGGTTGCATTCTCATGTGTCTATTTGCTATCTATGCATCACTTTTTTAGTGTCTATTAAATTGTGTTCATTCATTTTTTATTGTCTGGTGTATGTGTGTGTAGTATGCATGCATGTGTGTGTATGTGTGTGTAGTATGCATGCATGTGTGTGTATGTGTGTGTAATATGCATGCATGTGTGTGTATGAGTGTGTAGTATGCGTGCATGTGTGTGTATGTGTGTTTAGTATGCATGTGCATGTGTTTATGTGTTGTATGTGGGTACACATGTTTTGGAGGATGTTCATGCACATGTGTGTACTTGGAGTCTGATGTCCAATAACCTCTTCAGTAATTATTCACTTCTTCAGACAGTGCTTCTCATGGACCTTAAAGCTCACCAGTTTCACTAGACTAATACGTAGTTGTTTCCATCTCCCAGTGCTGGGTTCACACGCATGCACCACCACACTTAGAAGCCTCCTTAGGTGCTGAGAACTCACACCTAGGTTCTCGTGCTTGTGTGGCAAGCACTTTAGCTATTGAGCCATCTTCTCAGCCTAATTTTGTCCATTCTTAACAGGCACATACACACATGGATGTATGTGTTTATTATTTTATACACAGTTGAAATAATTTTTATATATTCTGGGTAGAGATCATTTATTTCAAAATACATTGGTAGTTTCCTCCCACTTGTGGCATGCATTTGTCTTTTTATTAAGAAGGTCTTCTGAAAAGCAAAATAGTGGGGCTGTGGAGATATATCAGCCAGTAAGGCACTTGCAGTGCAAGCAGAAGGATCTAAATTTAGGAAGACAGCGCCCATGTAAAAGGTCATACGTGATGTCTTGCACTAAGAATCCCAGAAATGGGGAGGCGGAGAAAATGGATCCTTGGAGCTTGCAGGCTAGTTTATCTAACTCAATCAATGAGCTTCAGGTTCAATAAGAGACCCTGTCTCAAAAAATAAAGCAGATGGTGGTCAAGGAATGGCACCTGAAGTTGATCCCTAACCTCCACAAATGCCGGCATACATGTTCATGAGTATCCCTACACAAACACATGTGCCAACACATGTACAAACTCACAGACACATGTGTATGTATACCATACACACATACATACAAAAGGAACAATACTGCTGAAATCCAATGTATACATTGTCTTTGTGCGTGTGTGTACATGTTTGCATTGGTGCAGGTACACGTGTATGTATGAATATGCATGCATTCGTTTCTTGTGTGTGGAGGCCAGAGAATAATCTCAGTGTCATTTCCCAGGGTAGATCCACCTTCTTTTCTTTTGATACAGGGTCTTTCAACAACCTGTAACTCGCCTGTTAGGCTAGAATGGCTGGCCAGGAAGCAGTGAATATCTGCCTATCTCCATCTTCCCACTGCTGGGATTAAAAGTACATACCACCACACTAAGCTTGTTGTTCTGAGGCAAGCACTTTACTGACAAAAAACTCTTCCTTGCCCTATTTTGACATGTACATTTCATGTTTCCTATCCTTCCTAAAATTGAATTATATAACTCAAGATACTATAGATTTTCTTCTTTGTTTTCACTACATAGGTAATAACACCTCATATACTTATAACTGTAATTACTTAGTCTTCATATTGAATCTGGTGTGAGGTGAGGACTAAGGTTGATTTTTGTCAATATACTAAATAAATTTCAAAGGAAAGATAAGGAACTTGCGAGCACATAGGAAAATAGTGGAAATATTTTCATCATTGAACTTTGTATTTTGGAATAATACATGTTTTGGAACATGTTTAATTTGTAAATACTTGCTGTGATGGTAAATTTGTGATATCTGACTGAACACTGTTTTCAGTTTGTAGTATGTGGGCATGAGATTAGCATTTGAATGAATGGCATCAGGAAAGCAAATTAACTCCTCTGGGTGAGTAGACATCATCTAGCCTTTGAAGGTCTTACAAGAACAAAACTCTGAGTGAAGGGAATTTGTCTCTTCTACCAATTTGATCTGAGTAGTTAATCTCCTGCATTCAGAGTGAAGCTTACACTACTAGCATCCATTTCTCAAGGTTTTGGACGTAAACTAGAGTAGGCTTAGTCAAAACTCTTGAGATATGAGCTTCTTTTAAATAAGTGGTTTTTGAGCAATAATATATACTACCAATGAAAAGATAAGGTCCTAGAAAAAGTACTACAACTATATGCAGGAAGGCTAACAAGCAATGAGAAATATGCCTAACTGACTTAAGAACTAAGAATTTTTAAACATATTTTAATTTAATTATTTGCAAGAAAGAGAGAGAAAGAGAAGGAATGAGAATGTGTGCACCAGAACCTCCAGCCACTGCAATAAACTCCAGATGTATGCACCACTTTGTGCATCTGGCTTTATGTGGGTGCTGGGCAGAGGAACCTAGGTCATTAGAGTTTACAAGCAAGTGCCTTAACTGCTGAGCCAACTCTCCAGCCTCAAGAGCATTTTTATAAAGAAACTTTGCAAGTTAAATATCACATTATTTTCTTTGGCTTGACATTGGTTAAAAATAAGTGGGACATGGTAAGTACGTCAGGTTAAATATTCTATAATTTCTGTTTGTCTGTGGGATCCTGACTAAAATAGATGTTGGAGGCAAGCTGAGGCTCAGTCAGTAGAGTGCTTGCATCATAAGCATAACGACCTGAATGTGGATCTTTGGCACTTGCATAAATGTCAGGTTTAAAGTTGAGTCTTGGTAATTCTAGTGTTTAGCAAGCTAGAAAGGGGATCCCCAGGGTTTACTGACTACCTACTTTAGCTAAATTAGTGAGCTCTGGGTACAAAGACAGATAGCCTGTCTCAAAAATTAAGGGGAGAATGATTAAGGAGACATGTGATGTCAACATCTGGCCTCCACGTGCATGAGCACTCACATACACTTATACACAAAGTTGCCACACACACATATGCCACACGTATATACCACATACACACACACACATATACAAAAAAAAAAAAAAAAACATGTTGGTTGCCATAATATAAAGGTCTAGAGGACTAGAATAATAGCCATAACTTTCCTAAACTGGTTCAGATTTGGTGGAATTGTCTTTCTAATCTCATCAGTTTTAAAGATTATAATTTGATATGTCTAGCACTAAAGAGAGCAGTAGCTACCCACAGAATGACTAGACCATACAGTGTGAAAAATATCTACATTTGATACTTTCAATTCCTGATAAGAGGCAAGGGCCATGTGAATGCATGGATTATACTTTTAAACATTTTCAGAAGGCTTTTAACAGAGTAATATGCATTGACACAAAGGAACAATGAGACCTTTAATGGACTACTAAACATTGACTCTGATCTGATACTGATCCCAGGGTGCAATGAGGTAGGCTGCTTTCTCTTTATTTATGTGGACAAAGTAGTGGAAGAAAAGAAGGAGCTCAGGAGTTCTAATTCCCCACTCAACAGCAGCCTGGATGAACTAAAGCTCCCTATGCATGAGCTGGAGGAAACCTTTATCTCCCACAGCAGCAGAGTTGAGATGACTGAGAATCAGACACTTAGTTGTGTGACTGTCAGAATTACAACACACATTGAACTTCCGGTCTCACAGAAAGTGTCCTGTTAGAGTAAGGCACTGGGAATGAATATCACTCTGTAGACTTAAATGGGGAAAGGGGAGCTGGAACCCCTAAATTTAGATGAGTTTGGTTCCCAGAGGAAGAATTCTCTCAAGGACAATTATCCTCTTCAGTCCTCAATAGAGACAGCATCGTCTCCTGAGGCCGAAAAGCACAAAGCTTAGCTGTCCTACACTCCACCTGACTTGCATAAAAACCACTTCCTTTTTCTAAACAGTGCACCTAGCAACCTTTTGGGAACCTGAGAGTCCCACCTGCACAGAGCTGGAAATACATCACCCTCCAAACAATAAAATAGGTTACTTCTCCTGTAGCAACCATTATTTGTGATCCATTTCTATTCAAATATGTTTTTAGATATATCAGCGATCAGAATAGCAGGGGCCCATTCAGCCTGGACTGGTATTGGCTGTATGTTCAGTAAGGCAACCTGTGTCCTCAATTTTTTTATGTAGAATCCCAATTTACTACTTCATGCTTATGTGTAATTGGACACGAGATGCATCAGTTGAAAGGAAAATGTTATATAACCCAAATCTTTCAATCAAACCAGAGTCACCCAAAATACATCCCTAGCAACAATCTCTCTTTCTTGTTGACAATTTCAAAGGAAGTCTTGCATGATAATGGGGGTCTTTTAGCACTAACTTTCCCACCTTAGTAGCCTGTTCCCACTTTTGGCAGTATGCTATCATTTTGCTCATAAAATTGATTGCTACTTTACTTCTTGTGTGTATCTTTTGTCAGTTTTAATGTGGCACCAAGAACCTGGAAACACCAAGACAGAGACAACTTGTAACACGCCTATACTAGTGGGCTTAACAAACCTACTCTCAGAAGTATTGGTCTCTCGCTCCTTTCTTCCTGAAGAGATAAATTCTCTATATCTCTGAGGAAACTATGCTGCACAAATGGAAGCAGTGTTCAGGTAATGCAATGTAAACTTTCCTCTGGATCTTTCCTCAGTCTTCCCCTATACCTATAACTACATTTAAGTTGCAGCTGGTCCCTAGGTAAGGATAAACTGTGACTCTTGAAGAAGCAGATTTGTTTCCTGAGGGATTGTTTGGATTTTCTAACTCATACAAATGAAGGTCTTTAGAGGATATGTGGGACTTAATATTAGGCATAAGAGCTAGGAAGGAATACATGATAGAATCAGACTAAGTTGATACAATCTTATTATTGCTACACATAAAATATATAATCTCAAAGGCAGAGATCATTAATTTCCTGCTACTGCTTAGGAAGTTGAAAAGGGCTTTTGTGTTTGCTTGTGTATTTGTCTCATTTATTTCATAAAGCATAGTCCAAAGTCATGAAACTTGAAACTTTTGGTCTATCTTGTAGGAGACAAGATTCAGGGACCTAAGGGGATCAGAATGTGAAAGAGGATTTGTCATTTAAAACCTGCTCAATAATTTTAAGAGACACAGAAGGTATAACATTGCTAATTAAATAAACTTGTGAGCAGAGCTTCAGATTCTTAAAGAGCTCCATACTTATAATAGTCCATGAGTCAGACCTTAGAGGAGGCTCAATAGGAGACTCTAAATACAGCGGAGTATATGAGTCTTAGAATGGAAAGGAACAAGTGCTAATAGCAAAGAAGGACATGGTATCCATCAGGAACAGCAGACAACACCCTGGTTAGAACACCCAGATCCACATAGAGCGATGATGTCAGTTAGTTGATCATGGTATTCAGTGAAACCTATGGAACATACAGACATCTTCAATCTTTATGATGAAAAGTAAACATTCTAGGTTAAGTTCAAGTCTAATTGATATAATCAAAATTGAGTCACAACTCCTCACTCAATTTAAAGATGAGTCAATTTATAGGCTTAAAGATCTATGAATAAGGGAAGTGAGATTCCCTTCAAGAAGGACGTTGGTACACTACATGATTATCCTTTAAATCTGCCTTTAAGCCTTTCCCAAAGGATTCTGTGGCCTTTTACCAGGATAACTGTGTACTGAATAAAAGGCAACAACAACACCTTTCAAGATCTACTGACCATTTCCTGCAAATTAAGATGGGTTCATTATTGACCTTTCAGGGTAAAGTCATGGATTCCAAATCATCAAGACAACTTGCAACTTGCAAGAAGAGAAAACTTCATCTGGAGAGATGGCTTAGCAGTTAAGATATTTGTCTGCCAAGACTAAGGACTCAGGTTTAATTTCTTACTACCCACATAAGCCACATATACAAGGTGGCACATGCATCTGGAGTTCCTTTGCAGTGGCTGGATACCATCATTTTCTGCAAGCAAGCACCTTTAGCCACTGATCCATCTCTAGCCTGGGCCATTATTTTATAGTAGATGGATAAAGGTATATGAATCCAGGAAATCCTTAGGGAAACCCTTGATCTTACCATGCCCTGTGATTTAAGATCATGGGCAGATAAATAACCCAATCTAAGCAGAACTAGTAATGCCTCAGCTGTATTCCTTTCAGTCTTGGTTCATTTGACCAGACAAAGAACTCTGAGAAGCTGAAGTGTTTTCCAGAGGCACAGCAGATCATAACTGTCATTGGAAGAAGGCAGTTAAAGCTCGGAACTGGGATGAGGTAAACACTGATAGAGGAAAGAACTGTAGTGATTATGAATGAGTATTCCTTTATTTTATTGAGTAGGGGGAACTCAACTTTACATCATAGTATTTCGGACATAGGATATCAAGAAGGACCTACAAAGCATTACTCAAGAGCTTTATCTCCTTTTCAGGGAAGGAAGTTAGTGCATTTTCCATTGTATGTTCAACAGTCACCTTGGGATAGATTGACCACTTCTGTTTTACTTTATTTTGACATTATGTTTTAAGGAGATAAGAAAAGGTGGATATGTAGCGATAATTCTATGTATGTTGACTTCAAAAAGTGTCCAGGTGTTTGGTTAAACATTATTTCAAGGAGTGTATGAATGTGTTTCCATATGAGAATAGTGCTTGAATCTGTGGCTAAAATAAATCGGAATGTCCCCTACAATGTGATAGGCACCAGTCAATTTCATGCAATAGAGCAAACAAGGCAGAATAAGGGGGGAAAATCCTCCAACCTTATTATTGTGCTGGTAATTATCTGTATCTATATAAATATATATGTATTATGTGTCCACAATAGTTCATTCTATTAGTTCTCTTTCTATCTGTCTCTGGAGTTCCATAAATAATACAATTATAAAAGTTGCAGTGTTTGCTAACTACCATTACCATATACAGAAATGATGGTACTGTTTCATATTTGGGTCTTTGAATGTAAATATTTTATATTCTTTAATATTTTCTTATCTAATTAATCTCACATGAAGGAGCTCTTTAATTCATCTTTGTATTTTCCTGTATAGCCTCACTTTCTCAGGAATAATAATGAGTTTACCTGCCTTAACTTTTAATAAATATTAAATTATTGTTTGGGGGCTGGAGATATGGCTAAGTGATGAAGGATCTTGTCTGCGCAGCCCAAGGACCCAGGTTTGATTTTCCAGGACCCTCATAAACCAGACGCACAAGGTGGCACATGTGTCTGGAGTTCATTTGCAGGGCTGAATGCCCTGGCTTGGCCATTGCCTTTCTGTCTCATTTTCTCTCTCGCTTTCCCTCCCTTCCTCCCTCCCTCTTTATCTCTCTCCCTGCCTCTTTCCCCATCAAATAAATAAATAAAAGTAAAATATTTAAATTATTGTTTTGATCATGATTTTTTATTTTCACAAATGCTAGTCATGTGTCATACATTTGTACATATATTTTGTTTTCAAAAGGTAGTGTTAAATATCTAATTTTTATTCCCTAATTATTTTGCTGTTCAGCATATGTTGGTTTGTTGTTCATGGATCATCTGGCTATTTCAGAAAGGAAGAATGCATTGTTTAGCTACTTGTTGTTGCTAACTTGTGGTTTTAGAGTAATGAGATCAATCAGATTGATGCAGAGTTCTCAGTCAACCATAAATTATAACAATGCCATTAATTTAGGCCATTATGGAAACTTTTGATCCCTATCTGAAAGAAAATCACTGTATGTTTATAGAGTATGGAAACCACCCTCATTATTAGTCCCATAAATGATCCCTTGTTCTCATCTCACAGGCATGTGTTTTTTGTTTTTTTTCTAGCTTTCATTCCTACTTGTTTCAGTGTGAAGCCTACAGAATGCCACTAGCCATAATAGTTCTTTCTTGAGTGTACCAACTCTGGCCTATACCACCTCTGCATTATACTGCAGATGACTCTGTCTATAACATCATATTTTTTTTCCACATGCAAATCAGATTTTTATAGGAATACATCATTTTTAGTCATGTTCTAACAATGATTGTATTTTTAACTTGCATTATCATCTATATTATTTTCTATATTTTATTATATAGTAGGCGTGGGTTAAATTATTTTCCCTGACTGTATGTATTTAAGTTTTTGTAAGTGTAAGGCAGTTTAGTCAAAGCTATACTGTTTAGTTGATTAGATATACTAAATTCTATTCAGACTGATGCTTTCAACTCAGGATGGTTTGATGGACTTACTGGAATGTAACTTCATAAGTAGGAAGGGCATCTGTAAAGAGGCAATTACAGATAACAAATAATGCTTTGATGTTAAACAGTCCAGAATTATAAGCTATGACTGATAAGTTTTCCTTCTATATCAGTATAGACTCCTCATTTTATGTTTACAGTTTCTGAAAATAAAACTAATATTGCAAAGTTTGATAAATGGAAAAAAATCTAATTCTTATTTTCATTGTAGGACTATTTAACTTCCAGTGAGTCATTTAAAGCTAAACCTTCCATTCAGAAGGTTGAAAGAATTTAGAGGGGTACTACTACAAAAATAATCACAAATGAAGATAACAATTTTTAACATACAAAAAAATTTAAACCCAAAAGAAGATCATCCAAAACTTAACTTATAGACAAGGTTATAGCTTGGGGTGGAGGCTCATGCCTATAATTGCAGCACTTGAGAGGCTAACATGGGAAGATTGTTGTGAGCTACAGAGTGAGGATAGCATGGTCTAGAATGAGATTCTGACACATAAAAAACAAAAAAAAATGAGATTATAAAATTATACACCTATTAATTAGTCAGTCATGCATTCTTGATTATTATATCATGAAGGATATGTGATGATTGAAACTGATGTGGCACTTATGTATTTAATCACATGTGAGATATGTGATCTATGGCAATTATCCTGACAGCAAAATATTGTGTGAATAGATAAATATATTAACATTGGGAAAAATGAATAACCGATTGTTAAATTTAAAATTTAACCCCCCAAAAGAAAACATTTCATTCTGATGAAAACCCTAAAAAGAACAAATCAGTTTGTGATACTATAGAACAATGTAAAATATATTTTTATGTTTGTATAACATTTTAAACTTATATCCCAGGACACAAATGCTTGGAATGATTATATATATATATATATTTTTTAAATTAGTTGTGTATATACTATATATACAACCATGATGGTACCACCATTAGCCTTTTCTCTGTCCTCTACCCATGAGTAAAGTGGGTATTGCCTTATGGGGGGTAGCCATCAGTTATGCGGGAGAGGCAATGACTATGTGTATAATGACCCAACTCATGGCTCTAACAATCTTTCCGCCCCCTTTTCTGCAAGTTTCCCAGAGCCATGTTGGGTACATTTTAGGTCTATTTCAGTGACGATGTTTTGTGAGTCTCTGTGTCTCTGGATATCTGATTTGTAGGGGTTGAGTGTTCTTTGTGTCTATTTCCTTTGCCCTTTTGCTGGTATCAGGTTCAACAATAAAGCAGCACTCTTGCTCATTTCCCCTATAACTCAATGGCTTCATCTGGTGCCCTGTTGAGGTGTGATGGGCTGATTCTCTCCTCAGGATATGCATCCATCTGAAACAGAGAAGCAGATTCTCCAAAAGAGTGTAAGGTCAGTGCAAGATACATGGATAACCATTATTATTTTAGAGAGAATTTAATAGGTGTAGGCCCTCTTGTATCGCACTATTGGTGGGAGATTGATATTGGAGAGCGGGCTCATTTTGGGGTATGTTTCTGACTTGCTTCCTGTTCCCAGGTATGGGTTCTATTCCACTGAGTGGATCCATTAGCCAAATCTAGAGCAGTTGGTAAGCCACCATGGCTGTGTAACACTACTGCACTTGTGTGAGCATCACATCAGATTGTTTCCTGCTGAGTAGCTTAGACCACGAGTTGCTGAAACAGATGTTGGTCACATTCCCCAGTGCCTTCTGGTACTAGACAAGCTAACTGTCTGGGGACTGACTCTCTTCCAGATTCCATCCAGGTCTCTCCATAATCCATCCAAACAGCATGTGGTGTCTTCAGCAGTAGGGTCTTACCAATAACCTTTGGTGAGTCATCAAGTACTCTGACAGAAATCTGTCTTCTTTTGGAAAACCTTGTAAGTCTCACTGATCACCAGCTCCTTGTGGATGTTAACCACGTGCCAGTATTGGGAGTTACAGGTCAGTGCCAAAGGAGAAGGAAAAAAATATATATAAATAATATGAAAGAGAAAGAGAGAAGAGGGAGTGTTACAGAGAGAAACAGGATAAGAGTGAAGTTACTCTTCATCCTACCCTCTCCCAGCCCCTGTGATTCAGGTGTTCTCTCCAAGCACCTGATGCAATTTCAATCTTTTAGTATGTCTTTCAGGATATAAGATTTTATGGTGCCATTTCCATTTGGGTCCAGTTTTTGTCCCCCCTCCCCAACCTTTCCCTGCCCTCCCACCCAACCATCCCTATTGTCCAGCCCACAAGATGTTTAGTAGGTGTGTCAGCATCTCAGAAAATACAAATTATGAGCCACACATGAATGAGACCATGCTATGTTTATCTTTCTGTGATTGGGTGAGTTCACTAAGAATGATCTGTTTCAAGTTTGACCATTTTTCTTCAAATTGCTTTGTGTCATTTTTCCTTACTGCTGTGTAAAATCCATTGTGTAGATATACCATTTCTTATTTATCCAGTCATCTAATGATGGGCATCTGGGTTGATTCCAGCTCTTTGCTATTATGAATTGAGCTGCTATAGACATGGTGGAGCAAGTATCTCTGAACTGAGGCTTGGAGGTTTTAGGGTAAATTCCCAGTGTAACAGACAGCTTCAGGTCTGCTGAGATGAAGTTCCAGACCAGGCCAGTTAGGGAGGAAGGGATTTATTTGAAGCTTACTGATACAGGGAAGTTCCACAATGGCATTAAAAAATGGCATGCTTTCACAGGACCAAACACAGAGAACAAAGCCACAGAGCACAGCACACCTCAGGAACTCCCTCCAGGCACACTTTGCATATCTTTAGATTGAAACCCTAAACCCACCACCACACCTTAAGATCCACCCAGTGACACAGCAAGGTAGGTGCAGATGCAAACTATAAACTAATAAAACACTGAATATATTGGGGTCCATCTATTCAAACAACAACACCCAGTAAGAGGATAACTGGGTTTGTTGTTACCTCTATAGTCATCTTTTTTAGGAGTCTCCATATTGCTTTCCATAATGGTTGTACCAGCTTATATTCCCCACCAACAGTGAATGAGGGTTCCTATTTCTCCACATCCTCACCAGCATTTGTTGTCATTAGACTTTTTGATTTTTGCTGTCCTTACTTGGGTAGGGTGGAATCTCATAGATTTTCTTTTATAATTTATTTTTTATTTATATTGTTCTGATTTTATATTCTCCTCCTCCCCATCCTCCCTCTTCCAAAGGGACCCTCATCAATGGGGAATGTGGGTCATGCATTGTTTGCATTTCACTGCTGATTAGGGATGTTGAACATTTTCTTAAGTGTGTTTGCCATTTGTATTTCTTTCTGTGATATCTCCCTGTGCAGTTCTCTTATTGTTTAGGTTTTTAGGTTCTTTGTAGATTTTACAAATTAGGCCTCTGTCCAATGTGTATCTGGCAATTTTTTTCTCCCATTCTGTGGGTAATCTATTGGCTCTTCTTGTTGTATGTTTATTGGTGAAAAAGCTTTTCAGGTTCATGAGATACCAATGGCTAAGTGATTGTTTAATTTCCACTGGGGTTCTGTTCAGGAAGTCTTTTCCCACTCCTATATCATGGAAAGTTTCCTATTTTTTCTGCCAGTAGTAGCAGTGTTTCTGGTCTTAAGTTGAGGTCTTTGATCCATTGGGACTTGATTTTTGTGCCTGGTGAAATGTGTGGATCAAATTTCATTTTCCTGCATGTGATTATTCAGTTTGTCCAGCAGCATTTGTTACAGATGCTGTCTTTTTTCCAATCTACATTGTTGGGGACTTTGTCAATATCAAGTAGCTGTAGTTAAAAATGACCCAAAGTCTGAATCCTTGATTCTGTTCCATTGGTCTATCATCCTGTTTTTATGCCAGTACCATGTTGTTTTTATTACTATGCCTTTGTAGTATAGCAAGGTTAGGTATGGTCATGCCTCCAAAGGTATTTCTTTTCCTGAGGATATGCTTGGATATCTGAGGCCTTCTGCCTTCCCATATGAATTTTGAGATCATTTTTTCTATCTCTGAGAAGAAAGGTGTTGGGATTTTTATTGGTATTGCATTAAATTTGTATATTGCTTTTGGTAAGATTGCCATTTTCACAATGTTAATTCTCCCTATCCAGGAGCATGGGAGATCTTTCCATTTTCTCAAGTCCTCCTCAATTTCTTTTTTGAGTGTTATTATGTTTTCATTGTAAAGGTTTTTCACCTCCTTGGTTAATGTTATTCCAAGGTATTTTTTTTTTTGGATGCTATTGAAAATGAGACAATGTTGCTTATTCTTTCTCTGTATCTTTGTCATTTGCATAGAGAAATGCTACTGATTTTGTGCATTGAGTTTGTATCCTGCCACTTTACTGAAGGAGTTAATCACTTTTAAGAGCTTTGATATGGAGGTTCCCAGGTCACTTATCTATAGAATCATGTCATCTGTAAATAGGGCTAACTGAACTTCTTCCTTTCCAATTTGTATCCCTTTTATTTCTTTCACCTGTCTTGTCTCTTGAGCTAGGACTTCTATGTTGAAGAGCAGAGTTGAGAATGGACATCCCCATCTTGTTCCTGATCTCAATGAGAATTCATTCAGCCTCTCCCCATTAAGTATTATTTGGACTTTAGGATCATCATATATAGCCTTTATTATGTTGAGATATAGACTGTCCATGCCTAGTCTCCCAATTTTTGATCATGAAATGATGTTGTATTTTGTCAAAGGCTTTTTCTGCAACTATGGAAATGATCATGTGGGTTTTTTGTGTTTAAGCTTATTTTTGTGGTTTATTACATTGACAGATTTCCTTATGTTGAACCATCCCTGTGTTCCTGGGATGAAGCCTACTTGATCCAGGTGGATAATGCTTTTGATGTGCTGTAGAATTTGGTTTGCAAGGATTTTGTTCAGGATTTTTGCATCTAAGTTCATCAGGGAAATAGGCCTGTAGTTTTCTTTTCTTGTGGCATCTCTGCCTATTTTTGGTATTAGGGTGATACTAGCTTCATAGGAGGAGTTGGGGAGCTTTGCCTGTTCTCCAATTGTATGGCATAATTTGAGAAAAATTGGTTTCAGTTCTTCCATGAAGGTTTGATAGGAAGTCAGGTGAGAAGCCATCTGGTCCTGGAATCTTATTTTTAGGGAGGGTTTTTATTACCCTTTCAATTTCAATGGTTGTGATAAGTGTGTTTAGGAGATTAATCTGCTCTGATTCTAGCTTTGGTACATGATATGTGTCCAGGAATTCATCCATTTCCTCCATATTATCCAGTTTTTTGGAGCAGAGGTATTTAAAGTAAATCCTGATGATTCTCCCAATTTCACTTATGTCTTTTGTGATCTCTCCTTTTTCATTTCTAATTTGGTTAATTTCAGTTGTCTCTTCTCTATTTTATTTATTTTTTTCAAAGAACCAGATCTTTTTTTGATCAGTTCCCTCAATTGTCTTCTTAGTTTCTAATTCATTAATTTCTGCTCTGATCTTAATTATTTCTTTCAGTCTGGAGCTTTTGGGGTTGGATACCTCTTGTTTTTCCAATGCCTTTAGGTGGATGGTTAGGTTGTGGTTTTGGGATCTCTCTGTCTTTGTTATGAAGGCATTTAGCACAATAAATTTTCCCAAGGACTGCCTTCATTGTGTCCCATAAGTTTTGTATTTGTTCTCATTGTCATTCATTTCCATAAATTTGGCAATTTCACTTTTTATTTCTTCCATTTCCCATTTATTGCTTAGGAGTGTGTAGTTCAGTTTCCAGGAGCTGGTTGGGTTCCTGGCACAACTTTTGTTATTAATTTCTAGCAATACAGCATTGTGATCTGATATCATGCAGGAAATTAGGTCGATCCTCCTAAATATATGGAGGCAGGCTTTATGACCCAATATGTGATCTGTTTTAGAGAAGGTTCCATGGGCAGCTGAGAAGAATGTGTAATCTGTGGTTTTGGGGTAGAATGTTCTAGAGATGTCCATTAGATCCAATTGATCTATGGTGTTGTTGAGCTTTCTTACTTCTCTGTTAATTTTCTGTTTGGATGATCTGTCTATTGCCAATAGTGAAATATTGAAGTCCCCAACTCTGATGGTGTTAGTGGTTATTTCTGTTTTGTTGTCCAGTAGATTTTGTTTTATGAATTGTGTTGCACCTATATTTGGTGCATAAAGATTGATGATAGTGATATCCTCTTGTTGGATTGTTCCCTTGATGCACAAGATGGCAAGTGCACTTGGGGATCAGAAAGGCTAGGTCAGGGACACTGGCCAGAGTCCCTGTTAGTGTGTGGGAGGAGTCAGTGAGAGGTACCAGTGATCATACCTAAGAAAGGCTAGGGCGGGGACAGTGGCCTGCTGGCCTGAGTCCCTGTTAGTGGGTGATAAGAACTGGTGGTGAGTACTGACAATCATGTGTACAGGGCTCTGAAAGGCTAGGGTAGGACACTGGCCTGCTGGCTTGGGTCCCTGTTTGTGGGTTGGAGGATGCAGCAGCCTTATAGGCAATTGTGCACATGGGTCTAAGGAAGGGTAGGGCAGGGACACTGACCTGCTGGCCTGTGTCCCTTCTCAGGGGTGGGGCCACAGAGTGGGACACACAAGGGGCTCAGAAAGGATAGGGCAGGGACAGTAGCCTGTTGGGCTGTATCCCTGCTTAGGGGAGGGACTACAGAGTAGGAGGGAAGACATGCCCAGTGCTCAGAGCAGTTAGGGTGGAGACACTTGGATGTTGGGCTGTATCCTTGCCAGGAGGCAGGACCACAAAAGATAGCTTACTTAAGAATGTCAAATCTGGCCATGCATCAGATTTAACATATAAGTTACTCTGACAAAGATGTTGAAATTAGCCCTTCCAATGCAAGCTTATATATCAGGCTTATTTGGCAGGTACTGATCTGGTGTAATCCCAGTTACCTTTTGGAATGGTTTTGGTCTCAGCTCTGCTGCATGGCCATTTGGGCCCATCTTTGCTGTGCTGTGGGCTCAGGTAGGCCAGCAGGGTGAGTGTGTCACTGCTCTGATCATGCTGGGTGCTATGTAGGTGAGTTCCCTTCCCCAGGTCTCTGACGCTTGCTGGCACTTGTGCTGGCAGTGGGGGAGGGGAGGCTGTGGATTGAGGCTGAAGTCTGCCCGCTGATCCTCATGATCTTTTTTTTTTTTAATTTTTTAATTTAGTTTTGGAGAGAGACACAGAGAGAGGCAAGTGCAGTATAGCGCCCTTGCATCACTTTGCATCTGGCCAAACATGGGACCTGGAGATTGGAACGGCTGGAGATTGGAACCAGAGTTCTTAGGCTTAGGAGGCAGGCGCCTTAACTGCTAAGCCATCTCACAGCCCCCTCATGATCTTCTTCACAAGTTGCTCTGTTGGTCTCTGCCATCCTACTTCCACGTTTCTTGAGTTTGCGAGGAGGCCGGTGTGAGTGGAAAAATCCCATCACCTGTTTGTTTGTTTGTTTGTTTGTTTGTTTGTTTGTTTGTTTATTCTCCTGCAGCTCTGGCCAAGGCTGCAGACTGCCAGCTGTGGGAGCATGGAGTGTGGATCTCACCGCTGCTGCTGGAGTCTCTTCTGCCTGTTTCTGTGGGCTCTAGATGGTCTGGATCTCTCTTACTTCTTTGCTGTGGTTGATAATTTATCATACACCTCACTTATTAGTAGAAGAGTGTATTTTGCTGGTTTTTTTTTTTTTTTTTTGTTTGTTTTTTTTTTGTGCTTTTCCTCTGTAGTCTGTTTTGGAGTGGTTCCTATGCTGCCATCTTAACTGGAACCATCAGAATGATTCTTTATAGACTTCTCAAGGCATAGAATATAAGTAAGTCATCTGAAAGAACCTAATTTTTACTCTTAATATTGAAATGTCTTTACGTAAGTTTTTTATTTAGTTATTTTTATTAGTTATGTATATAGTGTATATACAGCCATGATGGTACCAGTGTTTGCCTTCTCCCTGTCCTCCCCCCATGGGTAATGTGGGTCTTGACTTATGGGGGTAGCCATCAGTTATGCGGGAGAGTCAATGACTCTGTGCATAATGACCCAACTCATGGCCTAACAATCTTGCAGCCCCCTCTTCCGTGAGTTTCCCTGATACATGTAGGATTCATTTCAGGTCAATTTCAAAATCAAATTAAGCACATTAAAAAATATAGTATCCAAATATATTTTTGAATATGTTTTAAAAGGTATGGGGGGGGGCTATCTCATTTGTTGAAGTTCATGGCATGAAAGCATGAGGACCTGCATTCTGGATCCTTAATGGCCACATTAAAAACAGATGCAGAATTCATACCTGTTATCCCAGAGCTGGGAATACAGAGACAGGAAAATTGTTGGGTTGCTGGCCAGCATATCTATCTTAACTAACAAGTTCCAGAGTCTCAGAAAATTAAAAACTAAATAAAGGTGAAGAGTGATTAAGGAAGACATCCAACATTAACCTCTGACCTCCACATGCTTATACACACATATGTGTGTGTACACACCCACATACATGTGACCCACGCACATGTTTATAAATGCATAATAAGTTTGGAAATATTAAATACATTTTGGGGGAATAGAGTATTTGTATACCTCATATAAGAATCCATTGTTTGAGGCTGCATAGGTAGCTTAGCAGTTAAGGCTCTTGATTGCAAAGCCAAAGGACCTAGGTTCAATTTCCCGGGACCCATGTAAAGCAGATTCTCAAGGTGACACATGCTTTTGGAGTTCATTTGCAGGAGCTAGAGGCACTGAGGCACCCATTCTTTCTCTCTCTACTTCTTTCTCTCTCTCTCTCTTTCCTTTCTTTTAAATGAATAAATAGAAATAATAATAAATAGAAATATTAATAATATTAATAAAGAAAATCTACTTTAAAAAATCCATACTTTCACATACTAGATATAAACTTCAAAGTAATATAATAAAGATATGTATTATATTTAGAAATGCTACCTTTACATGCCCCCAAAGCAGACAAAAAAATTACAGACAGGATCTCTTAAGGTAATAGGACCAAAAGAATATTGTTTGTTTGATTGTTATTTGTAGAATAGGGCCTTGCACATGCTAGGCAAACTCTTTACCTCTGAGCTATGTTCCCAGACCTTTCTCAATCCCATACTGTCAAGATTCACATGATCTACTTCTGCTGTCCTCTGCATGCTTGCTTCCCTTTGTAGCACATTTTCTCCTGCTGCTCTGTGAATATGGCAGAAAGTATTTTTCCTTCTCCATCTCTGCTCCCCTTCCCTTCACCCCACATCTTTGTTTTCTACATCTGGAAATGTAGCCTTTCATTTGCACATGATGACTGCCTCTTTGTTCAATTCCTTATCTTGGAAGAAAATCGAAGTAGCCCCACAGCTATTAAGTGTCCTTTCCTGGTGCCATCAACTCTGCATAGGCCCAGAATACAAAGAGGGCTGCTGAGATTCCTGACTGTGGAGTGGCAGGCTGTGGCTGATAAGTAGGCAGTAAATAGTGCTAGCCTTCAGAGAAAGGAAAACAAACTGTTTATCAGAGAAAGCTATTCTCTACCAGAAATATGCAATGCTAGGAAGACAGATTCCATACTTAATAATTAACAAGTGAATTAATAACTTCTTCCTCTTAAAGGAATTTGGTTAACATTGCTTGGTTGACATTTTCTCTGACAAAGCATATGCTTTCCAAAGCATGAATTATTTTGCTCTTACATGCTATCCAGATGTTTCTCTAATATGGCATGCCTGTCATTTCTAAGAGATAATCAGAATATTGAATTTCAAGTCTCCACATTTAGTGAGGTTGATTTCAAGTTAAAACGATAATGATTCTCCAAGAGGTAATCACATGCTTTTCACTGCTGGAAGGAAGTGCCTACCAAATTTGTTTCAGAGGCTTTAAATAGAGTTTTAAACCCTTGTGTAATTGAGTTAATACCCAGCCAGGAAAGTAAGGGCACAAGCATAAATCAAATCTGCTGCACAAGTTCACATCAATGTGTAGTTTGAGGTGGGGACTTTACAAACTAAACCTGTAGAAAGACTGGGGATTGGATAGTACAGTACTTCATACTGAGAAGATGTGACAAAAACACCTTCACTCAACAGGAATGATGGATTTAGGGAATACTATAGGAATAAATAAAATTTAAAATGTGGATTTTTTGACTTGGATATATAATTGTAGTCTGCAATTTTCCATTAATATGTAAGTTTTCAGAAAATTATCCATAAAGTAAAATTATTAAAAACAACCCTCCAGTTAAAATCAGATTTTCAAATAAGCTCTTGAAAAAATAAACTTTGAGTCAAAACTCATTATTTACAGATGAATTAATACCATGCAGTTATACTATTGGCATTTTTTTTGGGGGGGGGTGTTTACGAGGTATGGTCTCACTCTGGCTCAGGCTGACCTGGAATTAACTATGTAGTCTCAGGGTGGCCTTGAACTCACGGCTATCCTCCTACCTCTGCCTCCCGAGTGCTGGGATTAAAGGTGTGCGCCACCACGCCTAGCTGAAGTATTGGCATTTTTTCACAGCAAACATTGACCAAGGCTTCCTACTACTTCAATAATTTTACTGTTACAGAGAATCAGTACCAATTTTCAATTGAAAAAATACATATTACTCTATAAGTCATATTTTGCTCACTATAAAACTACCAAAACACATGTGTGGTAGTGCACACTTTTAATCCCAGCACTCATGAGGCCAAGGTTGGAGTATTACTGTGATACTGTGAGTGAGAGACCAGCCTGGGCTACAGTTAGACCCTAGCTTGAAAAACAAAAAATAAAATATATATATATTAGCCAGGCGTGGTGGCGCATGCCTTTAATCACAGCATTCGGGAGGCAAAGGTAGGAGGATTGCCATGAGTTCGAGGCCATCTTGAGATTACATAGCGAATTCCAGGTCAGCCTGGGATAGAGTGAGACCCTACCTTGAAAAACCAAAAAATGAAAAAAACATATATATATAACAGAAAATAATCAACTAAGAGATAAAGTTTACCTTAGTTTTGGAGTTACTATCAGTTGACCCCTTGGCTTTGGGCCTCCAGTGAGGCACCACATGCTAGCAGGTTTGCATTGCAGAGCAAAATGTCTCTTCTCTTGCCCATAGAACCAGACAGAAAAAGAGATGAATGGGTTGGGGTTCTTGTACCCTCCTCAAAGGAGTCTACTGTTATCTGATGTCATTCTGGTGTGAGGTGGCATTTCACTATATTTTTAATACTGCTTTGGTTTTGTATAGTACTTTGATTTTAATGTGCCTTGAACAGGTTCTTCTCTGAGTATGTTTAGTTGGGGGTTCTAAATGCTTTCTCTTGACCTGGGAATTTTCTGCTAAAATTTCACTGCATAAAATTTCTATCCCTTTAGTTTTTATCTTAATGCTTTCTTCTACCATGTGAATTCTTAGATTTGTTCTTTTCTGCATATATTAATGTTCTTATAAATTGTTGTTACACTAATTTATTTTTGTTATTATTGCTGTATGAATAAAGTATCTCCACAAATTTGGAAAGCCCTGTATTCTTCTGCTTGGTCAATTCTATTGGTCTTGATTCATAGTATGTGCTTTTTTCTTTATTTTATTTATTGAACTATTAATTTTTAACATTTCTATTGTTTTTTTTTAAATGTAATTTGATAAATTACTCATCCATTTTTCTGCTTCTCCTCTAAGTCCTGAGTGGATTGATTTTTTTTTCCTGCATTCATCTGCTTGTCTGTGTTTTTCTAGAGTTCATTGACCATTTCTGCAAGTAAACTGTGGAAGTGTTCACTCGATGCCTTATCCATCCCAATATGTTTGGATTCAATAACTGAGAAGTTATAAAGTTTTTTGGATGCTATGTTGCTTTTCTCGTTCTGCTTCTTTTGTGTCTGGGTGATGTTTGGTCTTATGATAGGATGTATATCTCCCCTGATTTAATGTGAGAGTCCTCTTAATGAGAAGCCTTCTCTTGAGGGCTCAATCTGCATTGCAACTCAGAAAGGAGAAAATAAACCACTGAATAAGGAACAAAACCTGACTGTACTTTAAATTGATTGATGTAACCTACTCTTTAACAAATGACTCCTGAAAAGAAAATGGTAATGAGGAATATGCTATGAAGTTAAAGAATTTATTTAGAGTAAATGTAGAAGTATTAATTAAATTTAATAAAAGAAAGTAGTAAGAAAGAGGAAAGAGCAAGGACTATCTAAATCAATAATAAAAGAAAGAGATAAATAAGCAGAAGAAAGAAAAGAATGTTAGGACATCAAAATGAGCAAGAAATTAAAAGACTGAAATTAAAAATCCTATAAGCTGCTTTAAAAAAACAAGATAAAAAATGGCAGTAAGAGAATAATAAATGAGAGGAGGAAAACACAGGCATAAACAAATGTTTAACCCCAAATAAATAAGTTAATAGATCTGATTCTGTCTTGGTTCTCTGATAATAGAGTTAGCCAATACTAGAGGTGAATGAGGTGATCAGCTGAGGGAAGGGACTCTATTAGTATCAATTGGTGCTGAGTTTGGAGCTAGGCAATCATTTCAGGGGTTTCCCTTCTTTGCCTGCCTGGAAGTGCATATGACTACCATTAGTTTTGAAGCCTGTGAACAGGACAGTTTCTTGAACACTTCAAAGATTATCCAGTTTTCCATGGAGACTGGCTAATGTCTAGATCAAAGTTGTCTCATCCAAAAAGTTTTTAGGGTAATGGAAGAGCAGGTGGATCACTAACATCAGTTAATGGAACATATCATGTTAGAACTTTCTCTGCTCCATATCAAACACACTGAGAAAGGAAAAGGCACAAAGGAGTGCTCACTGGACATAAAAGAGTTCAGTTCCAGGGGCCCGACGGAATAGAAGCCACATACTTTGAGTTACACACTAACCTCTGGCCCAGTGCTCTTTCTGAGCCAGTCTTGCTCCTCTCAAAGACAGAATGGATGATGCTAATGAACCCATTATTTCCAGAACTTTCTGCACTTCAGTTTCTCCAAGTGTCTGCTTCTAGTCCTCTCTGGTTCATAATTCCCTTGTGCAACTGTCTCCTACACAGGCATTATGGTTTGCTATTCTTAGGCTCCCTGAATTATGCTTGACTATTCCAAGGAAAGGAGACTGACAAGTTGGACTTCTGTTTGCTGACGTTATACAGGAGTCACTCTAGTACCAAACCCTTCAGACATATGTAAAACTTTTGAAAAGTGCAGCCTTATCCTGTTGCTAGAACCCAAGAACAGCTGGCTTACCTGTGGAAGAGTCTCAGCTCCTCTTCCCCCACTGTAGATGCTGGCAGATAGATTTCTTATTTTTACTCCTTAAGCCCTCCTATTTCTCTGGTCATTTTGGCTGTCTTATGATCTCTTTGGTGCTTTTTGGTGCTATTCCTCTTTGTACAGTAAAGTCTAACTTTTCCTTTTTAAATTCTCATGTCATAAGGATTCTGCTTCCAATTTCGTCAACTCCTGTTTAAGTCTCCCAAATGAAGATTTTATTTTCTTGTGTATAGTTTGGGATTTGTGGAGGACAGAGACAAAAAATTTAGTCTGTATGATTGTGTTTCCCTCAAATCCATATGTAAACTCTAACCCACAAGATTATATTATTAAAACATGGGGTTTGGGGAAGTGATTGAATCATGAGGGTGCAGTGCTTACTAGTAAGATTGGTTTCTCTAAAAATGAAGCACTAGGGGCTGGTGAGATGGCTTAGTGGTTAAATGCTTGCCTGTGAAACCACCCCAGTTCAAGGCTTAATTCCCCATGACATACATAAGCCAGATTCACAAGGTGGCTCATGCATCTGGAGTTCATTTGCAGTGGCTGGAGGCCCTAGAGCACCCATTCTCTCTCTCGCTCTCTCTTTCTCTCTCTCTCTCTTTCTTGCTCTCTCTGCCTCTTCTGTTGCTCTCAAATAAATAAATAAAAATAAATAAATTTAAAAAAAGAAGCACTAGGGAAGTTGTTTTGTTTCTTCTACCTTGTTAGGATACAACAAGAAGTTGTAGTGTATGAATGAAGAAAGAGTACATACTAGCCATCAAATCTTAAAACACTGTAATCTTGGACTTCTCAGCTTCGACAACTGGGAAACATAATTTTCCATAATTTGGAAGCAATGCCACCTAAAGTATTTTTTTAGCATCCTGAAATACCTAAGATAATAGAAATTATATTAGTAGAGAAGACATATACAATAGGGTTAGAATATAATTAGATAAAACAAAATACTTGAAAAAATATACATTTTAACATTTATCTTGTTTTATGGGACTACACAAAATGAAATTTCATAATAGAGAACTCTCATGATTTGCTCTGTAGAAGCTCAGATTCTGCTGTGGTGAGACCAGCAAGCAGCACTGACATTCCCTGTCCACCAGTAAGTGGAGTTGTCTAAAGTTTCTACCACAAAAGGCTCAGATTGGTCCAATAGATGTCAGCTTTCTCCTATGCTTTTTAATTTCTTTTCATGCTTTCTAATATTTGAAATTCAATGTGGTATAGAAGACAGTGAGCCTTTCAACAAAGCACCACATGGAAGTCCTAGCATGATTAAGCAAAGAGAACAAGATTATACAACTAGTAAGAAAGTATACATGGGATTAAAACTCGCACTTGATCTGAAACTGTGATCTCAATGACCAGGCAACAAGATGCCAATATTGCACCTTCCATAGATGAAAGTACTGTTGAAGGGCCAGAGATGCCACAAGTAGAAAGGAGGGAAACATTACACTCAAACCTATTGATATTCTTCACAATTCTGGACCAGTTATCAAGAGTCTACTATTTAGAACCTATGCATTGTAAATGTCAGGTGAATAGCTCAAGATAGCAACAGGAATTTTAGAAGTTGGAAAGAGTAGTTATCACAGGGCAAATACTAGCAGCCTGCCTGCTTCACATGAAAGTAAGTAGTTGTTTCATAAGTAATTAAGAAAACTTTTAGTGAGGCTCAGAGGCTGTAGTAAAAACAATCATTATAATCCTGAAATTGCAAATTTCTTTATAGTTTACATATGGGTCAGATGAGTAGGAGTAATCAAGAATTCTCAATTCACATACTTAATGTTATTTTTTCTTTGTTTTGATTAACATTCCTAATAGCACAGAATGTAGTGAATCTATTTTAGAGATGTCTAAGGTTATTGGAGAGAATAATATTGCATATTATGATTCTACTCAACTAATTAGTGGAAAAAAAATCCCTGAAGTTTTACAGGGATTGTTATTCTATATGATCAAACCACTATTTCATATTCAATGTCAATTTGGCCAATGATTCCAGCCTAAAAACTACAAAATGAAAATGTGCAAAATTTTACTTCAAAAAGGATTAATGTTTCCACTCAAGTTAAGATGTAAATTACAATAACTAATGAAAAGCACTAAAGTTGGTAAATTGATTACCATTATAGATAGAGCAAATATTTTTATTAATAAAGGGAGAGAAGTTAATGAAATGAAAAGTCAGTTGTTCAAGGTTAGGGGAAAAAAAGCAGATTATTAAGTCACATCAGCAAGATTATGATCAGGAGGGTGATATAATTTTGTATCAAGACCAAACAAATTCCATAAATTAAAATCCCAGTTTCATAATAAGACATAAAATATCAGATGAGAAACGACCAAATATCAGCCAAAGTCTAGTTCTGACAATAGTTTACATAAAAACTTTCTCCCTGAATACAGCACAAAGCATATTTATCAGAAATTAATGATTTGGGGCACTGAAATATACTTGAATCTTTAAAATATTATATATTGGCAGACAGACATAAAACTCCAAATTATGGATGCCAATTTCCATTGCTTCAAAACCTGCTCATTAGTGTACAAAACAGGATGTTTGTACATTACCTTTGTTGTATAACCAGTTCCTCTTCCTTCTTTCTCCCAAAGCTTAATATCCCATAGCATATGCTAATTTATATGTTTAGGTTTTTATGCACATCTATAATAGTTTAGTAGATCTTCTCCAAAGAAAATATTTAAAAGTTCTTTGAGCATGAAAAATAATTTTATATTTTTCTACTTCTAACAATGTATAAATTGGATGTGGAGTATAGATAAGTGGTAGAGTGTTTTTATAGTAAGGATAATGAGGACATAGGTCTATCACCACAGTCCACAATTCTATAGTTTGAGCATGATTATATGCTACAGAGTGACTGTGGAATTTTACTTTCTGAGTTGTCTTAACAGTCTATTGCTGTGAAAAACAGATTAACACAAATTAAGAAGATTAAAACAAGAGGTGATTATCTCATGATTTTTAAGTCAGAAGTCTGGTAAGGTGAATGTATTTTACTACTCTTAGTTTAAGATCACATCACAGTCATGTCCTAACACACGAAGCTCCGGACATGAGTCTGCTTCTGAGAGGATTGTTGGCAAAACTCACCTCCTTGTAAATTGTTTTGTTATTGCTATTGTGTGTGGTATGCATGTGTGTCTGTGTATAAATGGTGGTACACATGTACATGTGTGTACATGTGTGTATGGATGCCAGAAGTTAGCCTCAGGCATTTCTCTCAGTTGCTCTGCACATCATTTATATTGAGTAGCAAGTGTAACTAACCGGCTTAATGTGGAAGCCCCTGCCTCTGCCTCATGAGCTCTGGGGCTACAGGTTTCCATGCCCAGAGAGCATGGGCATAGGTACTGTGGATTTGAAAGTAGGTACTCATGCTTGTGTGACAGATGCTTTATCCACTGATCCAACTCTCATCCCACCTCCATGTGATTGCAAGACTAGCATTCTCTATTTTCCTTGGCAGTCATCCAGGAATAGTTTTTATTATTAAGTAGAAACTGTGCATGGAAAATTCATGTGTTGGTATCATCATTTTCCCCATCCCTGCCCTCATTCCATGAAGGGCCCTCCTCAGTGGGATTTCTGGCATTCACCATAGGACTCAGTATCTTGTAGAATTTGTCATTTCTTGCTAGGTGTGCTGGTGCCATTAATCCCAGCACTCGGGATCAGTACTCAGGTAGGAGGACTGTTGTGTGTTCGAGGCCAGCCTGAGACTAAATAGTGAATTCCAGATAAGCCTGGGCTAGAGTGATATCTGACTTTGAAAAACCAAAACAAACAAAACAAACAAACAAAAACAGAAATTGTCATTTCTCTACTTATGCACCCTTCTTCCACATCATGCCATGCCAAGTTTACTTCACCCATCACAACTCATCTTGCCTCTGTCTCTAGCTGAGATAATTATGTGTTTATACTAGGCCCAAATTGACAATGGAAGATGCTCTACACTATTTAAATGTACCTGATTTATAACATTACTTCATCTGCAAAATCGCTTTCCAGTAGAACCCATGTTAGTGTTTTGGTGAATAACCAGTGATGTCTGTGCCACTCTGATTGCCACAGTCATTACCAGTAATCACATAACTTTGATTGTGATCCTGATGATTGAATTTACAGCCTCACATATGGGCCACCATTACTTTCATCTTGAGCAACATCCCCTGCCCACAAATATAATTACTTTAAAACACTATATTTACCATATTATTTAGGGACTGGTGAGGGGCTTAGCTGTTAAGGTGCTTGCCTGCCAAGCCTAAGGATGGAGGTTTGACTCCCCAGTACCTAAGTAAGCCAGATGCACTTGGTGGTGCATGTGTCTGGAGTTTGCAGTGGTGAGATGATCTGGTACACCCATATTCTCTTTCTTCTCTCTCTCTCTGTCTCTCTCTCTCTCTTCCTCATAACTAACTAAATAAATAAATAAATAAAACATATAATTTAAATATTATACCTTATTTTGTTGTGATGATGAACTTAAAAAAGTGCTTCAATGTAAACTGATTCTGAATATAATTGCTCCTTCAAAGAAAATTTATTTTTTCAGTGTTTGAAAATCATAAACTTGTTAAATAATAAAATACCTCTTAATCCCTTTTTAAGCCCATATACTTACTTATAAGAAAATAATAGTTTTTTCTAAAATTCATTCTACAAAAGTAGCATTTAAGAAAATAAGTGTGAAGTGCGCTTATTTCTTTGTTCACTAATACCACTAATACCATAAAGAAATTTAAAATTATTCATCAGGAGGGTGTAAAAAATTCAACGTATTACTCACATTATTTATTTAGTTTAGTTTAGTTTAGTTTAGTTTTTAAGATTTTTAGGTAGGGTCTTACTCTAGCTCAGGCTGACCTGGAAATCATTATGTAGTCACAGGGTGGCCTCAAACTCACAGTGATACTCCTACCTCTGCCTCCTGAGTTCTGGGATTAAAGGCGTGTGCCACCCCGACCAGGACATTATTATTTTTAATATTTTTATTTATCCATTTACAAGCAGAGAGAGTGTGTGTGAAAGCTGGGCAACCCAGGCTCTCATCCACTGCAACAGAACTTCAAACACATGTGGCATTTTGTGCACCTGGCTTTACATGGGTACTGGGGAATTGAACCCAGAACAGCAAGCTTTGCAAGCAAGTGCCTTTCACTGCTGAGCTATAACTCCCATTACCCTTAATGAATATTTCCCTGAAAATCTTCATGCTAAACCTCAAAAACTTAAGTAATTTTGAGAAGATTAAGTGCTTACTATTCAGAAGCTATAGCTCCTATTTATCTACATGCCAAAATTCTTCTTTGTATAAATTACTTATTTTGATTACATAAAATATACTTTAATTTGTTCTTTAATATTAACCTATTCATAACTTTATTGTATTAGTCATCACTTTTTGAAGATTTTTCAAAATTTCTAATATCATAGCCTCTGGTCTTGCATTTGTTTCTTCTTTCTATGGCTCTAGGATGAAGAAATGCAATTAATATAATTATTTTTTAATTTTATTTTTAGTTATTTCAGAGAGAGCAAGATACACACACACACACACACACACACACACACACACACACACACACATATATATATATATATATATATATATATATATATATATATATATATAGAGAGAGAGAGAGAGAGAGAGAGAGAGAATGGACACACTAGGGCCTCTAGCCATTTCAAACAAACACCAGATCCTTGTGTCACCTTGTGCATCTGGCTTTACATGGGTACTAGGGAATCAAACCTGGGTCCTTGGGCTTTGCAGGCAAGTGCCTTAACCACTAAGCCATGTCTCCAGCATTTTAATATAGTTTTGATTCAATTTTCAAGTTAGCTGAACCTTAGTATATCTGACAACTATCAACTGACAATGTTAACTTGACAGACAGACAGCTTAGGAAAGGTGGGCATATTCTCTTCTCTACTCCTCCAGCCAGCATGAAGGCATGCTCCTGCCATTATGATAGAGACCCATTTGGGACAGGTGAGATTGAATCCTTTCACGCATACCTGGCATGTATCCACCCTACCTACCACTGTGATATGGACAGAAATCTTCTCTCTTCGAACCCTTCACTTTGATTGCATCCACACAACTCACCGTTTTGATGTGGACCAGATCAGACACAGAGAGGGTTCTCTTCTCTTTCCCCAGGTTTGTGGGCAAATAGAGCATGGGATTGTATTTGGGTCCATGTCCAACTTCCAGCACTCAGAATTTCCCTAGAGTGGTCTAAACTCTACCATTCAGGTGCACAGGACCATACAATGGGGTTAGGACTTGCACTGAGCTTCAGCACCCAGATTGCCTTTAGCAGCCTCCCCCTACACTGTGGCTGTTACCAACCATAAGTTTTTAATGGATTGAAGTATAAGTTGAAGAAAAGCTGTAACTAAATTGAAACTATCTCATGTACCTGACCATGAAGCAATACCAAGTACCTCCAAGACTGAACTCCAAGCACCTCAAAAAGACCAGTGAACACAAAAAGACATCAAGCACTGTGTCATTATGCACTTGTCACAGTGTGCCTGACAGACCTAACAGAAATACTACATCCAGATAAATAAGACTCAACATAGCATTAAATCCAGCCAATAAGTTTCTCCCAAGAAATCACAATCCCTTAACAAAAGACTTTCAGGAAAGAGGAAACTGCAGATAATCGCCTCAACAGAGGGAACTAGCAATAAATATGTACAAAGAAACTCAAGACATAGATAAGCAGATGAGTGAAATCCCAAGCAAATTCACTGAAGACAAAACCAACTGCAAGGTGAAATGAAGAATCTCACCAGGTTATGAAAACAGAATTCAATAAAGATATAGAAATGATGAAGGAAAACCAGCAAATAAATCTAGATATAACAAATACATTTCAAACAAGTGCCATGGAAACTTCTCCAATAGAATGGGTCAAATGGAAGATGAAATATCAGTCCTTGAAGACAAAGAAGAAGAACTGGGTCAATTAGTCAAATCCAAATGGGAAGTTCAAAGAAACCTGAACATAACACAAGAGAAATGTCAGACACTGAAAATACCAAATATCCAAATGATGGACTTGTAAGACAGAGAAGAATTTAAGGCCAAGGGCATAGAAAAAAAAAAAAACATTAATAAAATTATCCAAGAAAAATTTCTAAATCTAGGGAAAGAGATGCCCATTCAGTTACAAGAGGCATACAGAATACCAATTAGGACCAGAAAAGAAATTCTGCACATTATTTTAGAGTCAAAATATGAAATGCAAGGCTGGAGAGATGGCTTAATGGTTAAGGCATTTGTCTGCAAAGCCTAAGGACCCAAGTTAATTCCCCAGTGCTCAGCTGGTAGTAATTTAAGAATTTGAACTTTGGGGCTGGAGAGATGGCTTAGAGTTTAAACACTTGCTAGTGAAGCCTAAGGACCCTGGTTTGAGGCTCGATTTCCCCAGGACCCACATAAGCCAGATGCACAAGGTAGACCATGCATCTAAATTTCATATACAATGGCTGGAGGTCCTGGAGCACCCATCCTCTCTCTCTTTCTCTCTCTCTCTTTCTGTCTGTCGCTCTTAAATAAATAAGTAAATCAGTAAATAAATTTAAAAAGAAAGAATTTGAGCTTTGTTGGGGGAGATGTGTCATCGTGGCTAAGTCTTGATGCTTATTAGTCCAGCTCCAAGCTCACTTCAAACTACTTCAACCCATCCATGTGATACTACGTTGCCTGCTAATACCAGGCTTTCCCTGCTGTGGAGACGCTTCCTTGTACTATAAGCTGAAATAAACACTTTAATTGCATCAGCTGCTTTTGATCATTTTTTCCCCAGCAATAAAAAGGAGTTTTTTTTTTTTTCTCCAGCATCAAGAAGGTAGAATGTAATATTCTTTGAAAAGTCCATTTTTATAACTGATTTCCACTATCTAATCAGTTATTCTACCTCTCTATTTTCAGTGAATTGTCTTTATAATACATGTCACACATAGAACTTGAATTACTCATTTTCCATTTTGGGTAAATAAGTTAGGTCGCAAAAGGCTGAACTCATATGCACGTGTTTAATTAACAAATGCCTGGTGTCATGTAATTGGTACATAATGAATGGTTACTGAATGAGCGAGTGAATTCAGTCTTGGGAGTGGAGGTGATTAAGAAGTAGAAAAGGTTTTGTGAAAGTGAACCAATACTAAGTAGAATAGTTTCAAGCAAATGCAGTGCAATTTAACATGATTTGTAAACTCCAATAGGTAGTAGAAAATAAAATATTGTATTTATTCCTTTGCTTATTTATTAAAAATATTTATTAAATTTTTCTTTATGATATGTGTAATATTAACGAGGACATTTGGAGCTTATGTCTTCTGGAGAATATGGTTTCTTAGATTTTGAGTCTAAGAAACATTAAAAATAATCAGCAGATATAGAGAAGTTTGAATGCCCATTTCTGGATTTATATTTTTAGATATTTGATGTTTGAATTTCAGAACTGTAAAATGTCACTGCTATTAATCTGTATAAAGATAATGGAGGGAAAATGAGAATAAAATGTCTCAGAACTAATGTTCATTATCTAGCAAGACTCCATCAACCTAACACAGTTCTTATATTACATATACACATTTTTGATAATGCACCCGTAGTCATGATAACTGATTATAGCAACAAAATGGGATTTGATTAACTTTAGAAAAAAAATCAATTATTAGACATCTAGTCTGAGTGATTAGAAATTCAAGAAACTAGATTACAAAATTGAAAAGGTCAAATTAGCCAAGGACCTTGAAAACAGCTAAAGTCATTTAGTGGTGAGCCAGCTACTGCATGCTTTCCTTGCTCCATTACCCCAAGCTTAACCTCTGCCTCCAACACTTCTTTCCTTTCCTCTTAACATCCTAGGAAAAGGAACAGAATTGTTGATTCTTACCACATAACAACATTGTGAGTTGCTCCCCACAAAATTAGGAAGATCATGGGTATCTGGAATAACAGTCATGTACTGTATACATTGTGGTATCATTTCCATATTTCTGATTAGTAAACTTGCAATGACTAAGTTATTTGCATCTTGATACTGATTAGTTTCATGTAAGTATGGGGATGTGTAGTCACTATTTATCAGGCCTGAACTCTCTTCATTTCATAAACATCAGCTGTGAGGATGCCAAATCTTTGGGCTTTCAGTGATTTCTCTTCTCAGTGGCACTCAGTGCACAATGTATGCTAATTGTATACTTTAGTTTCCTCAGCAAATATTCAGAGCAGTTACCTCATTCCAAATTCTAAAAATCACTAATTGGTCAAGGTCGCTGGCTGATGATCCAGTCTTCTAAAGTACTAATTGATCATAGTCTAAGAGCGCAAAGTCTTGTAGAAATAATGGCCTAAGTTGGGCACATGGGTCCAGCTTTTATGACAGCCAAATGAATAGGAAAGATTATAATGACACCTAAACATCTGTTAGTACTAGCTATATCCATGATCTGTGAACCAAGCCCTGCTTTTGTGATGGACTATTATCACTTCAGAGACGTAATTATGGACTATAAGGTCAAACATTTACTGTTTTAAAAGAACACCTAAGTACAAAATTATACGTTACCCTATAGCATTTTATGATGCTATCAAGTCGACCATACCCTCTTCAAATACACAAATAAATGGAACAGATGCAGCTCAAAAGGCATTTAGTATGAAGTATTCTCTGTAGTATTAGAGAAGTTGTAATTTTCATCAGCTTTGCAGTTTGCAAATATCTTTTCTTAATAAAGCATAACAACTATTTGTTTCCAGTCTGAATGGACTAGATAATAGGCATAAATCAGATAAATGCTCGTTTGCCCTGAAGCCCTCTTCAGGGGATACCTATCGGTGAAGATCTGTGACAATGGACACACTCCAGTAGCTCATGAATCTTATCTACTAAATATAGTAGGCAATGAAGTTAAAGATCAATAAAAAGATTAATGGTTTTAATTACCCCTCTGTAACCAGTTGTGGGTAAAATTTTACTTCCTACTTTCACTGAGGGTATCACTCCACAGTTAACTTTCCAGTAACACTAATTTGACTTTCTGCTTGGTAAATTGCTCATCGACAATCCTGTAATGAGTCTGCTCTGTGTGTGACTGAATACTGAGCATGCTTCCGTTCCAAACCCCAAGGAAGAAAGGACCATAAAACTGATGAATGACACATAAACAATTTCTTCATGAAAAATCCTCTGGATATAAGATGATTTCCAAGCAAATGTTTCCCTGCTTGAGCTACATGGAGCAAGCTAAAGACTACCAAATGGATGTAGTATTTATGGAACTGTATGAGCAATGCTAATAAACACTGACAAGCGTCTTCCAAAGATATATGGAGTGACTGACAAGTGAAGTTATTTTCTTCCTGACAAAAGAAAGACAAAGACAAGCTCTTCAGTCTATAGGAATTGCTTATGATCATTAATGCTTCAAAAGAAAACCAGTTAATAGCCTGTGTATGTATATTTCTAAAATCCTATTGAAGAATAAGTGGGACTTTGAAGAATTTCTAGCAGTTTTTTTTTTTGTCTAAATTATGCCTTGGTACATCATCAGATTAATCATGATTATTCCTAAATTAGCACTTCTATAAATGGAATCAAGATACTACACAATAACCAAGATGTATTGAGAGAGAATGATTAGGACCCTAGGTACACCATTTTGCAACTTATTTTTTTATTTAATTTTGGTGGTGCAAAGGACAAAGTTGCCATGGTAATAAAAAAGAAAGTCATCTTGACCATTTTATTACATTTGTTTGACTATAATTTCTGTTAATTGTCTTCTCTTCTATTAACATGATTGGAATGTCCTCAGTATAACACTAAATTGGGTTGTTACTGTCAAATGCTAATGAACTTTGAATATTAATGACCAGGAATTTCTGTGTTAGGGATATAAGTTCACAGGGCCACTCAGACCAAGAATAATAAAAGTCCAAGGAATTATGTTAGCTAAATGTATGGATATTATTTCTTATACAATCTTAAAGGAAACTACAGACATTCTACAGAGAAATTTGATGAATTCCAGACAGAGCCATATTGGTTTATTTGCTTAATGATCTTGTTCATGGTATATGACATGAGGGTAAATGGACCTCTGCAAATGTCCTTTTTTATCTGAGAGTCAAAACAAGTATCTGGATTGTCACAGTTTCTAAAAGTAAATGTTCATGTAGAGCTTGGAGTATAAACTATTTATGAGGGTTTAATTCTCACAAAATGAGAGAGAGAGAGATGAAATAATAAAATTGCAAAACAGCCCCCCCCCATAACTTACCAAAGCATGAGGAGATTTTGTATGTACATTTTCTGTTACAGTCACCTAGACCTCATATAATTTTTTTTTTTTGAAACTATCAAGTGTGTGCCTCCTGAGCAAATATATGCCCTTGGGTGAGGAATAAGCATTGATCATGTCCTCGACACAGTAACCCCAGCAGGCAGTTGTTACATATAGGAAACCTGAGTATCATTGCTCCATCACAATATACTTCTTACATTTCTCTCCAGAGGTCCAGGGAAGAGTTTCTCAGGATTCCAGGGACTCCTTAACCTGAAAGGAAACTGAAGAGGTCAGAAAAGCAGAGCATGGTCCTCACTGCTAAGACTGTTTCTATGACTCTAGTGAATAACCACAGTGCTTTCTAGATTCTCTCACCCTCATCTGGCATCTCTGTCTATTTTATTTTATTTATTTTTCAATATTTTGCTTTTATTTATTGTTCACATTTTTTTTTATTGACAGCTCCCATAATTATAGACAATAAGCCCTAGTAATTCACTCTTCCTGCCTATTTTCCCTTTGCAACTCCACTCTCCATCATATCCTCTCCCTCTCTAAATCAGTCTCTCTTTCATTTGGATGTCATCATCTTTTCCTCCTATTATGATCATCTTGTGTAGGTAGTGTCAGGCACTGCAAGGTCATGGATTTCCCGGCCATTTTGTGTCTGGGAGAGTGTATTCTAAGAAGACCTACCCTTCCTTTGCCTTTTGCATTCTTTCTACCACCTCTTTTGCAATGGACCCTAATCCTTGGAAGGTGTGATAGTGATGTTTCAGTGCTGAACACTACTCCCTTGTCACTTCTTCTAAGCATTGTGTTGCCTTTTGAGTCATCCCAGAGGTCATAGCCTTCTGTAAAGAGAAGCTTCTCTAGCCAAAAGTGAAGTGCTTATCAGGCGGTTTGGTAAGCATAGTTTAGCCAGACACTAGTAGACATTATAATCCTAGGGCTCATGACTTCCCCCATAATAGGTTTTCAGTATAAGGCATGTATTCCCTCCTGTGGAGTGGGAACTGGTGATTTCTCTACCATGGAACTGTATGCAGTGTGACTTTCTCCAGCTTTCTGTCAGCTGGTTTACACAGAGGAGGTTTTCAGCTCAGTTTCAGCAGGATATCTCAGTTAACTTGCCACCCAAGTATGTGGAGTCTTCAGCAATAGGGTCTTACCATCTATTCCTGGTGGGAAACTAAGAGCCTCAGCAATGGCCAATACTGTTTGGGGGGACTGCACAGGGGAGACCTCCCTGGCCAACAACTCACTGGAAGGTATCCCATGTCTGGCACACTGAAAATTTTCTACTAACAATCTACAGGTTCTGGGTGTGCCATTGTCCAGAAAAGTAGGTTTCCATATGACTTATTCATACCCTCTTACATTTTGATGAGCCCTCCCCCCACCTTTCCTTTACTCAATCTCTTCCCCTGATCTCACTTCAGGCCTTTCCACCCCCATTAATCTGTTCTTCTTACTTACAAGTAAACAATACCATCATCTTTAGTCCCTCTCCCTCCCTTTCTATTCTCTTTATATTCCCTTTCTAGCTTACTTATTTTAGAGAGAGAGAAAAAGAAAGAGAGAGAGAGTGCACCAGGGCCTCTAACCTCTGCACTGGAACCCCAGACACATGTGCCAGTAGTGCATCTGGCTTACATGGATTCTGGGGAATAGAACCTGAGTCCTTAGGCTTCATAGGCAAGCACCTTAACCATTAAGTCATCTCTCAAGTCCTCTATTTTATTTATTTATTTATTTATTTATTTATTTATTTATTTATTTTTATTTTTATTTTTATTTTATTTTTATTTTTTGCTTCCAGAGAGATAAGGGGGGGTGGGGAGAAGCAGGAAAGAGAACTATGGGAACAAGAATCTATAATTATATATTCTGAAGTTGAGAATTCCCACTATCTTACCTCTTTGAGCTAGTAAGCAGAAAAACTGCTATCTCAAAAATCCAAAGGCCCAGGAACCAGGAAGTCTAATACCCATGGGATGAAGATAGATGTCCTTGCTCAGAAAAAAGGAACTTATCAATCCTTCTATCTTTCTTGTTCTAAGCAAGCACTCAGTGGATTAAATGATGCCCATGTATGTTTTTTAGGGTGAATCTTATTCTGTCTACTAATCAACATACTAATCTCTTCTGGAAGTTTTCTCATAGTCACTCCCTAATATGTTTCTTTTCCCATTATTTGTACATACTTTAAGTGAGTAAATTAAACATCACAATTAGAGATATATAACTGAAATCCTTATTCCTGGGTGATGATCTTATCACTATTCCCTTCTCATTCTCTGTACTTGTCTTCTCAAAGGCACAGTGGAGCAAAGGAATACCAAACCTTTTCAAACATACTGCTGGCTGCTTCCATTGTATGGCACCAACACTATCCCCTACAGATTACAAAAATGACTATTTTTTGTGCACCCTGGCCTCAGGAAACACAGAATAAGAGGTGTTTAGAAAGTAGTAGTAGTTCTATTTCAATTGACATTTCCTGTGACCTCTCCAAAAATTGTGCTTCTCTGGGGTTCAAGACCTTGTAATCTGAACCCAGAGTTGGGGGTCTATAAAGCATGATGTCCTTTAAGAGACATGATAGTGATAATAAGTTGTTTAAATCCTTGCTTCACTTATGATTTCTACTCTCCACTTGTATTTTTTCTAAACTGAGCTTACTTCTTCCTAAACAAATTTGAATCAATGAATACCCAACATAATAGGCCAGCATGGTTCTGTTTGGGAATTGAATTGCACCAGCCTGCAAAAGATGATGAGCCTTTCTCAAGGATCTTGCCTCATGCTAGCTCTTAGCTATCCTGTCAGTAGGCCATTTTGATACTTGGTCAGATAGGTAGTTTCTGTTTACCTGACATAATTCATGTGTTATTGCTGATTTCTCTCTCTCTCTCTCTCTCTCTCTCTCTTTCTTTTTCTCTATAACTCTCTTTCCTGTGTGGGTGTGTTTCTCCAGGATCTTGACATCTTACCCAAAGAATTGAACAAAAGCACACACAAGTAGCAGCAGGAAACTTTAGTAAGAGCAAAGTGATAGTGAAGATTTGAGACACTTTGCTAAAAGGGTGGTGAGCCACCTAAAAGGAATACTCAAAGGTGTCAGGAATTGGTTCAGGGCTTCTCTTCATAGGACTTTTAGGAGAGGATGGGTCAGTTGTTAGAGTCTAGTTTGGGTAATGCTTTGGTTTGATTGACAGGTTGGGTTATAGAACATTTTCTCAACTGTGCATGTTTCTTCCCATGATGCATCTGATTTTAATCAAATGTGCATCCAGTTATTCAATGACATAAAACTGTAAATAGAACTTTCTCATAAAAATTAACTCAGATGACAGTTTGCCTTACAGTGAATGTACTAAAAAACCAATGCAGGCTGAATGGTCCCTTCCTGTTACAGTAACAAATCTAAGGATATATTTCTATAGCATGGGTCATGAATAACAGTAGCTAAGGGGAGGAGAAAACGATTTCATTGTATGGATGAGGTTATGTGTGAAGCTTTACAGGTGGGGGTTCCAGGTTGCCATCTGATCACTATTCATTGTTTTGGAGAATGGAATGTTTATTGTGCATGGAAAACAATGTCCTGGGTGGTTAAACTACTTGCTGTGCTTGCCTTCCTCAAGTGAATCCTGTGTTTATTGACTTCTGGCTTCTCATTTTCTGTAAGTACGTGATCACTTTCATGATATGAGAACTCTTAACACCATTTGAACAAATATACCATGAGACTTTGAAAAGTTGTATTGGCAAAGGCCTTGTACACAGCAGAAGCAATTGTCCCTGTATAGCACATCTATTCCTGTCAGAAGGATATGTGCACCTTCCACCTTGGAAATGCATTGAAATAGTCAATGGGCTATGATTTGATGATATAATGAGTTGATCTTCTAATGAAGTTATAAATAAAACAATAGTAATCATTACTGGTTTTGGAAGAATAAGAGCAATGCAATAGTTTAAATGTTCCATCCAAAAATTGTATTAAAATTTAACTCTCAGTGAAACAATTTATAGAAGAACATTTAAGAGGTGATTAGCAAGAAGTATGCACTCATGTAATAGTGGCACACATCCAATGTACGTAACCAACTTCTCACAGATTAGACCTGAGACTCTCTCAGTGGAGATGAACCCATATCTGGCTCTGGGAATTAATCCACATCCGCTAGAACAGGAAAACAACAGGATCCAGAAAGAACTGCTAGCTAGGAAGAATGGATATTCACATCAATATATCTGTCTAAAGACTAGGTTTATCCCCTTTTATTTAAACTGTTCTCACTTTTGTTTGGAGAATCTGTTCTATTTTACAGAGGGATGAGACTACAGGAAGAACAAGGATACATCTATACATCTACATCAGGAAGCCAGAGCCGACTGTCCACCAGCAGATGGGTCACCTCCATCTCATCTTCCCTGGGCTAAGAAGTAAGTACAGGGGAAGCAGTGACATGAATACTACTCTTACAGTAAGTCTGAAAACCAGTTCCAGGGAAATGATGACAGATACTGTGCCCACTCAAACCTCATAAAAACAGAGCTACAAAGTGTACAAAGAAAGGAATACCATATCAACTCTCTATCTTGCCCACCAAGGCTCAGGAAGCATGGCAGAAGGGGGGCAGGAAGATAGTAAGTCTCAGGGTGAGCAGGTATAGCCCAAGACACCATGTTTCCCCCATCCCTGCGAAGACTGGCTGAGGCCTCTTGGACCTCAAAATGAATACCAATTACTCCACGAAAGAACCTCAGCAGAATTGGGGCAAGGTGGAGAGGATCTATGTGTGCAACTTTTTATTAAAAAATGAATAAATTAAAAAAATAGGTGATTAGATGAAGAACCACCCCCCCCTTTTTGGTATATTAAGACCACTTGGAAGGAAAGGGGTAGTTATATAGACTTGGGGTTGTTACTAAAACCAGTTAAAGTTCTCAGTTTTCCTTTGCTCCAGCTCTTTCTTGCATGCACTGGTTCTCTGTCTGCTAATTATGTAGTACACTATGTTTTGATACAGCATAATGCTTTCACTAAATATCAGGACCTTGATATTGGAGATCTTAGCATTCATATTGGTGAGAAAAGTTTCTCTCCATTATGTATTGCTGCATATAAAATGCAACATTAAGCAAAACAAGACAAAAATAAAGATAAAATTAACATGTTTTAGGACAGGGGATATAGCTCAAACATTACAAAGAACCCACCTACAATGCATGAAGCCCTGGTTCAAATCTCCAGGACCACATTAAAGCAGGCATTATGATACACATATGTAATACCAGCACTCAGGAGGTAGAAGCAGAAAGATCAAAAGTTCAGTCATCATCTTATAGATGGAAATTTCATGGCCAGCCTGGGATACATGAGTTTCTGTCTCAAACACAAGTAGATAAATAAATGCTCACCCTTGTATACACAGATTATTTATTAAAAATTAACATGTTTTATGCTTTATAGTATAGATAAAGGTAGAAAAGAGGAAAAACTTAATTTCATATTTTAGTAATGTATCTTTATATTTACTTGCAACTGCTAAAACCAGTAAAATTTAAAAAGAAATATTTTTAGAATATAGTAAGAAATTTATAGGAGAGAAAAAAACAATTAATTAAGAATGAATAAAAAGCCACAAATACATGAGTAAGATAGAAAGCACTAGAAAAGAGACAAAAAACATAAAATATACAAATGATCACATTTAGTGTGAATCAATTTTTTCATCCAACAGATAAAGAGCTTCCTAAATAAGAACACAAATCTAGATATCATAAAGCTCTATGTTCTTTTTTTTTTTTATATTCAGTAGAAACTTTGTATGGACAAATCACGTTTTGGTCCCATTCCCCTGCTCCCTGCCCCCATTCCACTGACGGCCCTCCTCAGTGGGGTTAAGTGTATTCACCTTGGGGTTGTGGGTTATGTGTTGTGAGAGCAGCAGTCAGGCATTGTGGTGGAGTGGGGGTTGATGCCTCTGGATACTCCTTCCCACCCTGTGTCTTTTACAATTATTCTGTCCTCTCTTCAGTAACATTCCCTGAGCCTTGGTGGTTGGTTACATGTACATTTTAGTGTTAAGTTCTCAGAAATGTCTGGAATTCTACTTTAATACATTTTGAAATTCCTCATCGTCTATCGCCATTACCTTGTTGCAGGTTATCAGGCTCATCATAAGAGCAGTACTCTTGCTTAACTCACCAATTCTTCTGGACCTTGGTTAATGTGCAAGAAGTGGCCTATATTTTTTAAAAGACCTAATAATATTGTGTGAAAAGAAATTGCCAAAAGAAATCTGATATAAATATTAAAATAGAAATGAATAACCATATCTGAATAATTGAAAAGACAGATTTTATGTAATATTTCATTTCTGAGAAATAAGTACTAAATGTGTATAAATTAATGAGATAATATCAACAGAATATAGAAATCATATCCTAGAAGAACTATCACAATAAAGCAGAATTACATAGAGGAATAGACATATGATCATTATAATTGTGTAAATCAGTAACACAACACAAAATATAATTAGGAATGGGAATAAAAATGATAATAATTCTATTGAACATGTAAAAAAGGTTTTGAGATCATATATTTTTCATTAGCAAATTTGGAATTAAAATCTATTTTTCATTCAAATGATAAAACTATAAATAAGTTTTAAGTACTGTGTGTGTGTGTGTGTTTGTGTGTGTTAGTTATTGGGGATTTCACTTATGACTTAGTGAATGTCAAGAAAGCATTCTACTACTGAGGTATATTTCTAGCTCTGGAAGATTTTTTTTTTTTAATTTTAGTTATCCCAATGTTTTCTAAAATAAAAAGGTAAAAACAAGCCACTTCAGGTAAACATGAAATTAAAACAAAAATCACTAGGTAAACTGCCAATAGCATAGGTCTATATCAACATATAAAAATCAACACATGAAAAACTACAGTAATAGGACCAAAGAAACTGTGCATGCAGGTCATGTTGGTATACACCTTTAATCCCAGAGCTAAGGAGGCAGAGGTAGGAGTATCGGTGTGAGTTCAATTCCAGCCTGGGACAAACAGAATGAGTGACAAGCCAGCCTGGGCTAGAGTTGACACCCTACCTTGAAAACAAACAAACAAAAAGAATAAAGCAAAACTGTAACAACAACAACAAAATAAAAGGAACCAGGTATGGTGGATACAGCTGTAATCCCAGCAACTGGGAGGCTGAGGCAGTAGGATCATGGGTTCAAAGACAAGTTAGACTACATAATACATTTGAGGCCAACTTGAGTAATAAAGCAAGACTTTGTCTCACACACACACACACACACCAAAAAAAAAAAATAAATAAATAAACAAACAAACAAAAAAAACAGTAAAACCACCAAATGAAAGTATACAAAAGGAAACTGAAGAACATTTTTTTTTTTTATCATTTCAATATCCACAGGAACAAAAAGCACTTAATGAATTTAATATCCTTTGATCACTAAACATTCACTCCAATATATGTATAGAAATCATCCATCTCAATCAAAGCCATATATGAAGAGCCTTATACTCACTTGTCATTATATTTAATGTTAATTGTGAGAAGCTGAAATCTTTTCCTTACCATTAAAACCATTAAAACAAAACAAATATTAATATTCATATTACTTCTATTCAATATATTATAAGAAATTCAAAAAAAAATTCCAGGAAGAGTAATTAAAGGAAGAAGGGAATGAAGGGAGATAGGGAGGGAGGAAGGAAAAACATGGGGAGAGGGTAAGAAGGAGTTAGGAGTAAATAAGTACAGTAGAATATGTGTGTGTGTGTGTGTGTGTGTGTGTGTGTGTGTAAATTATTAAGGAAGATGAAAATGAATTGTTTAGCTTACAAAGAATAATTATAGATATTAAACCTAAAATCTCTTCTGATAAAACTATTCAAATTATGAATAAAATGACTAAAGATTTGGTATATTAAAATCAACATTCAAAAAGTACTTACATTTCTGGCTGGAGAGATGGGTTATCAGTTACAGTGCTTACATGCAAAACCAAAGGACCCAGGTTCAATTTCCCAGGGTCCACATATGCCAGATGTACAAGGTGGCACATGCATCTGGAGTTTTTAGTGGCTAGAGCACATTCTTTCTCTATCTGCCTCTTTCTCTGTATTTCTCTCTCTCTCAAATAAATAAATGACTAAAATGTCTTTTAAAAAGTACTTACATTTCTATGTACTATTAAAAAATAGGTAATCAGGGCTAGAGAGATAGCTTAAAATTTAAGGGACTTGGGCTGGAGAGATGGCTTAATGGTTAAGGCATCATCCTGCTAAGCCTAAGAACCGGGTTCCAATCTCCAGGTCCCACGTTTAGCCAGATGCAGTGACGCAAGGGCGCAATGCCGCACTTGCCCACAAGGGGGCACACACATCTGGATTTCGTTCTCAGCAGCTGAGACTGCTGGAGTGCCCATTCTCTGTCTCCTTCTTCCTCTCTGTCTGTCTCTCTCTGTGTCTCTCTCCAAAAAATAAATAAAATAATTAAAAAAAAAAAGTTAAAGGACTTGCCTGCAAAACATAAGAACTAATGTTCAACTCTCCAGGTCCCACATAAGCCAGTGACACAACCATGCAAGGTCTGACATGTGCACAGGATGGCACACACATTTGGATTACATTGCAGTGGCTGGAGAGCCTAGAATGCAAATTCTCTCTCTCTCTCTCTCTCTAAAAAAAAAAAAAAAAAAAAAAAAAAAAAAAAAAAAAGCCTGGAGAGATGGTGCTTGCCTGTGAAGCCTAAGGAACCCGGTTCAAGGCTCGATTTCCCAGGACCCACGAACACCAGCTACAAAAGGGGGCGAATACATCTGGAGTTAGTTGCAGTGGCTGGAGGCCCTGGCACGCCCATTCTCTCTCTATATCTATCTGCCTCTTTCTCTCTCTGTCTGTCGCTCTCAAACAAACAAACAAACAAACAAACAAACAAACAAAATGCAGTCTGTGTGGCTTGTCTCAAAAACAAAAGGTAATCAAACAATTTATTCACAATAACATCAAAATATTTAGGCTAAATTTATCAAAGCAGCTGAAATCTCTTTGCAAAGATAAACTCAAGTTTTGTTACAGAAATTTAAAAAGAAGGGAAAAACATGCCATGATCATGTAATACAAGATTTCACATAGTTAACGTGCCTATTCTCCCCAAAGACACTTAAAATTTTGGTGGCATTTTACATAAATAGAAAACACAATCAAAGCTCATATGGAATCATAAGACATATCAAACAGCCAAAGCAATCTTGAAGAACACAGCTGGAAGTATTTCACTACCGACTTAAAGATAAAAAAAATAAAAGAAGAAGGAGAAAGAATAGTAACCTAAATAGTCCTTGACTGTGTTGCAGTTATAGTGTACTGGGCTATCATGGGAAGGTCTTGGCTTCCCCTACGCCCCCCACAACTGCAAACCAAAGCAATAACACAGAAATAAAAAAGAAAAAAAAAAAAAAAAAAAACCTCATAGTATGACACTAGCATAAAAATGCTCCCCTGGACTAATGGAGTTGAATGTATATCACAGGAATAAATACATGCATTTATAGTTGATTGATCTCTGAAAAAGTTATGAAGAACACATGCTGGGGAAAGGACAGTTTCTTCAGTAAGTAATGTTGGGAAAGCTAGACGTATGCATTCTGAGTAATGAAATTGGATCCTTATCTCATGCTATCTACAGATTCAACTCAGAATGTAAGCTGAACTGAAACACACCGGGAGCTCTAACAGTACTGGGAGAAACCACAAAGAAGCTGTTGACATTTATTTGGCAGTGAGCTCTGGATATGTCCCCAAAAGCCCAAAGAATAAAAGCAGAAGTTGACAAGAAAGGATAGTATTTGTCTAATAAGCTTCTGAACAGCAAGGGAACCGATGAAGTGGAAATACAACCAATGGAAGAGGAGAGTACTCGTGCACATATATGTGACGAAATTTTAATACTCAAAATAGATAAGGAATTACCTTCAAAAGCATGAAAACAAAGAGCATGATTGAAAAAGGAATAAAGGAACTAAGTAAATAATTTCTAAATGTTGCAGTCAGCTTCACATTGCTGGGACAAATACACCATCCAAAGGAGCGCATGGGAGGAAACAGATTATTTTGACTTATAGTCTCGAGGGGAAGCTCCGTGATGGCAGGGAAAAGGTTGTCTTCAACAAAGGCTTGGCATCGCCTCTGCCACAGCAGGTGCAAACAGCAGCAAGAGGGGAAGCCCCTAATACTGGAAAACTAATGGTTAATAAACCACAACATCCACTCTCTGTGACATACCTTCTCCAGCAAAGAAAGCTCCACCTCCCAAATTGCCATCAACTGGGAACTAAGTTACAAAACTTGAGGGACACTTAATTCAAACTATCACAATAAAATAAAACATACAAATGATCAACAGATGTATACAAAAATGTTCCACATCACTACTATCAAATAAATAATAATTAAAACTACTATAATATATCAAATTACATCAATTAGGCTGGCTATTATTTTTAAAAGTTATAAAGACTGATAAGTTTGTAGAGAGAAGAGACTACTTATTTACAATTGGTAGAATTTTAAATTGGTATAACTATTATAAAAAGGAGTATGGAGACACCTAAAAACTTAAAATTAGAACTATATATAAACCCCAAATTACAATTCTGGGTGTATCTGTGAAGGAAATTATAAAAAAAAAAAAAACATTATAAGTATGTCTAAGAGATCTGTACCCCACTCATTCTGGCATTATTCACAAGTGCTAAGGTAAGCAATCAGCTTTCATGTACATTGGCAGATGGGCAGATAAAGAAAACCTAGTGCATATGCATGAAGAATTCAATTCAGATTTCAAAAGCTGAGAACAAGCTGTGTAAACCCTGAGAACGTTATGTTAAATAAAATAATATGTGCTCAGAAAGAGATAGACTGCTTGAGATTACTTGTGTAGAGAATCTGAAAGGGTTGGATTTATATAAGTCGATATGGGAATGTTGACTACCAGGTATGGACAGTAAAAGCAAATTTGGATACTTAAAAACAAACTCATATTTCACTAATTTTTTAATGTTATAAACATGTACATAAGAAAAGAAAAAAAAATAACTAATAATGAGCTCTTCATTGAATTAACTATGTACTAAATGAGTTTGCACTATGAAAACCATTGAAGGGTATATGTCAAAGGCAATGAAATATAAACATATATAAAGTGAAGAAATAAGAAAACAAGGAGCCAAGAGTTCATTCTGAAACTAATATATATATATATATATATATATATATATATATATATATATATATATATGTATATGTATATGTATATGTATATGTATATGTATATATATTGGTTTTTCAAGGAAGGGTCTCACTCTAGCTCAGGCTGACCTGGAATGCACATGTAGTCTCAGGGTGGCCTTGAACTCACGGTGCTCCTTTTACCTCTACCTCCCAAGTGCTGGGATTAAAGGCATGCACCACCACTCTCAGGAAATGTATAAAATATTTTGAAAATATTTTATGAAATGAACTAAAAGGCAGATATCAATCATGAATTTATAAACACTGACTAATGTAAATGTATGTATATATACTTAGCTCTTTCTCTCTGTGCCATTTGTATATGTGACCCTGTGTGTGTCTGGGCAGTCTTCTGTATCAGTAGGTTCCACTATCCAATAGTTTGATGATTTTTAAAAGCTACATTTTGATTGAACATTCATGTCTAGATAATTTTCTTTGTTACTCTTCCCTAAGCAAAATGGTATAACAGGTATTTGCATGGCAGGGCCATTATATCAAGTATGTTCTATAATTTACAAATGATGTAATGTAATCAGGAGGAAGTGTGGAGGTATAAGAGTTAATCTTCACTGTCAAATTGGTTATTTTGGGAAGTACCTAGGAGACACATTCCTATGCATGTGTCTGAGGGTGTTTCCGGATGTTTAACTGAGGAGAGAAGACTTCTGAATGTGTGCAGCGCCATGACAAGGACTGAGATCCTAGCTCAATAAAAATGGAAAACAAGGGCTGGAGAGATGGCTTAGCAGTTAAGGTGTTTGCCTGCAAAGCCAAAGGACCTCGGATAAATTCCCCAGGACCCACGTTAGCGAGATGCACAAGGTGGCTCATGTGTCTGGATTTTATTTCCAGGGTCTAGAGGCCCTGGCATATCCATTCTCTCTCTTTCTGCTTATGCCTCTCTTGCTCTCTCTAAATAAATAATTTTTTAAATTAAAAAATGGAAAACAGGAGCTGGAGAGATGACTTAGTGGTTAAAGTGTTTGCATGCAAAACTTAAGGACCCAGGTTTGACTCCCCAGTACCCACATAAGCATAAGATGGTACATGTGTCTGCCCAGTCTCATTCTCATTCTCTCTCTTTCTAGCCTCACTCCCTCTCTCTTTGTCTCAAATAATAAAATATTTTAAAAAATTAAAAATGGAGAAACTGAACTGAGCATGCCCCCATTCTCCAGTCTGGCTCATCCAACTGTGAGCAAGTGCCAGCTACCACAACAGCAATCCATGTAATCTGTCCTGCCTTCTCCTCAATGATCATCTGTAACCACTGAACTAAAAATCAAAATAGGGCTGGAGAGATGGCTTAGCAGTTAAGGCGTCTGCCTGCTAAGCTTAAGAACCGGGTTCCAATCTCCAGGTCCCACGTTTAGCCAGATGCAGTGATGCAAGGGTGCAATGCTGCACTTTCCCACAAGGGGGCGCACACATCTGGATTTTGTTCACAGCAGCTGAGAGACTGCTGGGGCGCCCATTCTCTATCTGACCCCCTCTCCCTCTCTCTCTGTCTGTCTCTGTGTCTCTGTCCAAAATAAATAAATAAATAAATAAATAAAATTTAAAAAACAAACAAAATAAATACTTTCTTATTTAAGTTAGGTACAATAATTGAAATGGAAAATTGATACCAAAAAGTAGGTACATTGCTTTGACAAACCTGGAAGGTGAGCAAAATGAAAGCTCATTATAAAATAAGATATATGGTTCTGTTTACAATGTTAAAATCTTCTAAACTATGGGCTGGAGAGTTCAATCTGCCATTAAGGTGATTGCCTGCAGAGACTAACAACCGAGTTCAATTCTTCAGTACCAACACAAAGTTAGATGCACAAAAGTGGAATCTCGAGTCTGTTTGCAGCAGCTGGTGGCCCTGGCACCTGTTCTCTCTGTCTGTTTCTCTTCTCTCCTTCTCACTCACTCTTTCTCTCTGTCTGCTTACAAATAAATAAATAAATAAAAAATCTAGAAAATATCTTCAAAACTAAATGACACTCACACACACAAACACACACATACATGAAGATTTACAATGTAAAAGAAAAACAAAGGAATGTATGCTGGATAGCTTTTGTCCCATTTCAAATTATTTCCAATATGTGATTTGCAGTGTGATCTGGACTTAGGTGGGATAGCTTCACCCAGTGACCTATGGAGCTGGAATGCTTGCTTACATATCTAAGGACATCTGGCAAGTGATTTCCCTATTTTCATGTCTGACAGTAGACTGACTATTGATATGGATGATAAAATTATCTGTTCCTTTCGTTAACCAGCTTACTGAACTACATTGTCTCTATAAGGTTTCAAAATATAGCATTTTTTCAGTGATCAAGGGTTAACACATAAATATTTTTTAATCCTCTGTTATGTGTTTTAAATATCAATATATAATCAATGTTCTCTAGAAATAGAAGCAATAGAACATATAGATATTAATAAACTTATTTTTAGTAATTGGTTTGCTGGGATTGGATGTCAGGCAAGTAATTATGGAGGTAAGGAAGTCCCAAATGAATAAGGTAGATCAGTTGGCTAGCTATTCAGGAAACAGTTGATGTTGTACTTCAAGTGCAAAGGTTATTTCAGAATCAACTCTTCTTCTGAGATCAGTTCTATTTGGGCCTTCAGTTAATGATATGTGGCCAGCTTGCATTATGGTGAGCATTACTCAGTCTATTGAGTCAAAGATTCATCTCATCCAAAAATATCCATACTGCATCTAAATAAATCTAAACATCGCAATAAATTAAACATCTAAACAAATAGTTGATCACATATTTTGGATCATTCTTCAGACAAACAGACAAACATACTTGCTGTCATGAAATTTCACAGTACGTGTACAACACAGACATAATTTTTCTTCTTAAAATGACATGTCATATGTAGAGGCTTTGGATTTCATGTCACATGAATCAATGCTGATATTTTAACAAAGGTACTTTAGATCGATATGCTTATGCATTATTGTGTTGTTCTTTTCACAATATATTCAAAATGTTTTAAAGAATGTTTTCACAAAGGCATCATCTTCTTTAATTATATGATTGATGAAAGCAAAATAAGGATACTTTCTAATAATAAATACAAAATTATTGTTAAAAAATTCTTGAACCAAGTGTAAATGAATAAAACAAATTGTGTAGAAAAAGTGCATAGGGTAAACCAATCATTAGGATGTTCAGGAAATGAAATGAATTTTTATTTTGAAGTAATTGGTATGAGCCAAAATATGATTGTGTTAGCAGATACAGCTATAATTCAGAGCTTATATTCATAAAGACAGGCTACATGTCGTTAGAAAGACTAACTAGGCATGGGTACTTTGTTTCTATCATTGAGTTATGGACAGAGCTAAACAAATGACTTAGCATTTAAGGGGCTTATTTCTTCATTTGTAAAATCAAGTTTTTTATATGAATGTCCTCTATGTACTATGAATTTTCAATTTATATAGGAAGACTGATTTTTTTTTCTACTGTATGATAGGGTACAATATCATTTCTCTTCTAATTAGGAAAACATTTTTGCTGTAAATAGCATGATATTTTATTTATAATTTTACAACATTTAAAAGCCCAAATGGCACATCATGTAGCTCTTTATGTAGTTGTAGATAATTTACAGCTCTATCAAACCTGTCATTTATTTATCTATCAGACAGACTATCTCTTTTAAGCAGTTATATTTTTTTCAGATTTCATACTTCTCTAAGGCAATTGAGAGTGAAACAAATGATACATACACATTTGCATTTTATATTATATTCATAAATCTGTGGTGTATGTTTTGTTCAGTATGTGAATAATTGCATGTTCATCCTCCATCCATTTTAGTAACTGGGAAGCTATTCAAAGTGTTTTGATTATGATATAGCATTTGCACTCAATATATTCTATCCTAGCTATATAACTTATTTTGTGTCTCCCACCTCTGGGGAAAATAAAAACTCCTTGACTTATTCTTTAAAAAAAATAAGTGCTTTAGCAATGTCATTTGAACTGAAATACTGTTATTCACAGGTTAAAAAGACTAAAACTAGAATAATAAAAATTCAAAAGAGGGCTGCAAAGATGGTTTAGCAGTTAAGGCTTTTGCCTGCAAAGCCTAAGGACCAAGGTTTGATCTCTCCAGATCCCATATAAGCCAGACACACAAAAGATGATGTAAGTGAAAGGTCACATATGCCCAGTAAGTGGCACAAGCATCTGGAGTTCAATTGCAGTGGATGAGGCCCTGGTGTGCTTATTCCCCCCAAAAAAAAACTATAATAAAATAAAATAAAAAAGTCAACAGAATTTCTGTGAATATACCATTAAACTTGTTTGAAATTAAAGATGGCATTATATAGCAGGTAGGAACCTGGAAACCACAGATACATTGTAACTATAGGGCCATGTACAGTGACTTAAAGGCAGCAGCTAGCATGCATTCACTTGCCAAACTGATGTCCAAATATACTCAATCATTGTATGGGGATTCTTACATCTAAAGTTTCTTTTAATATCCAAAGTAAAAAATATGGAAAAAGCCAACAAGTAATTTTTATCAGACTATATGAAAACATTGCTTTTGATATATTCTGTTTTAATACTACAAATGTAAACATCTGCATATTAAGTAGAAATATTACCCTATCAGTATATTTCTTAAAATTACCTTTCATTATGACCTCTAGCAAAATGTAAAACGAGGTTTACCCTATGTGGTACTATCTGAATTGTCTTCAAAGGGAATATTCGTGTGCTTCTTTTTCATTATTTTATATCACCTTGAGAAAATGTGACTTAATAGACTCCCTGTAAAATGTAACATTTTGATCACAGACCCAGTCACAAAGATTTGCATCTGTTTGAGACACACATGGAGAGCAATCTCAGGGGTCAGTGACCAAGGCCAAACAGAGAAAGAGATAGTAGGTGACCTTTGCACACTGCCACTTGCATGGTATTAAGCATTGTAAGTGACAAAGTACTGAGCTCTTTAATATGTATTGAAAATGTGCTAAATGTTCTCACTGTGTAACATTCCAGAGTGCTTGAGAGAGATACTCCCACCATTTTCTGATGGAAGGCTTCATAAAGGAATAATGGGATACAATTTGCAACTCCAAAAAAATTTGCTTATTTTTGTTCATATGATATTGGCAATGTTGACTATGATCATAGAAATATAATATATGAAATTATTAGAATATAATTCACTCCATTGAATAGCATTTGATGTGGGACAATATGAAGTGAGTTTATATCTATGTTGAGGCATCAGTAGAGAATGACAGTGTGCATAAATTCTGATGAATCTTCATTAGAAAACCAGTAAGAATAGAACAAAACCCTCTAACATAAAGGTGTAAATTTAACCCCACTGCTTATCCAAAGGCACTCCTCATAGGGAAACTAGATTATCACTCTATCTCTGTTGAGAAAAGTTAGAATAAAATATATAAAATGCTTTGCACCCAAAGGGGAAAAACTAGCAAAACAGTACAGTTTTCCATTGGGAACTAGTATTGTGTACAAGGAAAGTATCAACATGTACTAAGTTTAAAAAAAAAAAAAAAAAAAAAAAAAAAAAAACAGACTTCAAATTTAACTAAAACATGATTTAAAAAGATATATATATTTTATTTAGGGCTGGAAAGATTGCTTAATGGTTAAGGCATTTGCTGGCAAAGCCAAAGGACCCAGGTTCAATTCCCCAGTACCCACATAAAGTCAGATGCACAAGGTAGCACATGTGTCAAGTTCATTGGCAATGGTTAGAGACCCTGAAGTGTCCATTTGATATCTATCCATCTGCCTCTCTCTATCTCTCATATTTTTTTAAATATTTACAATATTTTTAAAAACATTTTATTTATTTATTTGAGAGAGGGAGAAAAAGAGAGTGTGTGTGTTTGGCATACCAGGGCCTCCTCCCACTCCAAGGGAACTCCAGATGCATGTGCTACTTTGTGTATCTGACTTTACGTGGGTACTTGGAAATGTAACCCACGCTTTCGGCTTTCCAAGCAAGTGCTCTTAATCACTAAGCCATCTTTCCAGCATTAAAACATGATTTTTATATTTTTTCTTAGGAGAATTAAGGGTGGATCAATATAGTCTCCTATTTTTGTTTAAATGTCTAACTAGTATTTTATCATTTAAATAATAAAAGGTTTTAGGGCTGGAGAGATGGCGTAGTGATTAAGGTGATTGGCTGTGAAGCCTAAGAACTCATATTCAAATTTCCATGTCCCACATAGCCAGACAGAGTAACACAAGCACATGATATAGCACATACACCACAAGGAGGCACACATATCTGGAGTTTGTTTGTAGAAAGTTGAAAGGTCCTGGTGCCCGTTCTCTTTCTCTCTCTCTCTGCCTCTCACTCTCAGAAATAAAAAAATAAATAAATAAAATGAAAAAGGTTTAAGAAAATTGAATGACACATAGAATAACAGTAACACAGTGGGTGTCTATACAATGAATATACACATATTTTGATGGATGCCATAAGCTTTGAGGGTCCATATACACACTACAATACTACCTTTGATGATTGCTCCTGTAACACAGATGCTATTATGTTCCCATTCAATATTATGTTGATTATAACTTGAAATTTTAAATAAATATATTGTTACATAAACATTGAAGTATGAGCTAGAAATCCACAAAGGAAATACAGGAGCCAGAGGATTTTCTTCTCCTTGCCTCATTACAGGCAGAGACTGGGATAATGGACAAAGGAGATTTATTGAGTGAACAAATGCTTTCAGGAAAACTGGAGTAATGGAAGCTGGCTAAGGCAGAGAAATAAAAGCTGGGCAAAGACAAAATATTTGCCATCTGGAGACGAGCTTCTGCTTCATCCTCTAAGTGACTCAGAGTGTAAATTGCACCACAGAGTCTGTCTCAAGCTGAATCACAGTGTCATAGCCTGTGTTAGTCAGCCGTGGACTTCACACGACCGCCTTCCATAAAGGGATCTGCTCCTTCACTGATGAGGGCCGAGGGAGGATTAATGCATCCACTTCGATATTGGTGGGAAACTGACATCACTTACTGTAGTGCAAAAGACATTTAATTTGGAGAAATTGTAAGTTTTTGTTTTGTTAAAACAGTAACAACAATGATCAACAACAAAGAATCAGATTTGTACATAGCAAAAAAGATTATTCTTTTGAATTGTATCTGAATGATGAATTTCAAAGCCATTTTACAGGTTTTGCAAAAGTCACTAACCTTCACTAATCCTCAGAGATAGGCTTAATGATGTCTACTTTATGGACTGGAAGTGCCACTTAGAGATATTTCTACAATACCTTGGAAATGGCTAGAATATCATAAGAATTCAGTAATTGGCAATTACTCACTTGGTGACACACCTATCACTCTGTATTTTAGAGTTTGAATTTATTAATTTCTTCTATACAAAGTATCCTATTCATATTAGAAGAAAAGCCTCTGAGGTGGAGAGATGGCTCAGTGCTTGCCTGTGAATCCTAGGGACCCAGGTTCAATTCCCCAGTACCCATGTAAGCTAGATGCACAAGATGGCACATGCATCTGGAGTTTGTTTCCAGTGGCTGGAGTCCCTGGCCACTCATTCTCTCTCTCTCTCTCTCTCTCTCTCTCTCTCTCTCTTCTTTCCTCTGTCCATAAACAAAATATTTTTATAAAAAAAAAAAAAAAAAAAAACATTAAAAAAAGTCAAAGAGGCTGGGTGTGGTGGCACACACCTTTAATCCCAGCACTCTGGAGGCAGAGGTAGGAGGATTGCCATGAGTTTGAGGCCACCCTGAGACTACATAGTGAATTCCAGGTCAGACTGAGCTAGAGTGAGACCCTACCTCAAAAAACAAACAAACAAACAAACAAACAAACAACAACAACAAAGACAAAGAAAAAGAGCCCGTGAAGCCAGGCACTGCATTGCACAGCAGTAATCCCAGCATTTGGGAGGCAAGGACAAGGAAGATCGAGAGTTCAAGGACATTTCCTCAGTTACATAGTGAGTTTAAGGCCAGCAAGGTCTACATAGGACACTCAAAAAGGCAAAAGCAAAAATTGTTATCAAAAATAGATCCTCTGAGGTTAGCAGGCATAATATTCTCTCATCCTGTGTAGGTCAGGTAGCTCAGATTCAGGGAAAGACTATGAGAAATAAATTGTGCAAGTTGTCTATTGCAGAGAGACTACTTATCACTAAGTATAGGAATTTAAAGCACCACATTTCATATCTCACAATTTTTGTGGGCCAGATTATAGCTTTGTGTGTTCTCTGCTTCAGGATTGCTTAGAAAATGGAAATCAAGGTGTTGACCCAGGTTTGTGATGATGCTGCAATTAAGAGTTCAGTGGGGGGCATAGTTAGCTCAAGGCTGAACTCTGGCAAAACCCACTGCTGGACTCACTCTGTGAATGCGTTGCCAAGACTGGTTTCATCATAACTCATTGGGCAAAGACTTGAGCTTTGACATTCAGGTTCCACCAGTGTCACCCAAAAGGAGCAAGTCAAGGAGGCATGGGAGAGAGGAAAAAGCACGTGTTTGCAAGAGGTAAACTTTAATTCCTTGTAACATAGCTATTGAAGTGATATCTCTTCACTTCCTTTTTTTAAACAAGATTTGATAACTTAATTACAATTTACCAGGGCTGGGGAGATGGCTTAGCCAGTAAAACAAGTATGCAGCATGAGGACTGAGTTCAGATTCCCAGTACCCATGTCAATGCCCCACAGGCATTCCAGGCCATTCCTGGACTCCTAGCACTTGGGAGACACAACCAAAAGATCCCTGGAGGCAGCTGGCTAAGCTACCCTAGTCAAATCATTGAGCTGTGGATTCAAATGAGAGATCCTGGCTCAATAAATGAGTTAGGAAGTGATTGAGGAAGATGCCTGATACCAACCACTAGCCTACAACCACAAACATCCACATATTACATGTACACAACACATCGATACACATGTCAGAAATCTGCAACTTACTGCACTCAGCACACTGTATTCAGAGAGAGGAGCTTCGGGAGACTTATTTTCCAGGAGACAGATCACTGTGAACCATGTCAAAGGCAGGAAACAACAACGTTTTTGTTTTACTTATGTCAAAACGTGTGTTAATTCATAAAACAATAAACAATAACCTCAGTAGACAGGTGTTATAGTCAACTCCACAATGCCAGGACGAATATCCAACCAAGCAAAGTTAATGGAGGAACAGGATTTATTCTAGCTTTCAGATCCAGGGGAAGTTCTATCAATGGTGAAAGAAGCTGGCTAACAATCTTAAATCTAAGCAGAGACAGAAACAACTACCAGCCAGCAAACAAAAAGCAGCAAGCAGGAACCCTCGGAGCTCATAATACTCCTCTGCACAGCTTTGGGCTAGAATCAGATCTGCCCCAAACACACCTTTGGGATCTATCCCAGGATCCGCCCCTGGTGATACTTCCTCCACCCAGGCAGTTAGAGTCCCAGGTTTACATATTTAATTTTAACACCTAAGCCAATGGGGGACATACATTCAAATTACCACAATAGGAATTACTAGTTCTCTTTTTGTACAAGGGAGTCCTCGGATAATCAATTTGCATAGATGCTGCATTGCTTGCATGCAGTAGAAGTGCATTGCAATGCATGTTGCAAATTGAGTATAAATGGTGTGATAAGGTCAGGAACAATAAATATTCACTCGCTCTGTCCTTCGCAGTGTCACTTTACAAATTCAACTTTCAAAAATGTTTGAATGATATGGTACTCAAAGGAAATCATCCTTCATTGTCTTCATTAATCTTTTTTTTTTTTTTTTTTTTTTTTGAGAGAGGCACAAAGAGAGACAGAGAGACAGAGGGAGAGGAAGACACATAGAGATGGGCGCACCAGCAGCCTCTCAGCTGTTGCCAAAGAAATATAGATGTGTGCGCCCCCTTGTGGTCAAGTGCAGCATTGCGCCCCTTTGCATCTGGCTAAACGTGGGACCTGGAGATTGGAACCAGCGTTCTTAGGCTTAGGAGGCAGGCACCTTAACCGCTAAGCCATCTCTCCAGGCCCTGTCTTCATTAATCTTACCGAGATGCCAAGGTATTTTTAAACATACACAGCAAATGGATAAAATAAGGAAAAATCCTGTTAAGTAATAGTACCTTCAGTGTCCACATAGATGGGATGTGTTCATTCTGAAGCCACATGGTAAATTTATTTTCTTGCTTTGTCAATGCTTATGATTGCCTTATAGTGTAGCCTTACACTTCTCATGGCTTATCAGTTCAAATTACCATATAAATTTCCATAGTGAGACAATGTAGTGAGCATTAGTGTAAAAGCATCTAATCTTATTTCCAAAGTTAGATAAGAAACAATCAACACTTGAGAATGAAAGCAATACCCCTAAGCTGGAAAGTGAGGGTCTAACAATGTTATCTACTGTAATCACCATTAGCTGTAACAATCATCAGACTTGCAAAATAGAAACACTGGTTTAATTAATTGTAACACCTGCAGGGCAGAAAGATCTAGAATCTGCTGCTCTATGGAGAAGTGGGGCAGGGACAACAGATCCATGCATCCATCTAAAAAAAAAAAAAAATAGTATAATAAAAAGAGTATAATAAAGTGAACACTCACTAATAGTAAGTTCCATTCAGATATCTTTTTTTTTTTTTTTTTTTTTATGGTAGCAAATAATTGTCTTCAGTATTTCATCTGTCCTTTCTTTAAAGGTCTTTGTTTGAGTGAGTCAATTTATTTCATTGTGGTTGTTTGTTTTAAAATATTATTTATTTATTTATTTGCAAGGAGAGAGAGAGAAGTGAGACAGATAGGATGGGTGCACTAATCACTCAGGTAGAGTGAAGTTTCCATGACTATAAAAAATTATAATAAATACAAATTTCTGTAATCACCATATTTTCATGTTTTTCAGTTGTAACCAGGTTACAAGAAGTCCACACTTTATGTTCAACCCTAAAGTTTCTCTAAGTAGTAATATCAACAGATAAGTAAGTAGGTACACAAATGTGGATTCAAAGAAACTCCTTTTTCTTAGGCAGGTGCTGAAATTTAACAGGTGAAGAGTAAGCAGAAGTAGAGATATCTTTGATTTACAGGCTACAACAGAACATTTACCTGATGTCCACTGACAAGCTTCTTCATAATCTCTCTGTACAATACAGTCAGTTAAAACATATATGGAAAAGGCTCGAGAGATGGCTTACCCGTTAAGGTGCCTGCCTGCTAAGCCTAAGAATGCCTGTTCCATTCTCCAGGTCCCACGTTGAGCCAGATGTAAAGTAACTCAAGCATGCAATGCCACATTGCCCACAAGGGGGCACCCGTGACTGGAGTTCATTCATAGTGGCTGAGAGGCCACTGGCACACCCATTCTCTATCTGTCTCTCTCTCTTTCTCTCTCTCTCTCTCAAAAAAAAAAAAAAAAAAAAAAAAAAAAAAAAAAAACATATACAGACCATGTCACACGACTTAGCTATTTCCATGTAGATTTTTGTACTATAACCTTGCTAATGATAGCGCGGACCTCATAACCAGGTCAACTATGAGAGACACTTGCATGGTGCTCTTGACTATTATCTGTTTTGTGTGAAGTCCTTCTTCCTTTTCCTGTTGCTGTTAGCTCATAATGAAAATAATTCTTCCTCAACATGCTAGTCAGAACAATTCGATATAGCCACAAAAGACTCAATATATTTCTTCTAGCCCTAAGAATCCCATATAACACAGAGGTCAAGAACATGAATGCTGGAGTCAGATTGTAAGATTGGAATTTTGGACCCACCTATTTTAACTAAGTTTTCATTCCTGTTACAGCACACTATTATCACAAACATTATTATTACCATACCCTTGGTAATTTATTCTAATAAAATAGCTACATTGTTCATTTGGGGACCCTATTAGGGCAAGAGAAATATAAACTTTAAAATCTTCATATTTAAAAAATTGAATGAAGCACAGAGAAGTTAACTGGACGAAGGTCACTGAGGTAATCAAGTGGATTTTCACACAAACATTTGACTCTAGAAACCATATTCTTAACTATTGGACTGTATTTAATACCCTCTACATAGTATCTATAAGAAATGTTCCTTGCAGTTCCATTATTTTTTTATCAAAAATGAACTAAATTAAACATTCTTGTACACATTCCATCTTGTACTCTAAGTTGACAGGATTTCCAAATTGCTGAAGGAAATGTTTTCCTCAAAATAACATAATTGAAAGTATAACTCTTTTGCAGCACCTGAGTTGGGAAGCTCTTCATCCAAAGCTGCACATTATGGGTCATGAAGAACAGTCCCCTGTGACTTTGTTGTAAAAGTCAATTTTCAGTGTCTCACATGTTCTGATCAACTTCATAATAATGATATATGACCCTTTACATAAGAAGACTGATTGGAAAATATTCTTTGATAAACTACAAAGTTAGGATTATGACAATTATTGAAATAAATATAGCTAACTTTAATTCTATCAATGCTGGCCTATCTATGTCAACTTGCATTCTAGAAGTGGAAAAGCAGAGATAGATGTGAACCAAAACTCTATTTATCACCTGACATCCAAACCACAGTATTCTGAGTTCCAAGAATTTATCATCACTTCAGACCTGGGATATAGTATCTTCATTTCTTTTCTCCTGTGCAGTTCCTTGGCAGATGATTTCAGGCCCCTTGGGGAAAACATCCAGGAAGTATTCACTTATAGCACAGGGTCCTTGGTCAAGGTTGCAAGCCCCTTTCAAAAGGAGACTATTTCAGGTCTCATTATTGGATAAAAAGCCATGACCATGTATACAGGATTGCTAATTAAGCTGTCATGAATCCCACCTATAATTTGTTTGCATTGTTTCTCTTGTTTTGTTTACTTACTCGTTCCAAGTTGGGATTTTTGCTTATTTCTTGATTTATTACTTTCCTGGGAATTCTAGTATTAAAAATCAACCACGGAAGTTCTCTAACAGCCAAAATATTCTGACCACTCTTCAACTTTTATTGCTCTGGGGTGACACTGTCCACTTCTACATAAATAGAAGTACATGCTATCCAAAATAAAGGATAAAGCATTTCAAGGATGAAAGGCCTAGCTGTAAACACACTAGATGCATTTCTGAATTGAGTTAAATATTTTTTAAAAACAAAAAAACCTTCCACAACAATCTTTCAATCATTTACATTACCTGAAATTACATTTGAACACTATTTGCAAATCTTGATGTTGATTTGTCAGATTTCCTCAGCTGTTGTGGTTAGTTATCTTGTCAATATGACCCTAACTAGATTTAGAATCACCAGAAGTATTTAATTAAAGAAGTTAACTAGCCTAATGTGGGCAGCACCACTCCACTGACTGGGACCCTGGACTAAATACAAAAGAGAATGTAGGGGGCTGTAAAGATGGCTCAGTGGTTAAGCACTTGCTTGTGAAGCCTAAGGTCCCCTGTTCAAGGCTCAATTCCCCAGTACCCATGTAAGCCAGATATACAAGGTGGTGTATGCATCTGGAGTTCGTTTGCAGTAGCTGTAGGCCCTGGTGCCTGCATTCTCTCTCTCTCTCTCTGCCTCTTTCTCTCTGTTGCTCTCAAATAAATAAATAAATTTAAAATAAAAAAAAAAAGAGAGAGAATGTAAGAGGAACACCAGCATTCATGTCTCTCTGCTTCCTGATTTTGTATCTAATGTGATCATTGGTCTCCTGTCCTGCCACCACACATTCCCACCACAATGAACTGTACTCCTAAACTGTAACCTAAAACATCAGTCCTTGCTTCCTTAAGTTGCTTTGTCAGGTATTTTGTCTCAATAATGAGGAAAATCCCCAATATACTATCTTTTGGTATATGTTAATTTCTGACCATAAGTGGATGACTGAAAACTGTACCAGTAAATACAGCATAAATATCCCCCATATTATGTTCCCACTGACTTGTTAGTTAGCCTCATTAGGACACAGGATGTTTGTGTGCAATGAAGTATTTTGATTTAAGTGCAAATAGAAAATATTGGCCTTTTTCTTCGATTTTACAATGTAAAGCTATGAAAATATTTACCTTTAAGTTTGACGTTAAGTTATGTTTGAGGTTAAACCTGACGTACACTAATATTAACACAAGTGTTTTTTTGTATAAATGTTGAGGAAACATACATGTGTTAAACTATTAAGTGTTGGTGGTTGAGAGATTCCTTACGGTCTATGTGAAACTCATTCATTCCAAGTATTTCAATAAGATATTATAGACTTATATTTTGTTTAAACCCACCTGATTTTGTGTTATTTTTCAATTGTTTGCTATCATATTAATTGTCATAGTATTGGAACATTTCTTGAGACATTACTGAGCTAATTATTTATAGAATAATGTATATCATTAATTTGCTGACATTAAATTATATTTTGCCATTCCAGAATTTTAATTATTAAATAAAAATATAATAAAATGTTAATAATTTCTTACTTTTTAGCTCATACTTTTAAACTTTTATATGACTATAAAATATTTTAAATAAAATACATGATATATATATATATATATAAATTTTGGAGAGAGACACAGAGAGAGACAGAGAGAAAGAGAGAGAGAGGGAGACAGATAGAGAATGGGCGCTCCAGCAGTCTCTCAGCTGCTATGATCGAAATCCAGATATGTACACCCCCTTGTGGGCAAGTGCAGCATTGTGCCCTTGCATCACTTTGCATCTGGCTAAACATGGGACCTGGAGATTGGAACCAGGTTCTTAGACTTAGCAGGCAGGTGCCTTAATCGCTAAGCCATCTCTCCAACCCCATGGTATATTTTTATGTTTTTTTTTTTGTAGATAATGTTCTGAGACCATAAATCCTACTGCACTCTCAAATAACTTATGTTTCAATAATATTTCATTGTTCCTATGTTGATTTTCATATTCAAATGATAGCATACTTATTATGGAAATTTTAAGTATCTTGAAAGTCTCAATAATTGTGTTCAACTAACTAAAAGTATTGTTTACATAGGAAAGTCTATCATTTTTTCACATCTGTAACAACCCAATTGGGTTAGCATCTTTATAAAAAAAAATACATCTAAAGAAATAGATCAGTCAATAAAGGGCTTGCTTTGCAAAGATGAACACCCGTGTTCTATCCTCGCCTCCACATAATAATCCATGCATTCTGGTGCTCTCCTAATACCAAACACTGAATAGGTGGAAACAGGAGCTAATGTAGTCTATTGGTGAGTTCTAGGCCACTAAAATTCCCTGTCTTAAAAAAAAAATGGATGCCTCCTAAAGGTTATCAATTGTCCTCCACATGCATGTGCACATATGTATACCTGCACACATACAAAATGTGCCCACACATACATGTACAAAATGTTATAAAAATTAGTCCTAATATTTTGTGTCCAAGGCATCTTATCTCTCCTGTCAATAATTCAAGTGACCAAATAATTCAAATAATTCAAGCCATAATTCAGTGACCAAAATTCAAAGAGAATGAAATCTGCCTCTCCCTAATTGAAAATGCCATCCTTCCTCTTTGATTCTGCTCTGATCTTTGCAAGGAGCAATTGCAGGCAGCACTCCCCCTGTTAGGTCACTACTGAGCTTCGGGGCTGTCTGCTCTTCCTGTGGACCAGTGTGGCAATAAGTGTGAACACTGCCTGGTACTCTTGCCATCATCTCCCCATCCTGCTTTCTGTGGTACTGAACTATGCTTTGGGGCCATGAAATCTTTCTCTGTCACCTCCCTTCAGCTTCCTGCTTCTGCCTGTGAAAGCTTTCATAAGTCTCCTGATGTTTTCCCTTCTGCCTGGCAGATACAAATATTGTGGAATTGAAGCAATAAGGTGAGATACGGGCTGGAGAGATGGCTTAGTGGTTAATGTGCTTGCGTGACTCAGGTTCAAGTCCCCAGTACCCACATAATCTACATACACAAGATGGTGCATGCATTTAGACTTCGTTTTCAGTGGCTAGGTGCCCTGGTATGCCCATTTCTCTTTCTCTCTCTCTCTCTCTCTTCCCCCCTCTCTCTCCAATAAGTTAAATAAAATAAAAAGTTATTTAAAAAAATAAGGTGAGACACCTGGAGTTGAAAACTGTGGGAAGAGGAAAGTCAATAGTGTTTCATCTCTGTCCCATGAGCAGTGTATGTACTTTCACAGAAGCAAGAATCAGCCTCTCTCTCCCCCCTCTCTCTCTCTCTCTCTCTCTCTCTCTCTCTCTCTCTCCCCCTTTTTCTCACCTCTCAATTAAACAAGCTGAGATCTAGTAGTTAATAACCTGGAGAAACTTGTTCACTCACTTGTTACAGTCTTCTAATTCAGCAACTCTTGCAATCATCCATTCAATGTATTCTGTGTGTCAAGGTGATGGACTTTCAGTCCATATGTATGTTGTCTTTCCGTCCAAAATTTCCCACATCACCCTGCATTTGATACAAAGCCACCATTTTATCCTAGAGGTAGCAGTACTTGAAATTTTGTTTTGCTGAATTTTGTTTACTTTTCGACTATGGCTTATAATGACGTGTTTGCATATGGGTTCCACTAAAACAGTCGGCCTCACTAAAATTTTTTCTGTCAAAAGATTTTCCCTGCTTCCTGACTACAATTGTTCTTCATCTTCAGGCATCCATTACCAAGCAAGTGATGCAAGCAGAGAGATATTGAACACCCAGCAGGCTAAATGTTTATTTGGTTACTCATTTACAAGCTCCACTGCATGGGGTAGAGTGCAGAATGGACACAACACTTGCTGTTCAAAATTCAAGCGTGGGAGCCAATGTGCTCCAGTTGAACTCAGTCACATAACTGTGACATTTCACACTATTTAGAGATGTGTTACAATGTATTTAGTTCAAAGTAGAGAGGGGCTGTCCCTAGAAACAGAGTGGATGCTGTGCAAGGAGCAATCAGTTGTGACCTAGATTTCAGAGCTGGGAGGTGTCCTGCTACAGTCTATTAACAGTGCCGGTAGAGAAAACAAGAACACAAAACACCTGAGGTTCAAGCAAAGGCACTAAGCTAAGACATTTACATCCCAGATATCTTCATCTCAACAGCCCTTTTATTGGAAAGAGTTAGTCTTACATGTACTAGAGGCTGAACAAGAGAGAGTCTATGAACACTTTTAAAGGATGAACCATACTGATTGCAAGAACACAGAAAGAAATTTTCTCCAGGAATTCCAAATGGGGCAGGCACCAGGCTGGATAGAGGCACAAAGGGAAGATTTGCATTTGCATTTCCTCACTGATAGGACAATAAAGAAGATGCAAAAAAAAAGGGGGGGGCAGGTTAGTTTTTCAGCTGGACTTGACTTTGCTGCTTGTCTGAGGACAGGAGAGGAAGGTAGTGGTTGTATAATAAATCCAATGCTGCTCTGCCAACTCGGAGACAATACTGCTACGCTAAGAGTTCTGGAGGCATAATCCCATAATTCAGTGGTCTCACTCCAGTGCATGTTCCACTTCTTTTCCCACTGAGCTCATTTGCAGTCCCAAACAGTTGCTTCTTGTCACTTCCCATTTGTGTCTCCAATTTCCATTTTTTTTCCCTTTCCTTTAGAGATAGGGCCTGTCACAACCCATCTTACTTCTGACTTGTTGTCATCTTTCCTTAAGCTGTTCTCGTCCCTTTTTTCCTGCTGTCTCCCTCCGTTGCCATCACCTAACGGTTAATGAGGATGACCTTCTCCCTTGTGAAACTATTCTGTGTGTACTTGCTGTCATGTGGGAATCACCACCATCATGCATTTCCTGGGCTTATCACACACTTCCATTTTAGGAGTTGTGAGCTGTGAGGGCCTTTCTTTAGTTTTATTAATCAAAATTATAAATGTAACTTTTGAAAACCCAAAACTATTCAGAGATCTTTACACATCATTCATTTTACTTCTCTTTGCTAAACTGAAATTGGTGGTGGTCTGAGTACTTGGAGTTTGTACAGGGACCAAAGGTGGGAGAATGAATCGAGGTTGTCATTGCTCCTGCCACAATCATTTAACATGGTGTTAAGAAATATTTTAGGAAACAGCCAGTGTAATCAATTTTAGCTAATTGGAGAAATCCAAATTTCCTGAATCCTGATTTATTCTCTATTTACCAGGCTCTTCATTAAAGCCCCTGAAGTTTCTCACTTGTGTATATGGAGATTGAGCTATAGTTTCTGTTAGACTCTCACTCTAGAAATTCACAAGACATCCGAAGTGTGGTGGGGAAAGGGATTTCTAGGTAGTGAAAGAATTCGCCCTCTGGAGTTAAAAGAAAACAGATTTATTTAGTACACTGCAAAAAAAGGTGTGGCTATGACAGTAACATAATAGCTACCATAGGAAGATGGTCTTTGGACCCTCTATTTTGGAAGTATACTCATTATTAGTTTGAGCTATTCCGGGTGTAGTTTTTCTTAGCATGGACCTCCCACCCTGTAACTGAGGGCAGTGAAGATTTGTTCTTTCATATTCATTCTTGGGAGGTTGGGGGTGGCTATAGAGCATGTAATTTCCAGTCATGCAAGATCCACAATGCAAATTCAAACGATGCATATAAGGGCAAACTTGATGATCAATGTCTGATCAATAACAGCTGTATGCATTCTGTTTGGGGAAGTTCTGGACTAAGGCTGTGGAAAACCCTGATGAAAAATTCTGATGAAGTCTCTTTTGGCTTGGTTTCTTCTTTCTTTCTTTCTTTTTTCTTTTTTAATGTAAGACAGGATCTAAGGGAATAGTAACTTCACAAGAATAAGATAATTTTATTTAAAAGTGTGTTTTTCCTAAACTCATATGAGTCAGTTCCATTTTATATATAAGAACTATTCAATGCAGACTTATTAAAAAAGAGAGATATTAATGACAATGGAAAGAAAATGAAATAAAAAAAATTCTGGGCTGGAGAGATGGCTTAGTGTTTAAGGCACTTGCCTGCAAAGACAAAGGACCTCAGTTAGATTCCCCAGTACCCATGTAATCTAGATGCACAAGGTGGCACATGCATCTCTAGTTTGTTTGCAATGGCTGGAAGCTCTGGCACGCCCATTCTTCTCTCTCTCTCTCTTTCTCCCTCTTTCCCTCTGTCAAATAAATAAATAAATAAATATAAAAATAATAAAAAATATTTTAAAAAATTCTGTGGTGATTGCTATTTTGGGACATGTTTTCACAATTCAGCCATGTGTATGGATGATTGGATTTGTACTTAGGTGCATTTCCATGAGAAAAAGAGGCATAGACATATATAATGCAGGCATATAATATCAAAATATATTTAAGACATCAAGTCCCAATTTAGTTTTAGAACTCCATGCAGAAGTTGTTTACTGCTGTTGCTTCTCTTCCTACTACCTTAAGATTCCTTGACTTATGTATAACATGTTGTTATTGTTATATTGTCATGTTCATACTATATTATATTCAAAAGTCATGGAGTTGAAGCTGGCTCACCATCTGCCCTTTCACATATTTGAAGTTATCTTTATCCAGTTGTTCATCTCTTTGCCTCAGTTTTCTGATTTTAAATAATAAGGATATAGTCATATTTGCCTCTGATGGATTTCATGAAATGGAATTTTTGAGTAAATATTAAAATATTAAACCTAATTGTTAAGGAAGAGTAATTGCCCAGGAAATGTTATCTACTATTGTTTTTACTATTATAAATTCTTTTCGTAGGACTAATTAGTATTTTCAAGTTTCCTTTATTTCTGTTAGATATTTCATGAGACTACATATTTCTTTTTCTAGATGTTTAAATATAATAGTTACAATTGGTATTTATTATCAAACCAATATGATGACTTGAAACTAGCATTTAATTTTTCTGTTAGTCTTTCCTTTGAATACAGAGCACCTATATTCAAAGGTTACTATAATACTCCAGACAGACCTCTGTAAGTACATTACCATCTCTGACGGTAAAGTTTTCTGGACATGATGGTAGAAAAATTGTACCTTCTACCAGGGAGTTTAAGTAATTTACAAATATTCATTATCTGTTTACCAACAATAAAGTGAAGAATGTGCCAGATTTTTTTTTTTTGGGGGAAGGCGGGTCTTAGCTCAGAGAAAGGTTGGCCTTACCTCTAATGATTATAAACAAATTATCTATCATTCTTCTTAAAACTGGTGTGGTAGTTTGAATATATGTCCCCCAATATATTCAGTGTTTTACTAGTTAAAGTTTGCATCTGTAATCACCTTGCTAGAGGCAAGGTCACTGGGGGTTGGTCTTAAGGTGTGGTGATGGTTTGAGATTCCATTGTAAAGATATGCAAATGTGCCTAGCAGGAGTTCCTGAAGTGTGCTGTGTGACCTTTTGGCGGTAGTTTTTGCTCTGTGTGCTGTGGTGGCTGGTTGGCTTTTGCTCTCTTGCCTGGTCCTGTGGAGAGCAGGCCGCTTCTCTTGCCATTATGGAACTTCCCCTGGATCTGTAAGCTTCAATAAATAATATCCCTTCCTCCATAACTGTGCCTGGTCTGGAAGTTCATCTCAGTGAACCTGAAGCTGTCTGCAACAACTGGACTGCAGAGATAGCTCAGTGGTTAAAGGAGACTGCTTGCAAAACTTTGATGGCCTGAGTTTGAGTCCCCTGTACCCATGTAAAGTCAGATGCACAAAGCAGGGTGTGCATCTGGAGTTTGTTTGCAGTGCCAGGAGGCACTGGCATGCCATTCTCCTTCTCTCTGTCATTCCTCATCTCTTATTCACCTCTCACTGCCTCCTTGCAAATAAATAAATAAATAATTTTTAAGTCGATGGAATTAGTTTTGGAAGGTTGAATCATAAAATGTCATTGTATCTTCACAAAAGATCTGTAATGGAAAAAAGGGTGAGAGGAAAGGAATTTCATTTCCTATAATGACTTTTGTTTATTCAGATCTCTACCCTTGCCTTGCCCTTTCAAATCTCTTTAAAATAAGGCTGGAAGAAAAAAAAAGTTATAGGCAAATTGGAATTGGCTTTTTAATTCTACCTTTTTATAATTCAGAAGCTCCAACTGACCCTCCTCAATATGGTCTTCCTTTTTAACATTAATTACCTTGTTATCTGAGAGATGCAGCAGCTCTCCCCTGTCTGCTTAGGAAGAGTGCCAGCAGGGCAGCAGTTGGAAGTGAATTACCATGATTGTTTGGGGCTTTAGAAAGCCTGCTCTGCTGTCTGTCTTCTTAGACTCCTGGTACAGTCACTTGGGCATGTTTTCTAATTCAGTGTTTCTGTGTCCACTGTCCAGTAAATGTATGTTTATACAGTATGTATATAACCAATTATACTGTGGCTAGGGGCAATGTCTCCTCTGGATTCTTCACATGCCAATGATTAGAAAACCCAGTGTAGGACTCCTGGGCATGCCCTCAGTCACGAGGCCAAGGAGGTTTATGCCATTTGTGCCATCTATTTTGGTCATTCAGATGATTGTTTATGAACACCGGGGTGAGCCACATCTTGCTTTGTGTTCTCCGGTTTTAACATTTCTCCATGCAGCAGAGAATAGAGCTTTGTGAGTGAACATTGGGATTCAGAACCATTATAGGGATAGTGAAGTGAACACACCCAGTCCATTTACTGTTTGAATCATTTATCACTTCAGCTTAAGGCCAGTTTGGCTACTTTGATTAAATTGACTATTTTTTTTTTCTTCACTGAAGTGACCAGTCAATGCTAACAAATCGGCTGTGTTTGTGGAAACTCATTAGGTTTTATCTCTTGCATTGTGTCTGCAATAGATACCGAATCAAGAATTTGACATACAATTTGCTTTTAGCTTTCATGTCCAGAGATATGGAGAAAGGATCATGTCTAGAATCTTACAGATCTGAGATGGGAAAAATAACCGTTATTGACTTAGGCTAAGGGCTAGCCCCGCAGGTATTAATTATTATCAAGGCAATCATGTTTGAGATTACATTGTGCTTTCTTGAAAGGTTTTTCTAATCAGCACTGGTGTTACGCACCTTACTCAGAGCACCTGGGTAGTCAATTAGTGTGTGACCAGAAGGAAAGTAATGTCTATTGCAAGTGTCATGCAAATAATTTCATGAAAGGAATAAAGCAAAATGGCTTTCTCTCTTTTTTCTTTTTTTTTTTTTTTTTTTTTTTTTTTTTTTTTTGATTTTTCGAGGTAGGGTTTCACTCTAGCCCAGGCTGACCTGGAATTCACTATGTAGTGTCAGGGTGTCCTTAAACTCCTGGCGATTCCTACCTCTGCCTCCTGAGTGCTGGGATTAAAGGCGTGCGCCACCACGCCCGGCTCAAAATGGCTTTCTTGCCAAGAAAAGCAGTGTTGACCATCAATATGATTCCGGTAGTTGAGTTTCATTTATTTTAAATTTCCTGTGTGCTATCCCAAGGGCCTCATCTCTTTAAGACTTCTGTGTGTCAGCTATACAATGTCTGTAATCATAATCTGCTATAAAAGTCAGTAGCTTTTTACAATCCAGCAAAATGATTTTCTGGCATTTTTGGTGTGTGTGTGTGTGTGTGTGTGTGTGTGTGTGTGTGTTTGTGTTGTGACCAAACAACAATTTTAGCCACTAACTACATTAATCACAAGGAATAATTTATAAGTATAAATTAAAGGGTGAGTCTAATGTCATTTTTTTGTATCATTTTTATTTGAAATAAAATATACTCGTGCTGGTCCTTGTGGCCTGGCAGAATGAAGGATGGTGCATCTACAAGGAATCTTTGCAAGAGAAATAGAAGCAGATGGACCTAAAGCCAAGTAAACATTCAGGAGCTGGTTCACAGACCTCATAGAGGTGTTACCATGCTTAGAAAGCACAGCAGGAACTCCGGGGAGTTCCAGGAAAGGTTCCAGGTATTCAAAATCTGCATAAAGGTTGCTATTATTAAAATAAATCTCTGAGCAGTTTTTTTTTTCAGTATTTTCTTGGTCTTCATTGTACTATCAGAATGCAACTAGGGAGCATAGGGATTATTATATACGCTAAGCATAATGATAGAATAGCAGCAAAAAGAATAGGATTTAGATATTGGATAGAAAAGGACAATATATTTTGTTTCTTCATAGAGATGAGGTAAACTTTTTTGATGAGTGGAAAATTTAGTGTTATCCAAATAGAAACTAGAATCTTTGACATTTTGCCACAATAACTTTTACTTCTTAGAAAACAAAGATGAGTTGCAAATAGCATACCATTGTTCTTAAATGGGTGTGTTAGAACTATTTTCTTTAAACTAAATATTGAAAATAAACAGGTAAAATGTACTTTTGAATTAGAGTTAGGATTTTTGTGTTGCTTATAGTCATATTCATGAACACTTACTTGCAGGCATGGCACACGTAAGTGACTTTTATTATCACCTACAGTGATAAAGCAATCTCTTTAGACATGCTTACTTTTCAAATATGTATGCCTACTTTCTTTTTATTTTTATTTAATTGAGAGAGAGTAAGAGAGAGAGTATAGACATGCTAGGGATTCTTACCACTGAAAAGAAACTCTTAATGTGTGTGGCATTTTACATAGGTCCTGGTAAATTGAATCAGGGCCATCAGCCTTAGAAAGCAAGTGTCTTTATCCACAGAGTCATGTATGCCTGCCTTAAAGAATTAATAGCAAACTGCCAGTGTGTGTGTGTGTGTGTGTGTGTGTGTGTGTGTAGTCTTTTAATCGCATTTTACCATGCTTTCATAATCTGAGGAGTGTAAGCCCAATGCTTCAAAGAAGGTTCCTTGGAATTTTGAATCCTATTAAGCTTGGGCCATAAGGTGGGAGTAAGACCAACTTGTTACCCTTCATTAGCAGTCATGGAGTAGTCATGTCAGTTCTCTTGAGCAAAGCTGTGTGGAAGTTGAATAAGGAGATAAGTAGATAAATATGACTCTACAGCTTCTCTTTTGCTAGCTGGTAGATGATAAATCTACCATGCACACTATACTTTGGACTGGAATGTTCCCCTGAGGCCCATGTGCTAGAGGCTTAGTCTCTAGGCTCAGGCACTATTGGGAAGTAGTAAACTGGATAGTATTCATTCATGGGACGTGTCCTTTATGGGAATAGAAGAACTCCAACTTTCTTTTCTTCCTGGGGCTTGTTAATCTCAGACATGTGTTGAAAAGTTTGGACTGTTTTGATATGCTGCATTGCCATTGGCCCTAAAGTAATGGGGCCAACAATTCATGGGCTGAAGCTGCCAAAAATGAGTATTTTCCTTCTAAAGTGATCACCTCAGGTGTTTATTACAGTGATAGGAAATTGACAAACTCAGCAATGGTGACAAGTAACGTAAGAGGCAATATTAGGGAAGAAGAGACTGTCATTTGGAATACTCAAATTGGCCAAACTTTCCTTTCAAGAACTTTCTTAATGACCAGCCGTCATCAAGCCTACTGAGTTCTTGACAATTCTGAATTTATCCATCTTAAGTGCTTAGTATTGTTTATTGCTGTTCTAATTCTTAAACATTCTGTTTGCCTGCTATTCCTGCTGGGGTTTGTCCTATTTTCTTTTCGGGGCAAGGTGTCAGTTGTGAGGAAAATCTTCTCAGAGCTGTGTTTCCACAGCACGGTGGTGGCTTCTTGTATCACACCAGGTTATCACAGTGTCCTTGTTTAGAATTCACTGACTTAATGATAATTTTGTCATTTCTGCATAAATATTTTTACATAGGTATAGAATTAAGAATAAATTCTTGGCAAGAGCTGCAAAATGTGCTTAATAGTAAAAACAATTGTAAGAACAGGAATATGAAATTTGCCAGAGAAAATGTTTTTATCAAAATCTGTAGTTTCATCTTCCAAACATATTCTATAGTAAAACTGGTAACAGAAATAGGACTTTCCCCCTCCCCAACATTAACACATGATTATACTAGTTTTCTTTTCTCATTTGCTATTTATCTGTTCTGAATCAATTGCTTATAGTGTAAGGCATACCTTGCCTCAAAGAACATCAAAAACGAGTTTATTCATCTTTTCCTATCTTCACAAAAAGAATGTTTCGTTCAAAATGAGGTTTCAGTAATCAGTATGTTTAGTCTTCTATGTATGTATGGCTATGTTTGTTTCATAGAGCTGATCTAAAATAATCACAAGTATACCTTATTCGAATATTGAGGGATAAAATTCATGTCTGACATATGTGCCTTAGTATCTAATCAATCTACTAGTGTTTATTAAGCTAATAACACTCCACATTGAACTAAATGTTATAGAACAATCAATAAAGAAATCAAACTTCACTCCAGCCTTTGAATGACTCACAAGTCTCCAGTTGCTAGATCCTCCAACTGAATATTCTTCACAGTAGAAAGTGTTTCTGGTATTGAGTTAGAGTGTAGGTTCAGGATTCTGTTCATTTTCACCCTAATTTATTTGTGTTAGAGCCAAATTAACTAGTTAAAACTAAGGGATGATCTAAAGAGATGGCTTGGCAATTAAGGCTCTTGCATTCAAAGCCAAATACCCAGGTTCAATTCCCCAGGACTCATGTAAGCCAGATGCACAAGGTGGTACAGGCATCTAGAGTTCATTTGCAGTGGCTAGAGGCCCTGGAATACCCATTCTCTTCCCCCCTCCGCCCCATCTCTCAATCTTTCTTCTCTCTTCCCCCTCTCTCTATTAATAAATAAACAAAAATATATTTTTTTTTAACTAAGGGATAGAGCATGAGCCCTTTTAGGTTCTTATAGGGGAAATAACTACAAAATTTCTTTAGGATAGCAGAACAATTTGCAATGAAAGGAGGTTATAGCAAAAATAAAACTATATCATCAAAAACTCATCATGTGATGTGGATGGAGAGATGGCACATGCATGCAAAGCCTAAGGACATAGGTTTGATTCCCCAATACCCACATAAGCCAAATGCACATGTGGCACTTGCATCTGGGGTTCATTTGCAGGGGCTAGAGGCCCTGACATGTCCATTCTCTCTTTATCTGCCTCTCAAATAAATAAAAATAAAATAAAATATTTTTAAAGAATTATCATAAACCAGGGCAAAATGGGACATGAGGACCTGACCCTGGCAACAATGACTGCTATGAGAGTTGTTTGTTTTATGAAAGATGACCATGTTCTAAAACGTTTAAGTAGAACTTCCTTTCTGGCACCTGATTAATCATATTCACATGTCATGCATATCACACCAAACATTACACACATACATGCAGCGGGTGTGCATGTGTGCATGCACACACATCAGTAAAGGAAAAGGGAGATGGGGCAATTTTCATTGTACCTCTCATGAAGCCAGGCAATTATCCTTCTCTTCTTTCATGAATTTTCTCCACTTAGAATAATAATACCTAAGAATAACAATAAAGAAAAATGTCCTTATGCATTTTTTAATTCAACAGAAAGCAGTTTATCATGATATTCATAATAAGAACTTGAGGCATGCTTTTGTTACACTACAAACAATGTGAGGCTGTTTATAAGATCTTATGATATCTGATCCCTGAAACATATGTGATAAATTTCATAGGGATAAAGGTTGAGATGTGTGCAAAGATGATTGAAAAGGAATTGAGAGAATTTAAGTGGAAAATTATTCATTTGCTTCTTCTAATTGTTTTTTTTTGTACTTCTAAGAACAAAAATATTTCATGGGTCTGAGGAGATGGCTTGGTGGTTAAAAGTGCTTCCTTGCAAAGTCGCCCAGCTCCGGTTCAATTCCCCAGTCACCCATGTATAGCTGAATGTGTATTTGTTTGCAGTAGCAGGAGTCCCTGGTGCACATGTGCACATGGGTACACATAAATGTATAAATAAATTAAAAAAATAAATATTTTGCAATTATGAAGCATAGAGGATGATTCAGGCCTATGTTGAAAGTTAGTGATCAGTCACATATCACTGAAAAATGAGCTGCATAACTTCAGAACCAGGAAAATATTGGCTACAGACCATGTTTTGCTATGTGTAGATCTATTCAAATTTCTTTATAATTCAAACAACTATTTTAATATCAAAAATCATTTAAAATTTTAAATTAAGAATATTTTAGCCAATTCAGAAAACAAGTGATGATGATAAATGTTCCATTATAGAAGTTTACTTATTATAACTAAGACCGTGATACTTGCCTTCATGCATTTTTGGAAAAAAGAACATCTGTACTCCCCCGACCCCATCCGCTTCTGTGTCTCCCACTTTCCAGGTGATATTACATGGAGAAATGAATTTATCATGGAGGGGAACTGTGGGCTCTGTGTATATTTTTGAGAAGTTACATGAAGTGAAAAAAGATTACAAAACATTCTTCCCAATTTGAAATGGACAGGTAATTCCTATTTTTTGAGCCCGATCAATTCCTGCTGCATCAAGACTGATTATGATTATGTAATACCCAAATAACAGTAAATCACTGAAAGTGTTTCTTGTAAATTTCAAACAAAAAGTTAAGCTATGTATATATTACAATATTTCAGTTAACAATCTAATCTTCTCTACGAAGCAAAACAACTTGCATTACATAGCCATTAGTATCCATTACCACCCTTATAGGAATACCATGTTTTCATTTTATTTTGTTTGCATTTTAGCTTTGGACAATACTGCTTATAAAAAGGGATAATTTAACTAATTAAATAGAATTCACTATGAAATTACAAAAACATAAAAAACTGGATTTTCAGTTTTAATATTACCAGTGATAATCCACATGAAGAAACCAGCTCTAGTTATCTGAGAAGGCCCTGGGATCCCTCACAGCTCAACTTGACTCCATTGGTCCTTCCTAGCTCAACTCTGGTTTACATGGCACCCAAGAAATACTGACATCGCTGTATGGTACTCAAGTGGTTCTGACATCACATTTCGCTAATCTCCACCTTAAGCAGCTTCTTTTCTCATTTGTTTCTCTTTGTTTCAAATGACTCATTAATGTGAGATTTTTGCTTTGGACTGGATTGCAAGAGAAAAGAACCAAATAAGTTTTGTTCATTATGATTATTCTGGCGACTTCAAGTATTTCAAGAGGATCATAATAAATATTGACCAATTAAATATGAATTAAGACACACAGAAGTTTAATGACAAAAGATCTACCTTTTCTTTCATCTTATTCTTTCATCCTGTGTACAGAAAAAAAAAAAATCAAGGAACACAGAGGCACAGTAAAATATCAACTTTGAGGGAATTCTGACAACTTATAAATATTATTCCTTTCTCCTTGTAAACTAAATCTATTCCTCATGCTTGCTTGCTTTCATACCCCCACACAAACAATCGGATTTTCTTGATTTCTGACTCCAATAGAATCAGGTCAGCAGCGAGGATAGAAGCAATAAATCTCTTTATCTCTGTTGACTTTTATAGAACTGACATCTCTTAAAATATTTTCCTTGACTTTCGTGCTTTTTTACTGACTGATTAGGCAGTAGGGCACAGCAGTCAATTGAATCTCCCCAAATCTAATATTAAAAGAGAAAAAGAAGGACCTGAGGGGCAATAGAATAAGTGAAGAGGACTAAAGAAGGTCCAATAATTCCTTTTCCAAAAAATCAGCAATTGCATTTAAGTGTTAGCCTTCCTGTCTGCCCAAGTTACTGTCTTTCAGGGCTGACATTCATTGTTTTCCATTCAGACTGCATTCTACTGTTTTATGTCTGTAAGATACCCCATTCTTGGAAATGGATTAATGATAAATGTATTATAAAGTGTACATACTTAATGCCAAATAGGAAAGAAAATATTTCTCCTTTGTGATGGAACAGATGAGTAACTAAAGATGATGGGATATATGCAAAAAAATGTGATCTACAGGACATTTTATTTGGGTTTGAAGGTTGTTTCTGATTGGGGCATCCTGGCCTAAGCTGCAACATTAACTGCAGAGCATCACACAGGCTCTCTGCTCCCTGGAAGTGAGGAGCAGATGACACCAAGGGTCATTCTTGAATTATATCTGGATGCCAGAGGTTATAATTAAGTTTTAAATAGTTACATAGAAATTTTTGCTAAAGCATTATTATTACTAAGCCATCTCTTTATTCATAAGTTCCAAAGTAGCTGAAATTAAAGTCCTTGGAGAATGTGATGAACAAAACCAAGAAATAACAATGAAAACTACATTTTGCTCCTATAAGGAAATTGACACCTTCCCTTAATTTAGGAGCTCATCAGTATTTGTGCCATCAAATGAATATTGCATAATATAAAAACATGACAATTTCATCTTATGAATTTCTAAGACTTTTTAATTTTTTATCCTTTTCACCTAAGACTGTATTCTCAAGCATTTAGATAGGGCTTAAGTAGGAGGCTGTCAGAACACCTAATAGCTTCTTGTTTATTATCTTTGAAAGGCCCAAGAGCTTTGGAGATGAACTATTCAATTTCACTTTCTATGCTTTTAAAATACCAACTTTCCAAAAAACACTAGTCAGTGGGTATGAATCCATAGAAGCTGAGTGAGAGGGCTGAACAGATAGGGCAGAGACTAAGGACTGGAAGGCCTTGTGCAAAGTCTTGTAAAATTTGCATATGAAACAAAGTTGTTGAAGAGTTTGACTTTAATGTAGGGAATAATAACTCTAATATCAGACCAAAAGCTAGAAAAATGATGTGTCATTTGTTCTTTACAGGTACAATTGTTTACATGTGTTTCTATTTATATAATATTTATATGGTAACATTTGCTTATAAGAGAGTGCTCATATAAAATTATTAAATTACCTCAAATCCCTTTCAGCTTATAGTGTAACTGGACTTTTAAAGAAAATTGGAAAAGAAGTTTCCTTTCCCTTTAATCATGTTACAATGTTCTTTGCCATGTTTCATGGTCTATGTCTAATCAGATACTGTCATGTTATATTCATGTATTCTATCATGTGCTTTTATGTCCAAAAAAACAATATGACAAAATCTATGGCCCGTATGTTCTGCTTTTAGAATGTGCATAGGTAAATGGTTATATTTTAACGGCTAAACATGGCTCTACAATGTATTAAAAACAATAACTTATCTCAGTGTTTTTGACATTTTAAAGGGAAAAAAAATGTTTCTTCATGCTTACTACACTATAGTCAGTTTGTTTCAAGGGTGTTTAAAATAAAAGAACTTTAATCCTGTTATTTACATTGTCTTACAGACATAAAAGTCAATGATTGTTAAGATGGTTTCTAAATATATGTTTTTGCACCTATTACTTTCATGATGCTGGGACAATGTATTGAACCAAAATCAGTTTAAAGAAGGAAAGACTTTATTTTGACTTACAGTTGCCAAAGGAAGAGTTCATCCAGGCAGGGAAAGCATGGCGGACACAGTAAGCCAGCCTTGCACTGTCACATTCGCAAGGACTAAGCAGATGAGCCACATGGTGAGCCTGGTTAGCACACCACAGAGGCATGCACAGTGACACATTTCCTCCACCTTGAAAAAATTTAAAAACTTTTTCAAACCATGCCACCGATTAGAGATTGAGTATTCAAACACACGAGTCAATGGGGGACATTGTACATTTAAACTACTTCATTCTGTGTCTGGTCCCAATAGCTCATGATCATCTCATGTCCCAAAATACATTCAGCCTAACTTTAAAAGTTCCCATGGTTTTTACTAGTCTCAAAGTTTTTAAAAAGTACAAAATATAATGTCTTAGCTTAAGCTCAAGGCAATGTCTTAGCTATGAGCCCTGTCAAATCAACACTCACATTACATACTTCTAACTTCTAATGTCACAGAATAAATATTTCCATTCTAGAGTTTTAATTCCTAATGTCAAGTTATTTAACCTCATATTACAAATGTAAGTATTGAGGTATAGGTAAGCAATATTTGTTTCCAAGGTAGTTTTGAGGATTGGCTAATACATATAAATATTAAATCATGTTAAGAAAACTAATTAGCCTGATGAAAATAATTTAGCAGTTACTATATTTATTTTTATTAATATCATTCCTTAGGACCAAAAGAATTTCAAAAGGATTCATAACCCTCCTGCTACTTGTTATATAGACTGACAAAGTAAATATCCAATTTCCTTTTCCTGACAAATGAACTGTATTATAGTAGATTCTTCCCCAAGCATGGCTCATGATTGTTGTTAATTTTAGCCTGGTAGCAATTAAGAATCCTGGTTTCTCACCATCTGCAGAAGAGCTATTCATTAGGTAGGACACCAGGAGAAACAGATAAGTGTCTAAGGATAGATAATTGAAAGTCACTGCAATTCCTCTCAAATACTTTGCCCACCTGTCAGGCTCTTTGGCGTGACAAAATTATTTTTTACTGTCAATTTTTACTTTTCCAGTGGCTCAGGAGATTCTGAGACATTATCAACCTATTTAACTGTTGTAAAATAAGTCTCAGAACATCAGAGCTTTCTATTTCTCAGGGCAAATGCTTATTTTGCTAAATATAAATAAAATTCAAGCGTAGTTGACACTTGGAATGCCTTGATATAAATAGGTACATTGGAACACCTCACCAGAGTTATATTTTAATTTAGGCCAGGATTTTAAGAAGAACAAGAAGAAGCAATGAGCCTGGCATCATTTAAATATATTTATATGTATATATTTTGCTTCTGGTCACTTCCTGACAATATCAGCCCCTCTCTTTGCATTCCTTTCTCCCCTTCAACCTTTCTCTCTTTGAAGTTCACTGCTTTGAAACACACTATTATTATCTTATCTCTTATCTTTTCTTTCCTACAGCTCCTTTCTATTACCTTTTGTTAAAAATCTAGGGGAAAGTATGTTTATGGGTGACCTCCAAGAGGTTTTTTTTGCTTTGTGAATAGACTTTTCCCCTCCCCACCTGGTCATTGGACTATGAGGGCCTTCAAGCCTGAAAGTGAATATTGATAGACTTTAGATTGATAGAAATTTTTGTCTGGTTATCTTTAGATACATAATAGATGTGCACATTATTTCATAATAATCTTTTGAAACTGATAATGATCTTTCTACTCTCCAATCTAGAATGTACCATGAAGTAAGTTTTATGTGCTTTTGTTAGTTGGGTCATTAATAAACAAAAAAATACAAATGGACTCAGATGAAAGCATGAGGAGACTTTTATAAAAGTTTGAGAGAAACCACAGGGAAGGCAACCTGTAAATCTCAGGCCTGCTGGGAAAAAAAGATGTGGATAAGGGGGAAAAAGTCATGTCTTTTGTGTTAGGGTCCAGAAAGCAGCCAGGTTCAGCAATGGAAGCTCTTAAGAAGGTGCATAGGGTGTGGTGGGTCTCAGAAAAAACAGTGAGAAACAGGGTAACACACCCATCCTGCTTAGAACTTTGGCCAGGATTCTAAGAAGAGAACACAGAGAAGTGGGCTGGTTAGCAGAGAAGATATATGATCAACTACATCCAAGGCAAGGGAAGAGATTCAGTGGGTTTTACATATTTCTTGAAGGGTATATCCCTCTGAGGGATGGTTGCTTGGCCATATGATCCTCAAATTCAGTTGGATTTGTTATGGGGTCTGGTGTCGCACAAGTAGGACCACAGACTCACAGAATGTGAGGCAAAGTTTTTTTTGTTGTTGTTGTTTGTTTTTTTGAGGTAGGGTCTCACTCTAGCCCAGGCTGACCTGGAATTCACTCTGTATTCTCAGGGTGACCTCAAACTCATGGTGATCCTCCTACCTCTGCCTCCCAAGTGCTGGGATTCAAGGCGTGAGCCACCACACCCGGCGAGGCAAAAGTTTTATTGGCAAAAAAGAAAGAAAAGAAAAAGAAGAAAAGCTGGTGCACCAGGGCTACACCCAGAATTCAGGATCTCGGGATGCAACCCTGAACTATTTGGAGTGTCAGCTTCTATTCGAAGTAACCACATGATATTTATAGTAAAAACAGGATGGGAGTTAAACCACAAAGTTGCATACTGTTAAACAAGGGTGGGGTCTATTACAAGAAGTCACAAAGGTACATAGGTCACATAGGCAGAAATGAGGCAAGAAACATTCTATGCTGTGTAATCACAAAGATATTTAGAAACAAAGGGATACAGGAAGGTCATGGTAGTTGAACAGAGGGATCATCCCATTCCTTAGGTAACAGAAAACTCATGTATTGAACAGAGGGACCATCCCATTCCTTAGGTAAAGGTAAACACCTGCATTGAACAGAGGGATCATCCCATTCCTTAGGTAAAGGTAAACACCTGCATTGAACAGAGGGATCATCCCATTCCTTAGGTAAAGGTAAACACCTGCATTGCACAGAGGGATCATCCCATTCCTTAGCTAAAGGTAAACACCTGCACTGCACCCAGGGATCATCCCATTCCTTAGGTAACAGTAAACACATGTATTGCACAAAATGATCATCCGTTTTTCCAGATTAACATTTAACGGGAGGTACCTAAGTCTTATCTCTTGGTTATCTTAGATTATCATCTATCTACCCATGGCCAAATATAAAACTTAAATTGTATTAAATTCTATTCTTGTTTTATGTTTTTGTTTTTGTTTTTTTTTTTTGGTTTTTTGAGGTAGGGTTTCACTCTGGCCCAGGCAGACCTGGAATTAACTATATAATCTCAGGGTGGCCTCGAATTTACAATCCTCCTACCTCTGCCTTAGGAGGGTACTGGGATTAAAGGTGTGTGCCACCATGCCCAGCTTTAAATTCTGTTCTTTTTTTTTTTTTTTTTTTTTTTTTGAGGTAGGGTTTCACTCTAGCCCAGGCTGACCTGGAATTCACTATGTAGTCTCAGGGTGGCTTCAAACTCATAGCAACCCTACTACCTCTGTCTCCCAAGTGCTGGAATTAAAGGCGTGTGCCACCACACCCTGTTCTAAATTCTGTTCTTTACGCAAGAAGGAAATAGCTTTTCCCTAACAAAATTCTGATACCACTGTCTTCCTCCTCTGTCAAATGGGAAAAGGGAGGTGGTGATACAGGAATTTGGGGTGTTTTTGAGAACACCAGAGTCTCAGCTCAGCTCTTGGATGGACAATAATTCGGGAGCTAGGGTGCCGGAAGCTCAACCTTCACAAAAAACTTCCAGTGAATTAGTGACCTCTGGATCCTTTTCTGCTTTACTTTCCATTTTAATCCTAATTCACCCTAAAATAAATCTCATTACTTACTCTTCCCTTGAGAGGGCATTTTCAGTTTTTCACTAAGGTGGATAAGAACTCAAGACTTGAGTAGCTTGATATGGATTTGATACATTTTTGTCCAATTCCCACTTCCCCCAGCTGTATGTAATACAAAATTTTTTATTTGCCTTCTCTCTGGTATTTAGTCACTAAACTTTTTGTAAAGATTAGGCCCAAAGAAACTTTCATCAAACTTGAAGAAACCTCCATTCAAGTGGACATTAATCAATATGATTTACACATTCCTCTACAGTTATCAATTTACTTCTGATCGTCATGTATAAGAATGTTATGTCAAATATTTCATCCAAATTAAAATATGTTATCTTGTCCATTTAAAATCAATAACATGAGAAAAATTGCAAAAAAAAAAAAATGATGCCAATTTCAATGAGAATTGAATTTGGTTATGTTTCTACTTTCTAATTATTTTTATTTTCTAGGAGCACATAAAAATTTGTTTAATAATTATGCTTATCTTAATATTCATGTGAAGATTATTTTAATCACTTTCATATTAGAGATTTTCCAGTATATTGAATCGTGTTTCACATGAAAATAAATCTCCAGTTATATAATAAAAATCACATAGGACTAGGAATACATATTATTTGATTTCCAGAAATATATATGTTTTGGTAACTAAGGATGGATGAACAAAGTTATTAGAATATAATGAGTAGTTTAAGAACAAATGTGTTAGAAAGCAAAAGGTACTTTACAAATTATCAGTTGCTTCCTTTTCTCATACAGAATGGTTAAATAAATTAAATGACTAATATGTTCTCACTGCTCTAAGGTAAAGAATGTAACGTTTAGTTTTTTGTAAATTTGGTACCTCTGAAGAATACAGAAATCTAGATAATGGGGTGAAAGTCACAAGTGAGTAATAAGAATATACTTAAAAAACAATGTTTATATTCTCACCGTTTGATTGAGTGGAGGTGTAGACAAAGCTGTTCCATGCAGGGAGAGCAGAGGAAAGAAAAGAAGAGGATAAAAGTCTATATATTGTGTTATCTGATCAGATGGCTTCAAAGGGAAAGGACGACACAGTTATAACATAGGGCCTACAATTTAAATCTTGTATTATGTACCACTTTCTCACATGGAGAGCCTGACAGCTTGTCCCTGCCATCTTTCTTCCCCATTCTGCTCCTACAAAATTGTGATTCAAACAATTCTATTCATCAAGAAGATCAGGTAACGTTCTTGTTTACTGTTAGATACCCTTTCCTTGTCTGTCAGCCCAAAGACTTATTGGCAAAACATCCTCTCTGGAACCAAAGCATTCCTCACCCTTGGGGTACTGCAAAGCCTGCCTTCCACAACCTCTTTTCTCACCTGAGGCCATGAGAAAGCAGCTTCCCGCCAGTCCTATAAAAGCAACAGTAATTTAGCAAACAAAATTAATTACCTTTCCATGAGATATCTCTTTAAGAAAGTGCTTGCATATTGAAAGCAGACTAAAATTAGCTAACTATATTGCATAGTTTCATTGAGCAAGAGACCTCCAAAAACGGATTTCAAAGTGGCTTACTGTGCCATAATCCAGCAGGACAAACATATATGTAAATTATTGTGGATCCAATTTTTTTCAGAGTTGGGTATGGCATATTCAGTCATTTCCATAATCCTTGGGCAGGAATTTCTCACAAATAAGGTATTAGGAGATTCTTTTTTAAAACAAATTATTTATTTTATTTTATTTTTATTTATTTGAGAGCGACAGACAGAGAAAGAGGCAGAGACAGAGAGAGAGAGGGAGGGAGGGAGAGGGAGAGAATGGGCATACCATTGCCTCTAGTTACTGCAAACGAACTCCAGTTGCATGTGCCACCTTGTGCATCTGGCTTACGTGGGTATTGGAGAATCGTGACTCAAACCGGGGTCCTTAGGCTTCACAGGCAAACACTTAACTGCTAAGCCATCTCTCCAGCCCCAGTATTAGGAGATTCTTCTAGATATAGAAAAATGCAGACACTAGCCCAAACAAAAAGTGCGTGTGTGTGTGTGTGTGTGTGTGTGTGTGTGTGCACTCACATGTAAATGAGGAGGTCAGAGTTCAATGTTACGTGTCCTTCCTCAGTTTTTGACCTTCACTTAAATTTGTGATAAAGGGTCTCTTTGATCTCCAAGTCCTATGGCTCTTCCTGACTCTACTTTTCCAGCCCTGGGACAGTGGCTATGAAGAGGGAGTAAGATAGCTTTGTTAAGCAGTTAGGGTGACTGGGCCCCTGAAAATATAAAGCTGGAATGTATTCAGGCCTATCCTTGCAGTCTACACTTTGTTAGAGATCAAAGTATGGTCTGGCTTCTTATATGTCCCTAGATCTTCCCCCAACCCCTGCTGAAACAACCTGAACCCCTCCTGGGAGTGAGGCCCCTTTTCCTATAAATTAAATCTGATCCTGACATTGTGGTTTTTCAAGTTCAGCCCCCAGAACTTGGTGTCATGGTTGGGCTTTTTCTGAGCCAGACCCTACGCAAACTAATCAGCTGTCGCTCCTGCTCACCAGAGCAGGAAGGTAGGGCACACCATCATAAGGTTATAAATATATTTACCAGGGGCGGGAAACTTCTTTTGGTCGGCTCCTAAACTTTAAGGTTTTGGTAAGTTTCCCTTGTCCCACCCAAACTAGGCCAGGAGGAGGGGAGATTCCCCCTTACTCCCACCTGTGCTCTCTGCCCCTCGTGCCTGAGGGCACTCTCTGTACTTTCTCTTCTTTCTTCATTTCTTTTCATGTTTCTTCTAGGCCCACATGGGCTCTCCAACCATGTGAGTTTATTTATTTTCCTTCCCTTGGTTCTGTGCTTCCCTAAATAAATATAATAACTTGATAATTATCCTTCTAAGTTTGGTTTGCCCAATTCCTTGGTTAAATGCAAACACAAACCTAGAATTTGGAGTTCAAGGACTCTATTCCTAAGCCCCAAACACTCCATTTCACTACCACACCCAGCTGTTATGTGGGTGGTGTGGATCTGAACTCAGGGCTGCATGCTTACATGGCAAGACTTGGCCCATCGAGGCATATCCCTAGCTCAAGAAGGCACATTAAATGAAAACAAAAAAATTTCCGGGGTGGTGGTGCACGCCTTTAACCCCCAGCTCTCAGGAGGCAGAGGTAGGAGGATTGCCATGAGTTTGAGGCCACTCTGAGACTACAAGTTAATTCCAGGTCAGCCTGAGCTGGAGTGACACCCTACCCTGAAAAAAAAAAAAAATTCACAAGATAGAAATTGTTTCTTAAAGCATGTGTATGCTAGTCCTATCATAAATACTGAACTTAAGGAAGCAAGCTTTATTACCTTTCCATAGAATTTGATTTAAAGAATATTATTTTTTCTGTACCAACTCAGTGACCCAAATTAGTTAACTAGGTTGTGTAGTACCATGGACTATCAAACTGACAAGCAGATTGCAAACTCAGTTCTTTTCCACTTAGGATCTTTCCATTGCATGGCTGTTATCATTGACAAGAACAAAGAAGTTAGAATATGTGACCTTTTGCTACTGAAAAACATGTGAACTAGTCTTAGAATGGGAGCTTAAAATAAAATGACTACATAGATCAGCTTTGACCTGTGTATCTGGATTTTTTTTTTTTAATCACTTTTCAAGTTACTGAATTTTATCACCTTAGAAGGGCATAAAGCAGTAAAACTTTCAATGTAATTGATTTAACAAAGTTTCTAATTGTTTTGTTTGGAAGTGTTTTGAATATATAGACATACTTATCCAAAGGGAATTCACTGTTAGCAATGATACTGCAGAGCATCTTTTCATTAACCAAAGGTCGGCCTGGAACATATGTATTCAGACTTCCAAATTCTCTAGAAGTCTATATTAAGAAGCAGGTGCTTTATAATTGATTTATCACTAAATACATATAATTTTACACATGTTTAAAAATGCACATCAAAATTCAGGAGCTATATCTTTCATTTGAGAAGATTGGCTGGCTCTTCATTTTGTTCTGCTTTAAAATTTTTTTTTTTTTTTGCTAGTGTTATTTGGTGTGGATAAACACAGACAATGTCATAAATCAGGCACCCTGGCATATAAAAAGGCATCTACCTTTTTTGTTTTCATTTGAAAGATTACTTTATAGGTTGAAGCGTTGAATATATTTTGGTACACATTCAAGTGCAATTTATCTGTTTTCCTTCCGTCTAAGCTAGAATCATAAAGTTGAATATCATATTAAGGTCTGCATTAGTTATTCAGGTGATATATATATATATATATATATATTTTTTTTTTTTTTTTACACAGAAATGCCCTGGAGCATTAAATCTTTTCTGTATTATCTTGGAAAGAGAACTTTGTAGTGGTTGCTTGAAAATGAAAACTGCTGGGAACTGAGGGAGAGATGTGTGAGGTTCTTTGTCCTGTGTCTCAGCTTGTGGGGACACAATTCTACCATGAAGAATGACTTCTGTGGGGTTTTTATGCCTTTATTATAGAAAATAGAAGTTTGAACTTGGGGATATTTTCCCCTTTTTTATGACATTGTAATGTTCTGGACAGATAAATTCTAAACTCTAAGGAGCAATCTAAAACCTTTGAAACATAAAGACTGAAAGTAACAATAAGTTACAAACAAAAGGAGCTTTGTAAACTCTACAGTAGGAAGTCAGCTCATCACATTACCTTTCATATTTCTCTTCAAAGCAGGGAAACCTTCTCAGCCTGAGTGTATTGTTAATAAAATATGGTACCAATTCCTTTCACAACTTATTGAACTAAGCTCACCTTCCCTTATTACCAAAAGACTTTTCAAGAACCCTCATGTTCAGAAGCCACATGCCTGTGGTGGTGATAGTAGGAGGCCAGAGGTAGAGGAAAAAAGGAAAAAAAAAAATGTGAGAATTAAATACAAATTCTACTAAGGACAAAAAGGGTCTCATTCATAATTAATATTTTCCAAATGAATGCATAGAAATGTGTGTGACCCCACATTTATCTTTGGTGATAAGAGAAGTAATGAATGAAAGCATACACATCTATTGGGTGTGATAAGTTATAAATATTTTCAGAGCAATGGAAAAGAGGCCATTTTCAATGATAAATTCTTGATAACTTTAGAAATGACTAGAAAGCCTTTGGGTGACATGCCTGCATGCAGATAATTTTGACTTATGAGATTTTCTAGAAGAATTTGGTTAGAAATGTACAGCAGCCACATTGTTTAACCAAGAAAGAAGAGCACAGCTAATACTTTTTGGACAAGCCCATTACATGGTTTGCTAAGATAGAAAATATCATTTTGGAAACTGTGAGATCTAATATCATAAGACTTACATATAAAGTATTACAATGGTCTGAGATTCTAAAGGCCAACAAATTGAAGGGGAGATAAGTTATAATGGTATTCTAACTTTGTATCAAGAATTGGTAGAGCCAGGTAGGAGAATTGTGGTGAGGTGAGGTCAAGTGCAAAGACTTAGGAGGAAGTTGAATGTGTACTTAACTTCGTTGTCTAGGCGCTCAGTGGGGGATGGGAGTGAAAGAGAAAGCCAGTCATAACTCCATCTCTTTGAATGTGAGAAGCTGGGTGAGTAAAGGAAAGCTATATAAACATGTGGACCATTAGGGAAGGTGTTGATTTGGGAGAAAAACAAACTGTAGCATATTTGGTTTTAGGCATGCGCAGTTTAAGATGCCAGTCACATATCTCAGAAGAGATGTAAGATAATAGTAACAGAAATATCCCAGAAATATATGAAGACTTAAAAAGAGATTTATGTATTATGTACAGAAGATATTTGAAGTCATGCAACAACATGATAATAGGTTGGATACAAGCATAAACAGTGTGGTAATTTTTTTTTTTTTTTTTTTCTAGACTAAGCCCCCATTCAGAGAAAACTGATGGTAAGGCATTGTCAGTAAGTACATACTCTGCATTAGAATTTATATCATAATTTGAACAGTGCTACATTTCCTTAATACCAGTCTGAAAATCCTACTGATTTCATACATTTTGTTGTTTTTTTTTTTAATTGAATGAAATATCCAATTAAGCTGTCCAGTTTTTTTGTTTTTTTTTTTTTTTTTCCATTATATCCACCCTAAGGGAAATGTGCTCTGAACACCTGACCATGAATAATAAGAATGTTTTGCATTTTACTAAATCATGAGAATCTAGAGAATTTGGGCTCAACAGTTTTAGAAGGCTTGTTATGGTGGTTTGAATCTCAAATGTTACTCATGGGATCATGTGTTTGGTCCACAGATCATAGTATTTCTTCTTTCAATAAGGTATAAAGACTTGGGCTGGAGAGATGGCTTAGCAGTTAAGCACTTGCTTGTGAAGCCTAAGGACCCCAGTTCAAGGCTCTTTTCCCCAGTACTCATGTAAGCCAGATGCACAAGGTGGCACATGCATCTAGATATCTTTTGCAGTGGCTTGAGGCCCTGGTGTGCCCATTCTCTCTCTCTGTCTCTCTGTCTCTGTCTCTCTCTCTCTCCCTGTCTCTCTCTGTCTGTCACTCTCAAGTAAATAAATAAAAATAAACAAAATTTTAAAAAGAGATATAAATACATGGGGCTGGAGAGATGGCTTAGCGGTTAAGGTGCCTGCCTCCTAAGCCTAAGAATGCTGGTTCCAATCTCCAGAGGTTCCAATCTCCAGGTCCCACTTTTAGCCAGATGCAAAGTGATGCAAGGGTGCAATGCTGCACTTGACCACAAGGGGAGCACACATCTGGATTTCATTCTCAGCAGCTGAGAGACTGCTGGTGCGCCCATCTCTATCCGTCTTCCTCTCCCTCTCCCTTTCTCTCTCCCTCTCTCTCTCTCTTGCTCTGTCTCTCTCAAAAAGAGAGAGAGAGAGAGAGAGAGAGAGAGATAAATACTTGAAGAACTCTAGATGCAAACTGTTACCCCTGCCACTGTGGAGCCATCTCCTCAATGCCAGCTCCTCCATGATAGAAGTGACTTCTCAAACTGTGAGTTAAGTAAACCTTTCTTCCCTCCAGCTGCTTTAGTCAGGTATTTGATCACAACTCTAAAGAAAAGTAACTAGGGCTGCAGAGATGGCTTAGCAGCTAAGGCACTTGCCTGTGAAGCCTAATGACCCAGGTTCAATTCCATAGTACCTATGTAAGCCGGATGCACAAGGCGGCACATGCATCTGGATTTGTTTGCAATGGCTGGAGGCATTGGTGTGCTTGTTCTCATATTGTCTCCCTCATAAATAATAATAACAATAATAATAATGATAGAAAAGTAACTGGACACACTTTTCCATGTGATCATCTTCTGCACATGGCATCAGAGGGCATCACAGGACTAAATCCCTGGAATTGCAGCTCATAGATTCATTAAGTGCTAAGCCAAGAGAGAGAACTGATTTTAATGTTGAAGCTCCTGGACGTGTAAATGATGTTACAATAGGATGGCATTTTGGGAAACTTGAGAAAGATATTTTACATTTAGGGTGGATTTAAAGAAATCATAGGAAGCCATCTGAGAGATTATGGTAAAGATTTAATTAATGTCACTGCTAATGATCCCCAACTCTAGGTATTTCTGTTCTTGTGTAATCTTCCTTTAAGTAATGGCAGGAACTAGCGATTTATTTCTACAGGCGAAAGTTACGGAATGTCATTTCAAAGGTTAGGTTTGTGAAGAATGTGAAGTGTGCCTTACTGGTCGTCTCTCTATTGACTTCCCAGCATGTGTGATTTGATGAAGCCAGCGTCCTTGCTGGAGCCTGCACACAAGGAATTGAGGGCAGTCTGTGGTCAGAGTAACAAATAACCGAGATCTTCAGTTCAATAATCTATTGATTACAGAACGGAAATCTACCAAGAACCTGGCGATCATGGAAGCTAATCCTTTTGTAGTTGTAATCAGCCATGGCTGAAGCCCAGTCTCCATTCTATATGAGTGATCCTGAAGATGTCTAAGACGCATGCTGTTGGATTCTGGTCACACAGGAGCACTTGAAATAACTTGCACCTCGCTAGACAATGAGACTTTACCATTTTTCTTTCTCTCTGATTGCTGGAATATTTTTGCATGATGACTTGGCATCTCCATAGGTGAGGTCATGGCTTTCACCTGTATTTAATCTTCATTTCTGGTAGATTTTTTTTTTTTTTTTTTTTTTTTTGGTTTTGCAAGGTAGGGTCTCACTCTGGTGCAGGCTGACCTGGAATTCCCTATGTAGTCTCAGGGTGGCCTCGAACTCTCGGCGATCCTCCTACCTCTGCCTCCCGAGTGCTGGGATTAAAGGTGTGCGCCACCACGCCCGGCTATGGTAGATTTTGCCCCCAGAGAAGAACCAACACTCTCTTATTTGCCAAACTAGGTATTATGTAAATTTAACAAATTTACAAACTTTCTGTAGATAAGAATCTTACCTTGCTAGCCATTGTTTCTTTCACATGTGCCTGTTTTTATTTTATCTCTCCCTTGCAGTGTCACATGACAATTTTCTATTCACTCTAATTCTTTTTACTCAAATATGTACACTAAGCCTCTCCTGTCCCACTGGGATATTTGATTTTTTTCCCTTTTTTATTGACAAACTCCATACAAATATGCTATATATTTTGGTCATATTCCTTTCCCACCATTCACTTTGTCCCCCTCTTCCATGCCCTCTCCTTTCCAACTATTCCCTACTCGATTTTTTCTTGATTTCTTTATCTGATTTTTATTTTATTTTATTTTTTATCAGCTATCTATATAATATGTATACAGCAGTGGTGGTACCCATCATTAGTCTTCTCCCTGCCCTCCCACCTCTGGGATTGAGGCTCTTGCATTGTGTGTTTAGCCATCAGTTATGGGGGTGAGGCAATGTCTCTGTGCATAATGACCCAACGTATGGCTCTAACAATCTTTCTGCCCCTTCTTCCGTGAATTTCCCTAAGCCATGTTGTGTTCATTTTAGGTCTGTTTCATTGACGATGTCTCGGGGTCTCTGTGTCTCTGGATATCTGATTTGACAAGAGTTGAGTGTTCTCTGTGTCTATCTCCTTCACCCCTGTATTGATACCAGGTTCACCGAGAAAGCAGCACTCTTGTTTATTTCCCCAATTATTCTACAGATTCAGCTGGTATCCTGGTGAGGTGTAATGGGCTGATTCTCTCCACAGGTTCTGCATCTATCTGAAAAAGAGAAGCAAATTCTTCAATGGAGAGTAAGGTCAGTACAAGATACATAGATAACCATTACTGTTTTAGAGAAAATTAAATAGGTGTAGGCCCTCTTGTATCCCACTTTTGGTGGGATCTTGATATTGGAGAGCGAACTCATTTTTTGTATATGGTTCTGACTTGTTTCCCAGTTCCAGGTATGGGTTCTGTTCCACTGAGCAGATCCATTAGCCAAATAAAGAGCAGTTGGTAACCCACCATGTCTGTGTGCCACTACTGCACTTGTGTGAGCATCATGTCAGGTTAATTGATGCTGAGTAGTTTAGACTACAAGTTGCTTAGACAGATGTTGGTCATTTCCCCCAATCACTCATGTAGCACCTTTTGGCACTAGACAAGCTAACTGTCTGGGGACTGACTCTCTTCCCGATTCCAAGCAGGACTTTCCATGTTCCATCACAACAGCATATGGTGTCTTCAGCAGTAGGGTCTTACAATTAACATTCGGTGGGTCATCAAGTACTCTGACAGAAGTCTGTCTTCTTTTGGGAAACCTTGTGGGTCTCACTGATCAACAGCTAATCGTGGTTATGCAGGTAGTTTATATATATTTATATATATATAACTTGAGGTTAGTCTTCATCCTATCCTCTCGGGCCCCTGTGATTCAGGTGTTCTATCTAAGCATCCGATGAACTCAGTTTTCCAAAGCACTCATCCATTGCCTTTTACATTCTTTCCTCAGCATCTCCTCAGTGGTCCCTGAGACATGGAGGGTGTGATAGAAGTCTCATTTTGTGTTGATCATTTAACTGCTATTTCTTTGTACTTTTTAAATTATTTATTACTTTTCCCCCTTTTTATGAGAGAAAGAGAGAAAGACACACACACACACACACACACACACACACAGAGAGAGAGAGAGAGAGAGAGAGAGAGAGAGAGAGGAAGAGATAAAATTGGCACACCAGGGCCTCCAGGCACTGCAATTGAATTCCAGAATTGTGTGTCACCTTGTGTGCATATATGACCTTGCATGATTGCATCACCTGGAGCATCTGGCTTACGTGGGATCTGGAGAGTCAAACATGGGTCCTTTGGCTTCATAGGTAAGCACCTTAATTGCTATGCCATCTCTCCAGCCCTATTTATTACTTTTTTATAAAACAGTTGTACTCTTTAGACACCCTTTCTCCTGTCCCAATTCTGCTGATGGCATCTGTGGGGTTATTGGTATCCACTATGGGAATCAAGAGGACTCAGTTAGTCTCTACAAGGTGGGTGAAACACAGTGAGTCAGGCTATTCGTGCTCACCCTCAGGCTCTTACAACAATCTTTCTACTCCCTCTTCCTTGGTGGGCAAGATAGGGATCTGATTTAGTGGTTTTTTTTTTTTTTTCTCTTTAGAAGCTCTACGTCTGTTTTGATGTGGTTTGAGTGACCACAGTGTCTATCGCCCTTGTCCTGGATTTAGATTTCAGGCTAGCTATGAGGGCAGCATTCATGCCACCACTTCCTCTGTAATGTTTTCGGGGTCCAGGCAGATAAGTTGGAGGTGACCCAAGTCCTGGTAGACAGTTGGCTCTCTCTTCTTGATATATTCATGTATCCTTGTTCTCCCCTGTATTCTCCTCCATCTGTAAAATAAAACAGATTCTCCAATCAAAAGTGAAAACAGAGGACCGAATAAAAGCCTAGTTATTAGAGAGCTATATTGATGTGTATATCCACTCATCTTAGTTAAAGAACAGTGGAGGTTCTCTTTGGAGCCTAGTGGCTTCCTCTAAGAATCTGGCTTGGTTCTCAGAGCCAAATATCAGTTCTCCACCACTGATCCAGTCTCATGTCCAATCCATGAGCAGCTGGTTATCCCACGCTGGCTTCAACAAGTTTTCAGACTCTCCACTCATCATCACCATCTGAAAAGAGAAGCTTCTCTAACCAAATGTGAGATCATTACTAATATATGGGCATAAACATATATATTTAGAGACAAATTTGGTAGACATGGTGCATCCATTTATCCAAACAATAGTAGTAGCTTTCCCCCTAGGGCTTATGACCTTCCCTACCAGACTCTTCTGACTAGGTTTCCAATATCTGGCATTAACTACCTCCTATAGAGTGGGCCTCAAATATAACCAGTGAGTATTTTATTATCCTCATGACAGATAGGCCACTATTGTACAGTGGGGACATCTTGTCTGGCTGGCTAGTTGTATAGCTTGAAAGGTTCATTGCTGGTGAAGATTGGTGCTGACTTTTCTCCCCAAGCAGGCTGCATAATACTTTTCAACACTATGACAGCTAGTCGGTGGGAGGAGACTTCCAGTTCAGTTGTAGCTTCATTTCTCAGAGTCCTGCAACCAAAGCATGGCACTAGTCTCTTTGAAAATTCTTAGTCTTGCATCACGTATTCTCTTTGTTCAATTCTCTTTTGGGTCTTGTTTCACCAAACATACTGACTTTTCAGAGTTGTTCCTACATGCCAGCCAAAGTAGTGCACACATCCTTAAAAACATGATGGAATGTTCTAATGTTCTACAAAATACTTGACTGTACTCTTCAGTTACCATATTTGTGTGACTATTTATTCCTTGTTGTCTTCCTTTAGATTTTCATGAGACTATGAACATAGTATTTTACAATATGGTGCCACAAATTCAGGATGAATTTATGATGAATCAATCATTTGTTAGTTATTATTAACATTAGACTACAATTATTCACTCAGTTCATAGATGCACTCAGTTCATAGAATTAGTTTCTTATTATAAAGAAGGCTATTTGAGATAATGTAAGTTAAGAGTGTCTTGTGATTTAAATTTGCTGAAGAGAAATATATATGAAATAAATTACCTACAAAACTCATGTAAATTCGCTTTGTTTATTTTGAATAAGATTAAAGAGATAGCAGGACTGGAGAGATGGCTTAGTCATTATGGCACTTGCCTGAAAAAAAAAAAAAAAAAAAAAAAAAAAAAACTAAATTTGACCCCCCAGGGACTATGTAAGAAAGATGCACAAGGTGACACATGTATCTGGAGTTGTTTTGTAGTGACTAGAGGTCCTGTCATGCCCATTTTCTCCCTATCTGTCTCTCTCTCTCTCTCTCCTCTCTCTCATAAACACATACACACACAAATAATTAAATGAATAAATAAAATATTTTTTAAAAAGATATACCAACTGAATGTTACTTTTCAATCATGTTGAAGAAAGAATATTATGAATTAGCTTTAGAAGTATTAATTTTAAAGGAATTTAGAGCCATCTGCCTGCAATAAGAAGAAAAATTGCTGGGTATTAAGATTCTCATACACTGAAGAGAAGTCTGGCATGATTACATGCATTGTGTATTTTGTACAGAAAATAGATTGAAGGTGGAATGGATGTGATTTTCCAGATAGATAATGTATAAGTCTCTGTAAATTAAGGAAAACCTTTAAATCACTCCATTTTTTCAGTGTGTGGGAGAGAAAGAATAATCAATAAAAGAGAATAAAAAGAGGCCAGAGGTATTAATAATAATCAAATGGAAATAGTATTTCTAGAAGGCAGCAGCAGCCACACATATCCAAAATAAAGATGTTGAATAAGGTAAAAACAAATGTGATCATTCATTTTTACATCACTTCTACAATTGAAATCATAATGAAAGAAATTCCCTGAAACAGGGGGGAGGTAAAGTCACTCATGTTACTTGAGTTGAGAATGGAGTAGTTAGAACTCAAGCAGTGTGTGGTGAAGAAAATCTGAAGAAAGTCCACATCAATTTCCTGTGGTTGTGATGTTATTGACATGATTTGTGTGCTCCTTTTGGAACATTCCTTCAGGAGAAAGAAAGCCTGAACATTTTATTTAATCTCCATATGGTTGAAGCAAATGCAGCCTTTGATGTATATTTTCATATGAGTTCTTTTCTTCGGTTGCAGCTAATGTTCTTTGTTTCACAACATCTGTTTCCTCTTCTTTATTCTTTAATAACAGGAGGAGAGTAATGAAAATCATCCAGGAACTGACACTGAATTGAAATCAACCTGGAATTGAGACTCTGAACTCTGCTGTAATAGATCTAGTTGTGTTCTCTTGAAGAAGTTAGTTACCTAAAAATAAGTACACTTGGGCTGGAGAGATGGTTTAACAGATAAGGTACTTGCCTGCAAAGCCAAAGGACCCAGGTTCAATTCTCCTGGACCCAGGTGACACATGTGTCTGGAGTTTATAGAAGTTGGAGGCCCTGCATGTCCATTCTCTCTCTCTCTCTTTATCTCTGTCTCTCTCTCTTTGCCTCTTTCTCTCTCTCAAATAAATAAATAAATCAAATAAATAAATAAATAAATAAAAATTTTTAAATTAAGAAGATTTTACAAACTTGCTAAACGTGCTTCAATCCCCTAAATCCAATGTCAGTATTCAAAGCCTGTATTTCACTTACAGCCATTGTGAAGCATTTTAAAGTTTATGTGTGAAATATGAGCATAGATTAAACAATTAGCCAACCTTCTAGGGAAATTTATAATCTAATTATTAGAAAATTATTTAATATTTGTCTTCTACAGAAAAGTGATTATCAGATGCTACATTTCCCACATAGATTTTAATGTTTTTTGAATAAATTGGCATTTTATTTACACATTATAGTCAATCCCAATGGGATAATTCACACCAAACCAGATAAGAACATATTGCCTACTTAAATAAGTAATACATAATTTGTATGTTATTTTTATTATTATTTGGCTTTTTATGTTTTTTTTTTTTTTTTTTTTTTTTTTTTTTGAGGTAGAGTCTCTCTCTAGCTCAGGCTGACCTGGAATTCAGTGTTTAGTTTCAGGGTGGCCTTGAACTCATAGTCATCCTCCTACCTCTGCCTCCCAAGTGCTGAGATTAAAGGCATGTACCACCACTGCCAGCTTTATATGTTATTTTCATATGTATAAGCTTCTCATTTTGTATATCTACAATATTACAAAAACTATAATTTTATTTTCCACATATAAGAAAAGACACAAGATTATCATTCACCTGAATAATTTGCCCCCTAATTATAAGTCTCACAGTAAGATTGATTTCTCTGTGTGAATAGAGACAAAGAGAGAGTTTTGTAAAAGTACAGTTGCTTGACTTTTTTTTTTTTTGTGCAAACTGATATTTGAATTCTCCATCAACAATTCAAAAGTAAGTTTGTCAGTATGAAAGAAGGAATACAATACAGCCACCCACTTTTCATAATGCCTACAGTGCTTTCCAAATGATGGTTTGAGAACTTGTGTTTTGCTGTATCAAAGAAAAGAAATAAAAGTCAGGTTTAAGCTATGCCTTGTGTTAGAATATTATCTGTAACCAAGAGACCAACATAAGGTCAGAGTTATCTGCATTACTAATTTGGTACCTACCTCCAACTTTCTCCCATGGACTCAATGATAATATTCAGTTGGTATATTTTAGAAGCAAGTATTTTTGTATTATATTAATGGAGATATATAGAAACTCGCTCATGTGAATGATATGAAATGTATTAAAAACAAAGAGAAAGCAACAAAGAGAAACTTGCTACCATAATAAATGTACATATCATTTTCATTAAAACTTTGCATACAATTCCTACAATAGACTTGTAATTCATGAAGTTAATAGAGAAAAAAAAAAAAATATATACTTTTGAAGAATATTTAGTTATACTGAATAATTTTACCAACACAGAAAGAAGTAAAATGTACATAACTAGATGCTGCAGTTGTAGCTGTAGTTGATGTTGTTATGTGGTAAATAGACCAAAGTTCAACATATCCATCAAATCCCTTCTGCTGTGAACCATAGTACAGAAAAGAAAACATTCAGCCTGTAGGAGGCTGAGGTAGGAGAATTGCTGTGATTTTGAGGCCAGCCTAGACTACAGAGTGAATTACAGGTCAGCCTCAGCTACAGTGAGATCCCCCCTCCAAATACCTACTCCTTCCACCCAAGAAAGGAAGAAAAAAGAAAGCATTATAATCACTTCGCTCCAATTGTACTCCAATTTTCAAGGTTCTTGATTCATTTTGGTTCTCTCTTTTCAGTGCTTTGGGACAATCCAGTCAACATTGAACTACACCTACCTCCCCCTTATTGTTTCAAAGGCACAAACAGCCCATAATGATCACCAGTTTCTACACTCTGAATCAATGAACTATTGTTGAATTTTCTAATAGAACTGTTTTTATTCTTTGTGATATTCACATCTCATCATGGTGACAAAATGCTGAACAAATCAATTGAGAAGGAGATAAAGACTTGCTTAAACTTATACTTCCAAGGTTTCAATCCGTTGTTCCTCTGGTTTTGAGCCTGTGACAACACAGAACAGCATGGCAGGACTGTGGGAGAAGGAGGCTAGTTCCTTTCATACAATTCAGAGACAGGAAAGGCCCAGAGTTCTAGTACCTCCTCAATGGGACTATTCCCTAAAGCCCTAACATCTTTCTATATGCCTCATCTGTAAAATGCCTCACAATCTACCAAAAAAAAAACACCCCCAAATATTTAATCTATTGAATTTAGGGGTTGTTTGCCAATCATAGCATAGCATCCTACTCCTGGACCACAAAACCACATTTCCTTCTAATGTAAAAAGCATTTTAGTCCACCTCTAATGCTTTCTGAAACCTCCACTGTTCCAACATTATTCTAAATGTCCGGAGGACTGGGGAAATGGCTCAGTTGGTAAAGTGCTTGTTGTGTAAAAGAGAGGACCAGAGTTTCAATCCCTGGAACCCATGTGTTGAGACAAGCTTCTCGTTGCTGGGACAAATGCCCAACCAGAAACAGCTTATGGGAGGAAAGGGTTTATTTCAGTCTTACAAATTCCAGGGGAAGCCCATCAATGGTGAAAAAGCTGGCTCACTTCCACAGATCCAAGCAGACCACCAACAGCCAGAACCACAAAACAGCCAGCCCTCAAATGATTCTCCACACTCCTAGTAGGGCTGGGCTACAAGATCCACCCCCAATGACATACCTCTTTTCCCCAGCAGGGATTAGTCCCCTGGAAACTCATGTTGTAAGCTCAATCTTAATAAAACACCTGAGTTTATGAGGCCATGCATTCAAACCACCACACCATGTCAATGCCCTTGTGCTGCCATGCATTTGTAATCCCAGCATTCAGGAGGTAGACAGGCAGATACCAGGGGCAAGCTGGCTACTAGACTAGTAGAACCAGTGAGCTCTAGTTTCAGCGAGATACTGTTCCTTATTAAATGAGGCGGAGAGCAACTGAAAGAGATACCCCACACAGGTTTCTGGCCTGAATATGTAATCATACACACGCATGTGCATCACCCCACATATGTTTAACCACATATATATAAACTGCACATATCCCCCACACACAAATTGCATATTAAAATAATGTCCAAAGGAAAAGTTCATTCTGAGATTCAAGTCAAATTCAGATGAGCCACTGTTAAAAAACATACATACACAGAATATGATAGCACAGGGTAAACATTCCCAATGAAAGAGGAAATAATAGAAACATAACATGGAAGAAGTCAAGCATAGCAAGATAGAAGCAAGAGGAGCCAACATTAAGTCCTACAGATCCACATGCATCATCCAGGGAATGTGGAAGTTTATAAATCCCAAAGCACATGGATGCAACTGTGCTTAGAGCCTTGGTCATTGCATCCCTGATCTTTTGTCAGGGTGGCTCTGCTCATGGCCCAGCACTTCCTACTGTCTGCATTATAACTCTTTCATTTGTAATTCCTTTGCAGCTTTAAGCTCACTCTCAAAGCCTCACAATTCAACCTATCAGGTGCCAGTTCCTGGGTCTCTGACACACACTATACTTTCTTTGGAAAGCTTTGTGAAACCTCCATGACTTCATAATTCTAGCATTTTTGTGTGCCTGCAAAACCATCACCACGTGGATGACACCAGTCTGGTACCTACAGTAACTGGACTGAGGGTTGCTAGAAGCATGACTGCATCTCTCCCCCAAGATTCCTGACAACTGCATTTCAGTAAAAAAATCTCAGTAAAAAACTAATTCCTTAGGTTGTACTGTGGTAGTATGTGTACCAGGGTTGCTGCTGCTGCTGCTTCTTTTTCTTTCTTTCTTTTTTTTTTTTTTTTTTTTTTTTTTTTTTTGTTTGTTTTTCATGGTAGGGTCACATTCTAGCTCAGGCTAACCTGGAATAATTCACTATGTAGTCTCAGGGTGGCCTCAAACTCACGACAATCGTCCTACCTCTATCTCCCAAGTGCTGTTATTAAAGGTATGTTCCACCACGCCCAGCAGGGTTTGTTCTTAAATGAAAAGATTTGAAATGAGCTTAAACTTTTGTACCTATGAGCCCGCAATGGATAATAGTCATGCCCACAGGTACCTTTCTTTCATTATTACTACTATTTAATTTTTAAATATTAATTTCTAATTTATATTAATTAAAACAGGTAATCTTCTTTTATCCCCAGCCCCAGCTCCCGGTACCCTGGAGTTCCTCCTCAGTGGGGTTATGGTGTTCACTGTGGTATTCTTCTATTGACCTGGTGTCAAGTATCCCACTTCTCTTCAGTGGCACTAATCTCTAGCAACTGTTAAATGCTCTCCTCTTACAAATGGAGGATTTTTTGATTGTTTTATGCTCTGCACCTCTTTGTTCCCTATTATAGTTTTGGATAAGATGTATCCTATAAAATGCTTATATAATATATAAGTCTTATTTTGTTTTTTTGCTTTGTTTTGTTATGTTTTTTATTGTGGTTGGTGTTTATGGGTGTGTGTGTGTGTGTGTGTGTGTGTGTGTGTGTGTGCAAATGTGTATGTGGTGGGTATGTGTGGTGTGGTGTTTGTATGTGGTATATGCACTTGTTTGTGCCTATGTGGCATCCCATGCTTTCTTCTGAGGTTCCATGAGCTCCCCTGAGGTGGCCAGAGCAGATAGCTGGGTATACCACTCTACCACTATTCCATTCACTGTTTTGGACACAAGGGTGTCTTGCTGACCCCTGAGTTTCTGAGTTTGCCAGTTTGGGGAAAACTCTGTGGATTCTCAAGTCTCTGGTCCCCTACTTGACTGGTGTTACAGATGTGTCTGGCTTGCCCAGCTATTTATGTGGGATCTGGGGATCAAACTCAAGAGACTTCATAGTCCACCTCAGGCCATCATACTTGCACAGAAAGTTCTCTTAATGGCTGATCCATCTTTCTAGCCCTGAAGCCATGTTTTGTCAGACTTTTCATCACTATGACAAAATACATGGAAAAGTAGCTTAGAACAAAGAAAGAATGATTTTTGTCTCATAATTTAAGAGATTTCAATCTTGCTGACCACAGCTGATGTATCCAAATCTTGATAAATGATGATTCAACCCTGAAGGATCTAACTTCATCCATAGACTAGTCTACTGATGAGTACGTAATTTGCATACATACTGAAGTACATAATGACTTCATAGGGCCTACCTGGATAAAGACAATAGCACCACTCATGCCACAGACTCTCTTAACATTGCCTCTGCTAAATAAGTCAGGCAATTACTTTGAATTTATATCACTCAAGTTCTTGAAATGCAGTCACGTTTTAGCAACAGTCTTTGCCAGAATATAACATGAAGGTGGCGCTAATCAAATACCCCAAAGATCTCCTATTCACCTATAAAACCTTTACTGTATCCATTTCTATTACTATTTTGGTCTTCCAAACTCTCATCAGAATCAGAGCCATATGGGACTCTCTAGACCGTAACTCCAAACTCCCCCACATTACACCTGAAAATCAGTTCCAAAGACTTACAAGCCACACATTGAAGTTTATTATACCAATGGCAACACGACTCAGTTCCAATTTGGTGGGGGCGGAGCTTAATTACTTTTCTTACCCTTGTGAGCAAACACCTGACAAGAAGCAAGTAAAAGGGAGGATAAATTCCACTACTGCAGGAAGACATGGCTTCTGGACTGGCTTTTGTCCAATATTTTATGAGTAAGAAGTTGCTAGCCCACATCCTGTTGGGACAGGAAATACAGACTTTGTCCAGGACAAGGGCTGAGCTATAACTCATGCTATAAATCATGATGCAAATCTTTTTGTGATCCTTTTTTTTTTTTTTTCTCTCTTGGCCCCACCAACTCAAAGATTGCACAACCTCCTAAATAGTACCTCCAAGTGGACATCGAGTGTTCAATCATGTAAGTTCATAGTTCATTCAAAATATAACATTCTTGGGCTGGAGAGATGGCTTAGCGGTTAAGGTGCCTGCCTGCTAAGCCTAAGAACGCTGGTTCCAATCTCCAGAGGTTCCAATCTTCAGGTCCCACCTTTAGCCAGATGCAAAGTGATGCAAGGACGCAATGCCACACTTGACCACAAGGGGGTGCACACATCTGGGTTTCATTCACAGCAGCTGAGAGACTGCTGGCGTCGCCCATCTCTATCTGTCTCCCTCTCCCTCTCTGTCTGTCTCTCTCTCTCTGTGTCTCTCTCCAAAAATAAATAAAATTATATATATATAACATTCTCAACCATAGAAGGGTAATTATAATATTAATAACTATAGAATCTGAAAACTTAGGGAAAATAAAAATATATTTACAATAGCTGATTAAAAAACACCAGGAAGTTACTGTTAAACAATGTATTAGTCAACTTCTTGTTCCTGGGACAAAATACCTGCAAAAATCAGCTTAAGGAAGGAAGGAAGGGTTAATTTCAGCTTACAGTTCCCAAAGATAGCATCATCATGGCAGGAAAAGCAAGGCAGTAGCAGGAAGGCAGTGTTCTATTATTAAATCAGCATGGAGGAAGTAGAGATGAACCCTGAATGAGGAATGCTCAGCTCACACAATAAAGTCTCCTCCAGTTAGTGTTGGTTTTCCCACCTCAACTTAACCTAGAAAATACCTTATGGACATGTCCACAGATTTGTTTCCATGGAGATTCTAAGTCATGCCAATTTGACAACCAGAGATTAATAACCATAACTAATAACTCAGGTTCTGAGACTCATATACTCTATCTGAAGTAAGTAATTATAACAATAATTGACATTTGGTTTTAATCCAGACCTGGAGGTGAGTGTGTCATTATATCCTTCAGTGAAAATGACTTTGTTATAATGAAGTAGACAATAGGATAGAATGAAAAGACATAAACATTCCATCTTAGTTTTGCTGTTACTTAAGCTCTATTCATGGAGTCCATTTCAGGGTCCATTACTTTTCCATACTTTTTCTTGGTAGGTAAATGAGCTACCATACAATATTATATTGCATATGCCCTGAATTTATTTACCTAGCTCTGTAGATAAATCAAATTGCAAGAAGTTTTGGAGATTGAAATTCTCCAATAGCAAGGTTTCTTGGCTCTTTCAGAATATGAATTGATTCACATTGTGGTTTTGAATTTCTATCTAACTTGAAATTTAAGTATGCAGATAGTGCAAATATCCTGAGTAAATAAGAGTCAACATCAGCCCCACCATCTCAATTATTCATACATCATTTACTTTGATGGAGATAGGCATCCAGGTAGATTCCTTTATAAATATCGTACTTTACACAAAACTGTTTCAGGAGAGATTGTCCTTCCAAACCAAACATTAATCCTAGGGGCAAAAGAACATATGCTATTCAATTGAGGTTTGCTTACAGGTATAAAAAATAAAATGAAGTATACAGACTCAAAAATAACTAAAAATTTAAAGCCCAAAATATAACCTTTATAATATATAGTTAAAACAATAGAAAAATTACATACATGAAGTTTTCAAAAGCAAAATTGAAATAAAACAAGTTGACGTAACAAAGTAATTTCAAGGTTATCAAGAATTTATGTTTAATATTTAAATGAAATATCAAGAAAATAATGCTATGGCTTAGATTGATTTCCTTAGGAAATTTAACAAATGTATACTGCATTGTAATTAGTAACAATTTTCCATTACACTTAGTATACATTCTTAGTTCTGACATTATTAAAGTCAATTTGATAGGAAACTTATACCCTTCAGAGAAGTTTCCTTACCACATGTCCACTAAAAAAAAAAAAAAAAAAAAAAAAAAATGTTAAAAGTAAATCAATTTCTTTCTTGTATCTCTTGAGGAGGCATTTCTGCAGTCTCCATATGATCTTTAGGGGAAGAGGGTTCTGTAACCATCGTGTGTAAATGTTGGTAGGAGAGAATTGAATATCTTACAGCATAACTTAAATCTCTTGAGGGTTTTGTCTGAAGAAAACATTGTGACTTTGTCGTACACAGTTATTTGAAGAACATTTTCAATGATGCAGTACAGTCTTGATGGATGATAAGATAGCATGTCATATTGCTCCCATCAAGCCTGCTAGAAGTAAACTTGGTAAAGCAAAGGGTAAATACGAATATTGACCTATTCAGCGTAAGTCCCTGTAGATTACTTTTTGTTACTGCTGGTGCCAATACAAGCAGACTATTGCCTTACTTGGAACAGAGGCAATGTGTACCATTTTCCTTTATGAATTAAGTGATTGGAAAGAGGGTTTTAACTTTTTTTAAAAAATTTTATTTATTTTGTACATGTGTGTCAGGAAGGGATGCTGTAGGGCTTCTTCCCACTGAAAATGGGCACCAGACTCCTGTGTCACTTCTTCTGTGTCTGTCTCACATTAGTGACATATAATCAAGGCCAGACAAACAGGCTTTGCAAGCTAGCACCTTTAACCACTGAGCCATCTTCCCAGAAACATACTGAGGTATGTTTAATACCACAAATATTTTATGTGCTTTTTATTATGAATGGGTCACTTAAAAACTTTTCATGCCAACTGAAGGGAAGTTGGCTGGGTTGCTGAGTAGATTCTGGAACATATCACTGCAAATACCCTGTTTCATACCTGGTGCATGCAATGCATATAAATAAAATTAGAATATATATTGCTACAAATGAGTGAATACAACTGAAAAGAGAAAAGAAGATGGCAAAGAAATTTTCAGTTACATGACAATCCTGACTGTGGCAGTCAAAGGGAAGCTGGAGAAATAAAAATGCCTCTGACCAAAACACTGCCTATGTAATTCAATGATGTTGGAGCTCACTCTTCTTGTTGGTCTAGAATCTTTGGAGGATAGGTGGAGGATGGACAGACTGAACAGAAACCAATGATGGCATGCAGACACTTGGCTTCAGACACCATATTTGCATGTGATGGAAAGTGTGGGGGCTGTCATACCTGCTCCACACAGTTCAGTTACCTGTTCCACCTCCCTGTGTGTGCTTCACAGGAGGTCCAGACATGCTATTATCAATGTTGTTTATGATTCTCCTAGATGTTTCTGTAACAGGTCAAAACCATTGTAAAGAGTTTGATCTGTGTTACATACCTTGCAACTGTGTATTACTATATTCTGACCTTCTGGCTATATCCACTAAGAATATATTAACATCTTGTCACAAAACATGAATCAATCTGCTCAGTTTATATTTGAAACCAATACAGCTAGTTACTACATATTACAATGTAGTTCATTACTATGTTGTAGCAGACAGCTTCAGGTTCACTGAGATGAACTTCCAGACCAGCCCAAGTTATGGAGGAAGGGATATTTATTGAAGCTTAAAGATCCAGGGAAAGTTCCATAATGGCAGAAGAAGCTGGCCTGTTCTCACAGGACCAAACACAGAAAGTAAAAACCACAAGCCAAAAACCACACAGCACAGCCCACCTCAGGAACTCCAGCTAGGCACACTTTGCATATCTTTAGAATGAAATCTCAAACCACCACCACATCTTAGGGCTGGACCCTAACATCCACCGAGTGCCCCTGCCTCCAGCCAGGTGGCTACAGATCCAAACTACAAGCTAATATAATAGTGAATATATTGAGAGCCATATATTCAAACTATCACATATCTATTAATTTATATAAAAATATATGTTATATGTATAAATTTATATGGATATATGATATAGAAACCTATAAATAAATACATTTTATATATAATATATAATATATAATTTTGATAGATTTGTACAAGCCAAGGGGTTAAATATTTCTCTAATTTACTTTTTCTGTGATATGATGAATTTTAATAATAGCACAATCTTGAACTCTTTATATTTATATTATACTCATATTTTTCATTTACTTTATCTTTTCCTTAGTTATACTCACTTTCCATTGTCCTTTTTAATCTTGTTTTTTTTTTTTTTTTTTTTTTTTTAAATTTTGGAAACTAGTTGATGTCATTTACCCTAGTAGTGATTTCCCTGGGTATTTTTGCATCTAATGCCTCTCCTCATGTACTCCTCCTTCTTTTCTTCTTCTTAAAATATTTTGGCATTTTCTGTTTTTGTTTGTTCATTTGCTTGTTATTAAGACAAGGTCTCATGTTGAAACAAAGGGCTATTCAGGAATTTATCACGTGGTCAAGGCAAGCCTAAAACTCATAGTGACCTCCCTCAACATCTAAAATGCTGCCATTACAAGGGTGAGCCACCACTTCCATCTTATTTCACAATTAAAATGTAGAATTCATTTAGTTATTTCCTGTCAATCTTCTCCACAACAACTATTTAAAATAAACATTTTATTGACTTCTACATAAGGACCATTATTAAGTTTTCAACACAAAAAAATGCAAAACTCTACACAGTGAAAGACAAAAAAGTCAAAGTATGTGTCATGGGAATTTATACTTGGGGTCTATGAATTAAACATGTAACAAAATAACCCTGAATATTATCAAAAGGTAAACAGCACCAGTATCACAACAGGGACTGGCTCACAGTGTAATGTTCTGAGTGAATGAATATTCAGATTCCAGTATGACTTTATGGGAATATTGTTTTTGTTGTTGTTCTCATTTATTTATTTATTTATTTATGTAGTTAATCTTCTAGTTTTATCTTTAAACACAATTTAGAAAACAGTCACATGGTGAGCCTTCACAGTTTGCTAAGGCAAGTCATTAATTCAAATTCTCCCATTGAAGTCCTATCCAGCCCTGACTCTTAGCTCCTGAGTTCAGAAGAGATTGTTCACATTCAGGGCAGTATGGCCATACACCCAAGTTCTCAAAAGCTATATTTATATATATATATATATATATATATATATATATATATATATATATATATATATATGTCAACCAATAGGAACTGAAATTCAGCATGCTTTACTTATTTATTTGAGAGAGAGAGAATAGGTCTGCCACTCCAGATGCATGTGCCACCTTGTGCATAGGGCTTATATGGGCCGTGGGGAATCAAACCAGCATTTTTTGGCTTTGCAGACAAGCACCTTTACCACTAAGCCATCTCTCCAGCCCAAGGAGAATCTTTTTCTTCTTCTTCTTCATTTTCCTTGACACTGTGTAGAATTCCATTGTGGAAATGTATCATATCTTCATTATCCATTCATTAGTTGATGGGAATCTGGGTTGATCACATTTCCTAGCTATTGTGACTAGAATAGCAACAAACATAGCTTAATAAGTACTCTGTAGTAAAGAGTTGAGTCTTTAGAGTATATGCCTAGGAGTGTTATAGCTATGTCAAATGATTGATCTATTTTTTTCTTGATTTTTGAAAAACCTCCATACTGATTTCCATAGAGGCTGTACAAGTTTGCCCTCACATAACTGTGGGTGAGGGTCTTCTTCCCCCACATCCTCACCAGTATTAGTTATATGCTAATTTTTTGATGATAGAAATCTGACTAAAATAAGATGGAATCTCAAAGTCATTTAAATTTGCAATTCCCTGATGACTTAAGATATTGCACATCTCTTTAGATTTGTATTGGCCATTTGTATTTCTTCCTTTCAGAACTCTCTGTTCACTTCTTTGCCCCATTTTTTAAGTAGATTGATTTTTTTAAATTTCTTAGTTTTTGAGGTCTTTGCATATTCTAGTTATTAAACCTCTGTCAGTTCTATACCTGGAAAAGATTATTTTCCATTTTGCAGACTGCCTATTGACTCTGTTGTTGATCTGCTTAGCTATATAATAGCATATCAGTTTCATTAGATCCCAATAATTGGCTTATTCACTGTGCTACTGGAAGAGACCCTCGTTTTTAAGATAAATAAATTATCATTGTTTCGGTAGTTCTATACCTGGAAAAGATTATTTTCCATTTTGCAGACTGCCTATTGACTCTGTTGTTGATCTGCTTAGCTATATAATAACATATCAGTTTCATTAGATCCCAATAATTGACTTATTCCCTGTGCTACTGGAAGAGACCCTCGTTTTTTTTTTTTTTTTTTTTTGTTTTTCGAGGTAGGGTCTCACTCTGGTCCAACCTGGAATTAACTATGAGTCTCAGGGTGGCCTCGAACTCTCAGTGATCCTCCTACCTCTGCCTCCCAAGTTACGCCCGGCTGAGATCGTTTTTAAGATAAATAAATTATCATTGTTTCGGTTGATATAGGAAGTAACATATGACATATAAGACTGACAAAAGTAGAAGTAATAGGATTCACAACATTTTTGGATATTTTAAGAAGTACCACTGAGAACAGGATGCATTTTTTATTGATGGCAATTATCAGTAGGTATTTCAGAATATTTTATTCTCATCTAAGTTTGGATATATGAGAAAAGTTTTCATAGGTGAAAAAGAGTTCTTAGTATAGTTCATAATTTTAAAAACGTGCACTTTTCACTAATTATTTATTTGCATCTTTTTAAAGGACAGAGTAATTAAAATCACACAGACTGGACTTTCAAATTAGAAGGTCACTGATATTTGTTTATAGCTGTAGATAGAAAAAAATCAGATAATTGGAAGAGAGTCACACATTTGTCTTTAGTGTTACCTTTTCTCCTAGGAATATTAGTTATTTATTTTTTCACCTTATCATTCATCAATTTTGACAAAATTTACTACATATATGTGTTGTGACAGATATTTTATGATAGATTTAAAAATGTTATAATTATATTAATTTTTAGAAATATTTTTAGAAATAATAAAGTAAAATTAAAACCATGATAATAGATTTTAACAGATAATAGAATTTAAAAGTAGAGAAATCTGTGCCTCATACAATTATATTAACTCTAGATATTTTATTTCCCCTTTTAGAGATTTTAAGTGCCATGAAGCCTTTTAATAGGAAGAAGAGTAGAGGGCCTTTTGTCCTTCTGTTTAAAATATGCATTAGTCATCAAAATAACAGTTGAGTAATATATAAATTATATAATAATTTTAATTAACAGCATATGAAAAACTTCATATAAATCTAAAATGTATAATGTGAATATAGAAAAAATCTAAATTATAGCTTGTAAAGTAGAAAGCAAACATTTAGTCAAAAGTCAAATGAGACCATAGGCAAATGGAAGAAATACGTATGATCTTAGAAATTATCAAACAATTGCATTTTAATGGGATGGCTGAAAACTGAGTTTCATCCATAACTATTTATAACCTTATTGAAGGCCCACTCTATGGGAAGGAGTACATGCTTGGTACTGAAAAAACTAATCAAAAGTCTATATGGCCAGGCATGGTGGTGCACGCCTTTAATCCCAGCACTCGGGAGGCAGAGGTAGGAGGATCACAGAGAGCTCGAGGCCACCCTGAGACTACATAGTTAATTCCAGGTCAGCCTGGACCAGAGTGAGACCCTACCTTGCAAAACCAAAAAAAAAAAAAAAAAAAAAAAAAAAAAAGTCTATGGCAGGGAGGTCATGAGCCTTAGGGGTATAAAGCCTGCTCTTGGCTGGCTAAATGTATATATTATTCCCACCAAACTGCCCTGAAAGCACTACACTTAATGTTCATATTCACATATTAATGCTACTCTCATTTCTGGCTAGAGAAGTTTCTCTTTTCAGATGGCGATGACCACTGGGATGACCCAAAAGGCAACATAGTGCTGAGTAGAAGGGATGGAGGAGTTCCCAGCACTGAAACACCTCTGTCACACCCTCCAAGGCTCAGGGCCCATTGCGGAAGAGGGGGCTGATAGAATGGAAGAGCCAAAGGAAGGGTACGACTCCTTACAATGCAATTGTCCAGACAGAAATTGGCCTCGATATTCATAATCTTGCAGTGTCTAGCAATATCTTTGCAAGACCCTCATAATAGAAGAAAAATATAATGACATCAAATTAAAAGAGAGACTAATGGAGAGAGGGAGGGGAGGGGATATGACAGAGAATGGAGTTATGAAGGGAATGGGGGGAGGCGAGGGAAATATAATGTTTTTTTTTTTTTTTTTTTTTTTTTTTTTTTTTGCCTGTAAGTGTAGAAGTTGTCAATAAAAAATAAAAAAAGGATTTGAGAAGCATGTAAAAACACAGTAGAATGCCACTTTACACAATAAAATGGGACCTGGAGTTTGGAACTGCTGGAGATTGGAACCAGTGTTCTGGCTTAGGAGGCAGGCTCCTTAACAGCTAAGCCATCTTTCCAGCCCCCTAATAGCTACTTTTTAAATTGCTATAGACAAGTGTGTGTGGTAATGAGTGAACAAGTATGTAGTGATATTAACTTTAAATACTTATCATTGAATGTGACTGTTCTACTAAATAGCGTCTGATTTTAGTTTTTTTCTTTTTTTTTTTTTTTTAGTATTTCGAGGTATGGTTTCACTTTAGTCCAGGCTGACCTTGAATTCACTATGTAGTCTAGGCTGGCCTTGAACTCACAGCAATCTTCATCCTTCTACCTTCCCAGTGCTGTGATTAAAGGCATGTGCCAACACGCCTGGCTGATTCTACTTTTGTGTATAATAACTACGTTTTCCAATTAGATGATGATTTCTTTTTTATAAGTGTAATATTCTTGCTATTTTGAGATAACTAAAAACAGATGAATGAATTATTATTTTTTCAAAAATATTTATTTATGTATTCACTTGCAAGGGAAAATAGAAAAGAGAGAGAGGCAGATACAAGTGAATGAATGAATATGGGTATGTCAGGACCTCTTGCCTGATGTATAGGCCACTTTATGCATCTGGCTAGCAAATACTTTTAACTGCTGAGCCATCTCCTCAGCCTGGGTCTATCTTCTTTTAACTATACATTATTTTCAGATTACTATATAAGTAGGAATTCACAATTAAAGCTGTCCATTCATGCATTTATATGTATATGAAACAACTAAGAAGGGGGTTGACAAAGAACAATTTTCATATTTGAGTCCCTATTTCATCATTTCTTATGTTACTAGAATTGAGAATAAGATTAGGCAGAAGTACAATGATGAGCTCTGAGCAAATTATTTCATTTTAGACATTACTTGAGTTGATTTTAGTCAGAAATTGATGTGTTCAAAATGTTGGACTTTTAAATGGTTTGATATCTTGGATAGATGATTTTTTCCTAATCCCTACAAGGTAAGCGCTCAGAAGGTGTGAAACATATACCCTGGCTGCACCAAGTCCCATCTGTATTCTTTGTCATTCCTGGTCAGAGGTAACTAACAGGACATGGGAAAATTGCTGTAATCGTTTCTGAGGTTGTGATGTGGCACATTCACAGGTCTGCACTAACAGCTCGATGCCTTCTCAGTGCATCATTCATGAGTTGTTTCACAAGCCTTGTCAACACTTACTTCTCTGAGGAGCTCCCATCCACCTCTTGCAGTTATCTTGAACCAGCACTTACATGGACGCTGCTCACTCAAGCCTCAGAAGGCACCTGTGTTGTGAACAGCACAGTAGTAGCCAGATAGACAAAGGGCTGGTAGTGACTGGCAAGCTCCAGGTGTTTGGCACAATGTTGTTCTCTAATTTAAGCACCCACCCTCTAGGGTTTTCTGGCATTGTTTGAATATTAATGTTTAACATGGAGCATAAAAGATAACATTAATTAGTTAAGAGACATTCTTATGTTTTTAAAATGACAAACTGAAGAGAGAGGGGCTCTAAGTAAGTGATAATTGTTTCCTTTTTACAAAAAGGAATAGAATAGCCTCTGGAGATATTGATCAGGACAGATAGACATTTCTTCAGCTCTACTTAGACATGAGAGATTTATTGTATGAGCCTATTAGAATATCTTTCACCTACTCCTTAAATTGGGAACAAAGAAGTGTCCTTGATTTGAAGACGATTTCAAAAGCATGTCAGTGTAAAATAGATGATGTGGACATTTTGCTGACAATCAGAAAATATTTGGTTGGAAAGCAAAAATTTTCTTGCTTCTAATATGATAGTTATAACCTGCATATTTGGTTAAGTAAAATGGAATATTAATATAGATAATATAATTGGAAGATAAAGTTTAAAGTTATAGTAGTTTTGTACTCATTTTCCCTATCTATCTTCAACACACCCATGTTTCTCTATGCTTAACTGAAATATTTACTTTAATTCACATAATGAAGACAAACTATTATCCTATATCAATGGCATAACACAGTAATAAAAAAATGACCTCATACACATAGTTTTCTGATAGCACATATCTAATAGAGCTGTAATTTTCACTAAATATCAGATTTAAAAAATAATAGAATATATAATGTTTATATTTATTTATGGGCATTGTATTATAATGAGCATGCATACATTGTGGAGTGATAAAATAAAGATATTTTTTTTTTTTTTTTTTTTTTTTTTTTTTGGTTTTTCGAGGTAGGGTCTCACTGTAGCCCAGGCTGACCTGGAATTCACTATGTAGTCTCAGGGTGGCCTTGAACTCATGGCGATCCTCCCACCTCTGCCTCCCAAGTGCTGGGATTAAAGGCATGCGCCACCACGCCCGGCTTGATATTTCTTATTTTTTTAAAAAAATATTTTATTTTATTTATTTGAGAGAGAAAAAGAGGCACACACACACATACACACAGAGAGAGAGAGAAGAGAGAAAGGAGAGGGGACAGAATGAGCATGCCAGTGTTTTCATCCACTGTAAGCAAACTCCAGATGCATGTGCCACCCTGTTCATCTGGTTTACCTGGGTCCTGGGGAATCAAACCTGGGTCTTACCATATATTCCTGGTGGAAAAACAAGAGCCTTGGCAAAGGCCTGTAATGTTTTGGGACATCATGGACCTTCCTGGCCAACAAGTCACTGGAAGGTATCCCACTCCTAGCACTGAAAATTTTCTAGTAGGAATCTATGGCTTCTGGCTGTGCCATTGTCCAAAAAATAGGCATCCATATGACTTATTTATATCCTTTTAGATTTTGATTAGCCCTCCTTCCACTTTTCCTTTACTCAATCTCTTCCCCTAACCTCACTTATGCCTTTCCACCCCCATTAATCTGTTCTTCTACTTACATATATACAATACCATCCTATTAAGTTCCCCCTCACTCTTTTCTATTCCCTTTATATCCTCTTTATAGCTTACTGGCCTCAGCTACTGATTTTTATTCCAACTCATATAGAACTTCAATCATTTGTAGCTAGGATCCACATATGAGAAAGAACATGCACTTTTTTAATATAGTTGTGGTGTTTTGAATCAAATGTTCCTAGCAATTCATGTATTCTGAATGTTTGGTTCCCAGCTGATGGGAACTTGGGAGGTGGGGACTATCTGGAGATGTGAAACCAGAGGCAGACCTTGAAGCTTATTAGCCCCAAGTTTGCCAGTGTTATCTCAGCTCATTGTCTTGCTGCTATTTTCTGTCTGCTGCATCAAAGGTAATGCCCACTCTTTGCTCATGCTGTTTGCTCCTGACATCATGGAGCTTGCCCTCAAAACTATAAGCCCAAATGAAATTTCCTCCCATGGTTGCTTTGGGTTGGGTGTTTTATTTCAAAATGAGAAGGAATTTATAAGAATAGTTATCCACCAATGGACATCCTTACTGATATCATAGTATGGCTATTATGAATAGTGTTCAAATAAACATAGGCATAAAGGAATCTCTTTGATACAAGATTTCATCCGTTTAGATTTTACCTAGAAGTGTGATTTATGAATAATATAGTAGGTCTATATTCAGTTTATTTTCAAAATATATATTTTAGCCGGGTGTGGTGGTGCACGCCTTTAATCCCAGCACTCGGGAGGCAGAGGTAGGAGGATCGCCGAGAGTTCAAGGCCACCCTGAGACTACATAGTTAATTCCAGGTCAGCCTGGACCAGAGTGAGACCCTGCCTCGCAAAAAATAAAAAAAATAAAAATAAAAATAAAATAGTAATAAATAAATATATATATATATATATATATATATATATATATATATATTATTTTTTAGAGAATCTATGAAAATCTGTACACCTACTGTGGTGATTGGAATGTATTATCACCTACAGGCTCATGTGTTTGGACCCTTGGTCCCCAGCAATGTGGCACAGTTTTGAAACTTTGTGGAACAATTAAGATATGGAACCTTGCTGCAGTAGGTGTGTTATTAAGGGTGGAATTTGAGGTCGTACATCCTTGTCCTGCTTGCTGTTCTGTTTCCTGTGCTACAAAATTATGCTGACTTCCTGTTCCTGCTGTTCTTTCACTGTCTTGATGGACAATACTCTGTGGAACAAAAAGATTAAGTCTTTTACCTTCCATTAAATCATTTTAAATTGTTTCTAGTCAGGCATTTTGCCTCCACAACAAGAAAGTAACTAACACACCTACAAGTCATATATGAGACGGCCCTTTTCCATATTCTCCTATCTCTTTCTCTCTCTCTCTTTCCCCTTCCCTCCCCTCCCTCTCATTGTCACTCTTTCTCCCAGGAGTTTTATCTAAGGATAGCTGTTTGAAATAGAATTATCTGATTGGTGCCTATGGCAGTTAGTTTTCTGTTGCTGTGACCAAATATCAGAAAAAGAACTGTAAGATAAGAGACTTATGTGGGCTAAGAGTTTCAGAGGTTTCATTCCAAGGTCATTGGCTCCATTGTTTTCAGCCCTGAGTGGAGGCATAAACCTCATGGCACAGATGGTATGACAGAGCAGAGGTTTACCTCATGAAAACCACAATGCAGAAAGAGAGAAAAGAAAGCACTGATTGCAAAGTATACATTTCTAAGGACTGGCAATAACAAGGCCCTCCCTTCTAACACTGCCTTCATACTATGATTCATCAGGAGATGAATCCAGAGACCACAGGGAACTGTCAGCGGGTGATCAAGGTTTTAGCACATGAGATTTTGAAAGACATTTCATATATAAACCTATAAAACTATCTCATTGTGTTTTTTGATTCTCATTTTTTTCTAATGACTCATGATGCCAAGAGTTAATTTATATTTTTGCTTCCAGTTACATATATTTAAAAAACTAGTCAAGCAATTTCCCGGTTTTCATAATTCGATTATTATTTTGGGTATTGAGTTATTTGAACTTCTTATATATTATGATTGATCTCTTACAAATATTCTCTCCCATGGTTTATATCACCCATTAAGCATCCTTATTCTTCCTATAGTTTACTGAATTTTTTTAAAGTTTGACATGATCCTATTTGTCTCATTTTGCCTTTATGCCTGTGCTTTGGGATACTATCTAATAAAGTTTTGTCTATCTTAATATCTTGATGTGATTCCCCAATATTTTCTCCCAATAGTTTTCCAATAATAATTCCACATTTTACCTGTAGTTGTATGTGTGTGTGTGTGTGTGTGTGTGAGTGTGTGTGTGTGTGTGTGTGCATGTGTGTGTATGTATATACTTGTCTGATTTTTGTATATGGTAAAAGGCAAGGGTCTAGTTGCAGTCTCTCAAATATGAATGTCCAGTTTTCCAGCTCTAGTTGAAAAGGCTGACCTTTCTGCAAGGGTGTGCTGTTGGATACTTTAGTGGAAATCAGTAAGCTATGAATATACTGGATAATTTTTTGATTTTCTACTCTGCATTATTTATTCATCTGTTTTATTTTTATGCTAGTGCCATGCTATTTGATCGCTATATAGATGAATGTGTGTAAGAGAGACAGAGAGAAAGAGAGAGAAAGAAGGGGGCACTACTGTAGTTGTCCAGATGGTATGAAACTCACCATGTAGAAGATGCTGTTCAGGTTGCCTTCAACTCCCTCGTGCTGGAATTACAGTCATGTGTCACCATGCCTGTTAGTTGTTTTCTTCATATATATATATATATATATATATATATATATATATATATATATGCTGATATCTTTAGCCTTATTATTTCTTTTGCTTCTCCTATTCCTGTTCCTTCTCCTCCTCATCAACATTTTTATTCAGAATGGTTTGGGGCTACTCAGGAGTTTTTTGTACTTGCATATAAGTTTCATGATTTTCTGCTCATTCTGTCAATAAAGACATTGAAATTCTGGAGGAATCATGGTAAAAGTAGAACTGGATATCCTGGATCTCATGGAATTTTTGGAATTTTCTATACATAAAATCATGTCATTTGGGTTGGAGAGATGGCTTAGCGGTTAAGGCGCCTGCCTCCTAAGCCTAAGAATGCTGGTTCCAGTCTCCAGCAGTTCCAATCTCCAGGTCCCATGTTTAGCCAGATGCAAAGTGACGCAAAGGCGCAATGCTGCACTTGACCACAAGGGGGCTCACACATCTGGATTTCGTTCACAGCAGCTGAGAGACTGCTGGGGCACCCATTCTCTATCTGTTTCCCTCTCTCTCTCTCTGTGTCTCTCTCTAAAAATAAAAAATAAAATCATGGCATTGGCATAAAATGCTGATTTGACTCTTTTTTACCAAATTAAATGTTCTCTCTCTTCACTCAATTGCTCTGCTATAGATTTACAAAACTATGTTGAATGAAAGTGGTGAAATATAGCATTTTAGGTTTTTTTTTTTTTTTTTTTTTTTTTTTTTGTAACGCAAAAACTTTTATATTTTCCCCGTGCTATCCGGAATGATATCCATCTCATCTAAGTGTTGGATGCATTGATGGACCATTTTCATAATATCCACTGATGGTCTCTATATATCTGTTGTATCACTTATAAAGTCCTATTTTTCATTTGTGTTTTTATTGATCTGAGTCTTGCATCAGAGCGAATCATTTGTAACTTTCATTAAAAAGTCCTATTTTTCATTTTTCACAGCAGCTGAGAGACTTATCTCTGTCTCCCTCTACCTCTCTGTCTCTCTGTCTCTCTCTCTGTGTCTCTCTCCAAAAATAAATAAAATAATAAAATTTTAAAAAAAGTATAAAAAAAAAGTAACTTGCTTCATTAGTCTTTTGTGTTTTGCTTCTTAGTCTCTGCTTTAGTTTTGCAGTATTCTTACCTATTTGTTTCCTTTTTGCTAAGTTTTGCATTTGTTTATTCATGTTTTATACTTTCTTCACTTGTACTTTAATGTGATTTATTTGAAAATTCTCCATTTTATATAGCCACTTAATTGCTATAAACTCCCCCACAGTATTGTATTATCTATTTCTCATTAATTTTGGTATATTGACATTATATTTTTATTTGTTTAAATAATTTTTTAATATGTATTTTGATTTCGTCTTTAGCTTGGTAATTCCAAAACATCATTTCATTTATATGACTGTACAATTTGGAAAGTTTGTTTTATTGGTTTCTCAGTTTCAGACAAGATGAATAAGATAACTTATTATTTTATTTTATTTATTTTAATTATTTTTTTGGAGAGAGGCACAGAGAGAGACAGAAAAAAAGGGAGAGGAAGACAGATAGAGATGGGCGTGCCAGCAGCCTCTCAGCTGCTGCAAATGAAATCCAGATGTGTGAGCCCCCTTGTGGTCACGTGCAGCATTGCACCCTTGTGTCACTTTGCATCTGGCTAAATGTGGGACCTGGAGATTGGAACCGCTGGAGATTGGAACCAGCATTCTTAGGCTTAGGAGGCAGGTGCCTTATCACTAAGCCATCTCTCCAGACCAAGATAACTTATTATTTGAAAAAGTTTATGCTTGCTTTGTGTTCTGGGTGATAATAAGAGGAATGTGAATACTTATCATTATCAAGTTGAAATTTAAATTTTGTCTATGAACCAGCTTAATTCTGATATTTCTTTCAGAATGCTTTTGTTGTTTGATTTTGAGATAAAATCTCAATATATACATCTGGATGGTATAGAATTCTCTTTTAACATTTTATTTTTATTTTATTTATTTGAGGACAGAGAGAGAGACAGACAGACAGACAGACAGACAGACAGACAGACAGAAAGAGTGAGAAAGGGTGTGCCATGGCCTCCAGGCTCTGGAAATGAACTTGCAAATGAACTCCAGACACATGTGTCACCTTCTGCATCTGTCTTACATGGGTCCTGTGGAATCAAACCTGGGTTCTTTGGCTTTGTAGGCAAGCACGTGAACCACTAAGTTATCTCTCCATCCCAGATTAAAACTCTTTATGTAAACCTGATTGTCCCTGGTATTAGGGCAATCCCTCTCCCTCTGCCTCCCAAGTGCCAAGCCTAGTTTTCTCCCTCGTTTATTTTAGGTTTGAATTGAATAAAAATTTTGGGTTTAGCAAGGGATTAAATTTCATAAAGATGCATGAGATCCCAAGCCTGTGAACCCCAACTTTTGTGACCTTATCTGAGCTAGCAAAGAATTGAACAAAAATAGTCTTCAGTAAGGACAAATTGTGAATTATGATGCTTATTTTAGGGATAAGTTGGATCCAGGGTGAAAGCTAGCTGAAAAATTCAAGCCAGAAGGAAATTTTCCTCTGCCCAACTTGCCCAACTATAAAGTGTAGAGGGGAGATGAAAAGAACACACACACACACACACACACACACACACACACACGGAAAGAAAAACATGAGAGCCTAAGCCAAAAGATCCCCCTCACATTCGTATGTGATCAGAGAGAGATCATACATGTAGCAAAGCCATAAAGCTTCCAAGGACAATCTACATGTATTAAACAAGCAGGAAAATGTGCAGACAAATACGAAATCTTCCCCATTCCCAGCCAGGCTGGGAGGAATGAAAGCTTATCAAAGCAAGAACCAGGACAGTCAGGCATCAGGGCAATGAAAAGGGATCAAGAGAGAATTTTTATACAAGTTCCAGGCCCAGTTATTGATTAGACATACAAGCAGGATAAACCTTGTCATCAGACTCAGCTGTATAAGGAAGAGACCTGATTTATTGGTGGATTAATGTGACCAAGTCAGAAGGAACCAGACCACCAAGTTGTGCTACTCTGAGCAAGAAGCAGGAAGCTGTTGCAGAGGAATTTTTTCTTAGTTCTTGCAGCCACCATGGATAAGACTGGTTCAGACACGGGTTCTAGTCTGACCAGTCTGACCAGGGCAAAGAAGGTGGCATCCATGTTCTGTCTGGTCCTCTATCCCTGGATAACTGCCTATAAAACAGCCACATTGATCCTGCCCTCCTTCTGAATGATTTTTTCACTGTTGCTTCCCAAATACGATTATATAATAGTCTGTCTGTCTTTCCATCTCACATCAGTTTCAGATGCTCCAGCATTATGTCCATATATGTCTATAGTAATTATATTCCTTTACTCAGTTGAATACTTTATCACTATATAGTGGCCTTCTTTGTCTCTTGTAACAGTTTTTAACAATTCTTCTATATCTAAGTATGGCTATATCTGCTTGCTTTTGATTTTCATTTGCATGGGGTCTTTCTATACATTCATTTTTCTTCTATATTATTCTGCCGACAAGAATTTGGAGTTGAGAAGCTGAAGAGATGGCTTAGTCATTAAGGCACTTGCATGCAAAGCCTAAGGGCCCAGGTTTGATTCTCCAGATCCCACATAAGCCAGACACACAAGGTTACGCAAGCATGCAGGGTCGCACATGTACACAAGATGGCACATGTGTCTGGAGCTCTATTGCAGTGGCTGGAGGACTTGGCATGCAAATTCTCTCTCTCATAACAACAACAACAACAAAAAAAAAAATTTAAATAGCCAAAACAAAACAAAAAAATACAAACACAAACAAACAAACAAACAAAAGAATGAGGAGCTCAGGAGCAAGGTAGCTCCTATTTTGTTGGCAGCTGGTTAACAGTCACAGATCCCAAACAACAAGAAAATATCTATATCCTATGGGTGAAACTCAGGAGTGAACTGCAGGAACATTGAAGATCTCTAATGGACTCTGTTCAATCAGTGATGAGCCCAAAGAATGACCATGAGTTTTGGAGCGGAAATCCAAGAAGGCCTTGACTCACCAACATATAGGCTATCAGTTTTTTGTTTGTTTGTTTGCTTTTCTTTTACTTCCTGGTTCTTACTCTTACTTGGGTCCTATTGGCAGGCTTTTTCTCTGCTGAACTTTTTCTGAGTCTGTATTCTTTCACTTGACCCAACAACCAATCAGGAGAGCACATATACACTTAAGGTAATCAGGTTTACTAAAACTGTGGGCCTAATTTACATATGGGCAAGACAAAACCTGCTTGGTTTCCGGGTAGCAAAACTTCCAGTCCAAGTGCTATTCAGCAAATTTTTTTTTTTTTTTTTTTTGGGGGGAATTCTATCTGTTCAGTCTTCATGAAGCTTTTGTTACTTTTACTTCTCTTTTTTTCTAATTTTATTTTTCAATGAAGCTTTGAAACCTAGCAGTGTGCTTCCAAAGTCTCATGCACCCATGCCTCTAAACATTTGCTATTGGTAGACTGTTTGGACACTGCATTGGTAGATTTGACATGCAGCCGGAGGCTTCACTGTGCAATCACTGTATCCCTACTTTCTCAGGATCTCTTTTGAGGCTTTTGCTTCTCTTTGATAGCTCCAAACATTTCCCTGTCATTGGGCTCGACACAGAGACTTCAAATCCACAGCTCACCGAGTGGCCTTCCAGGATTGCCTATGAGATGCCAGTGGAGGCAGCCATGAGACCATTGAAACTCTTGCATTCTTCTGACTTTACCACAAGCTTCTTGTGGATGATTCCAACTTCTGTTCCCGTAATGAGCTAATCCCTGTGTCTTCAGCAGTGTCTAAAATGTCTTGTCAGCAAATGCAGAAAAATGAATCCAGGAGGGCTGGAGAGATGGCTTAGCCATTAAACACTTGCCTATGGAGCCTAAGGACCCCGGTTCAAGGCTCGATTCTCCAGGACCCACGTAAGCCAGATGCAAAAGGGAGTGCATGCATCTGGAGTTCGTTTTCAGTGGCTGGAGGCCCTGGCGCACCCATTCTCTCCCTCTCTCTCTCTCTCTCTCTCTCTCTACCTGCCTATTTCTGTATCTCTCTCTCTCTCAAATAAATAAATAAAGTAAAATTATATATATATATATATATATATATATATATATATATATATATATAATGAATCCAGGAATAATAATTCACTGGACACTAATGAACAGAGAACCCTGGAGTTTATTTTATTTTATATATATTTTTTTCCTGAAATGATTTTGTTTTGTATTCTTTGCAACAAATTTGCATTTCCACATCACTGAATCTGTGTTGGTTATTGCTTTGCAAACAGCTTTGGTCTTGGTGAAAAGCTCTTGGCATCTTTTTGTTGGTGCTAATAACTTCACTGCTCTTGGGTACATCTTCATGCATATATTTTTTTTTCAAATCTGCAATTGACAATAGCAAAAATTACAAGGGCAGGACTCCTTGCTCTATCCCTTTTGTCTTTGATGCTCACAGCAGCTAGTAAAACCCATGCTGTTCTATGAATCTTATCATTCCTTGAAATCTCATCCACCAGAAAAACTAATCCATTTTTCTTAAACTCAGATTCTCACTGAAAGAGATCAGTAGCAAGGTAGTTTTCTTTTGTAGGTGGTTATTAAGAGACTCGGGCCCAGACATAGACACCAAGCTGCCCTGGTGAGACTGGAAGACAGCCAGTCAGAGCTTACCTCGGACTCCTCACAGCAGTGCTCAGGAGAGGCCCTCTGTTCTCTCTACTTGTGAGTCCTTCCTCCTCCTAGGAATCTTTCACAGGACTTAACCCCAACAACAGGCTCATTCTGAGTCTGAAAACTTTTCCCCAACCCACCCACCAATCACCAATCCACTATATACATTTAAACTTCATCCCAACTTGATGCCTAATTAACATATGGGGATGGGTTAATCAAACTCATTCTCAATACATCAAAACCCTAGTCCAGAGTGCTTGCTTGAAATTGACTTTTTCAGGACCCCTCTCTGTCATGGAGAGCTTTGCTTCACTTGTACTTTCAATAAAACTCTGGCTGCTTGCTCTCCCACTGTCCTTTCTCATTCATCAAAGGTCCAGGAACAACAACTCAACTCCTGCAAACCAGTAACACCGAAATATCAGGGTGTGCATGAAATTAATCTAAATATTTTGCCTCAATATAACAAGGATTACATTCAATCCAATTCCTTTTAAATTTCTTATTTCTATATGAAAACTTCATTAGTATGAATACCTGCATTCTTTCCAGCATTTGGTGTCACTTTCCTTGATGGCCCTTCTGTCTGAGGTAAGATGGAATCTCAAAGTTGTTTTAATTTTCATTTCCCTGTTGGATACTTTTTAAGTATGCACTGCCTGTCATGGTTTGATTCAGGTATCCCCATAAACTTAGATGTTCTGAATGCTTGGTTCCCAGCTGCTGGAGATTTGGGAATTAACACCTCAGGAGGCAGTGTATTGTTGGGGACAGACTTATGGGTGTTAAAGCCAGCTCCCCCTTGCTAGTGTTTGGTTCTTGCTAGTGTTGTCCACCTTATATTGGCCAAGGGGTAATGTCCACCATCTGCTCATGTTTTCATTTTCCCCTGCCATCATGGAGCTTCCCCTTGAGTATGTAAACCAAAATAAACCCTTTCTTCCCCCAAACTGTTCTTGGTCAGTTGATTTCTGCCAGCAAAGTGAACTGGACTGCAATAGTAATGTTGATACTAATGAGTGAGATTGCTGCTACAGACCTGACTGTAGCTTTGGCCTTTTGTAGCTGATTTTCAAGAGGAAAGTGGAAGGTTTTGAAACCTTGGCCTAAGAGACATCTTAAAATACTGTAAGTACAGCTTGATGGAGCATTCTGGTCAGAGGTAAAAGACCTGAATGTAGTAAGAACTATGGACTGTGAGGTTTGGCTTATGAGGGTAAGAAAGAGCTTTGCCTGGACTGGGCTAGAAGCAGTTTGTGTGAGAGGCTTGCTGTTATACACATGCCCTGAGAATTTTGCTGGATTGCATTGTGTAGAATGGACTGATGTGAGCAGAGGGATATGGCACAGAAATGAAATCTTTGGGCTAAAACTTCTGCCTGTTCAGATGCAGTTATTTGAGATTACAACCTTTGAGATCAGGCCAGCTGACCTGCACTTGGGCACCAGAAGACTGTGGACTCTTTTAAAGGGGCCTGAGTGCTCAAGAAGTGTCCTGTTCTTCAAAGTCTGCTTTATCCCCCACTCTTCCCCCACCCTATTAACAAATTGGCACCCTACCTAGTATTGTGGAGTATAAGAAATGAAAGAAAGAGAGGGTCATTGAGTTTGTAATAAGGTCTTGTGTTTTAGAAATGGCCATGGGCAGTGTGGAGCAAGTTTGCTAGATGCCTATATGGAGACCCAATGGAGACATGAAAATGAACTGTGGATTGCAATAGAGACCCAGACAGAACAGAAAGCTGCTGGCCCCAAATGAAGTTTTCCAGGACTGTGAGTAACCTAGCTGGAGGGGGGGAATTGGAACTCCAGAGACTTGTTGCTGGTTAGAATTAATGTACTTGGAAATTTATCACTGGATAGGGTTGTTGGACTTGAAGCTACAGAGTTTGATGTTTGCCTTTGTTGTTCTAAATATTGTATTGGTTGAATATTTCTTTGCTATGTTCAATGCCATCTTTTGCAGTGTGAATGTTATGGTTTTTTGGGGGGGATTTTTTGGTATTATGGCTCACTTAAAAGTCCTTGGATTATGGGGATGTTTGAACATCATTAGGATTGATAAAAACTATAGGGACTTTTAAAGTTAGAATGAATGCATTGCATTTTACGTCATGGATGGTAATCAGTTTATGGGGACCAGGGACATAATGTTGTGGTTTGATTTAGGTGCCCCCCATAAACTTTAGGTTCTAGCTTCCCAGCTGATGGAGATTTGGGAATCAACACCTGCAGGAGGTAGGGTATTGTTGTGCCCCCTCGCTAGTGTTTGGCACACTCTCCTGTTCCTGTTGTCTACCTTATGTTGGCCAGAGGTTGATGTCCACCCTCTGCTCATGCCTTGTTTTCCCCTGACATCATGGAGCTTCCACTCGAGTCTATAAGCCAAAATAACAGCCCCCCTCCAAAAAGCTGCTTTTGGTCAGGTGATTACTGCCAGAAATGTGACTGAATTGACTGCAACACCTCCCACTTGTGTTTCTGCTTTTGTGAACTATCTGTTCATTTCACTAGCCCATTTGGCAATTGACAGCTTCATAAGTTGGTGTTTAATTTTTGAAATTCTTTGTAAATTCTGGTATTAGCATCCTGTGGTGGTTTGAAAGAAAATGTAAGTCCCCCATAGTCTCAGGTTTTTCTCATTAAGTCCCTACTTATGTCTCCAGCAGGAGATCCCTGCCAGAGGGAGTGGGTCACTGTGGGCAGATCTTCAGTCTAGGTCCTACAAAGTGTGTCGATAGCCAGTTTGAGCTCTCGCTGTTCATTTTACATGGCTGTTGGTGGTGTCTCTTTGCTATGGATTTATGGAAGTGAGCCAGCTTCTTCTGCCATTATGATGCTTCCCCTGGAATCAGTAAACCTAGAGTAAACCTTTTTTCTCCCACAAGCTGCTCTGGTTGGGTGTTTATCTCAGCAATGAGAAGGCAACAGAAAAATGATACTAGTGGAGTGGTGTCTTGCTGTTAGCAACCTGACTACATGACATTTATTATTTATTTATTTTGGAACTTATTTGTGGGAGGAATGTGGACAGATTTTGAAACCTTGGTCTAAGAAATGCTTTTCAGTGTTGAAGGCAGAATTTCATGGGCTATTTTGAGTTTAAAGATCTCATTTCAATAAGAAATATGGACTGGGATTTGGCTTAAGATAGGAAGAAAGAGCTTTGTTCAGACTGGGCTAGAAGCAGTTTATCTGAGAGGCTTACTGCACTCTTCCTATTTCCTGAAAATCCATGCAGATCTTCATTGCATAAAATGAACTGGTATGAGCAGATGGATATGGATGGTACAGAAATAAATGAAAGCTTCAGGCTGGAAACTGCACCTGTTTAGTTGCAATTGTTTGAGAGATGATACCCTTGAGGTTGGGCCAGCTGTTTTGCATTGGGGCAGCAGAAAGAATGAAGAAACTTTTGGAAGTAAGGAGGCTGAATGTTGAAGGAATGCCCTGCTTTTGAAAGTCTGCTTTTTTCCCCATAATTTAACAAGTTGGTAGCCCATCTGGTACTATGGAGCAGTTTTGTTTTTGGAAATGGCAGGATTATTGGAAGTTCTGTGTGAAGGCCCAATGAAGCAATTATGATGAACCATGGGTTTCAATGAGACCCAATGGAGGTTCCAGGAATATGGAATGTCTGCCAAGAGCTATTGGCTTAGGATAGAGTTTTCCTCATGCTGTGAGTAGCCCAACTGAAGGGGCAAAATTATAAGTCCAGATACTTACTGGTTAGGGATATTATAATTGGAGCTATGGAACTTAATGTTTTCCATTTGTTTTAGAACTCATATTGGTTCAATCTTTCCTTACTATGCCCAATACCATCTTTTACAGTGTGAATGAATATTTATTCTGTGCCATTATGTTTTTTTTTTTTTTTTTGATTATTTGTTTGTTTGTGGTATTTTTGGTATTATGGCTGAGTTAAAGGACCTTGAACTATGGCATATTTGAACAGCATTGGGATTGATATGAGGACATTTAAAGTTGGACTGAGGCATTGTATTTTATATCATGGATGTGAGTTTATGGAGGCCAGGGACAGAATGTGGTGGTTTGAAGTAGATGTCTTCAATAAACTCATATGTTTTGAATGTTTGGCTCCCAGCTGATGGCAATTTGGGAATTGGAACTTCACTGGAGGAGGCATGTTTTTGGGAAGCATGTTTATAGATGCCATAGCAAGCTTCCCTCTGTGAGTTTTTGGCACAGTCTTCTGCTGTTGTTGTCCTTCTGATGTTGTCCAGGAAGCAATGTCCAGCCTCTCCTCATGCCATGATTTTCCCTGCCCTCATGGAGCTTCCCCTTGAGTCTATAATCCAAAATCAACACTTTGCTCCCTTTAGCAGATTTTGTTCAGAGACTTCGTGCTAGTGATGAGAAAGTAATTGCAACTCACCCCACAGCAAAGATTTTTTCCTGTTCTGTTCACTTTGCTGGTGTTTTATTTTGCTGTGATGGCTTTTTTTTAATTTCCTGTCCCATTTATTAACTCTTGGGGCTATTTCCTGTGCTACTGGACTGCTACTCAGTAAGTTCTTGCCTATACCTATATCTTGAAGCATAGTCATTATTTTCCCATCCTGTACTTTCACTATTTCAGGTTTTAGATTAAAGTATTTGATCTAATTTGAATTGATATATGTATAGGATAAAGATACAGCTTTAAGTCCATTCTTATGCAACTGGATATCCAGTTTCTTGAATAATCTGTTATCCAGTAATGGAAGATTAGTTTGTCAAAACTTATTGGTCAAGGCAATGTTGATTTATTTCTGAGTCTCTATTCTGTTCTGTTGGTCTCTATATCTGTTTTGATGCCGGCATCATGCTATCCTTGTCATTATTCTCTGCAGTATAATTTGAGAACAGGTATCATGCTCATTCACCTAGGTTCTTTCTCCCTAGGATTGCATTGGCTACTTGCAGTCTTTTATGCTTACCTGAGAATTCCTGATTTTTTTTTTTCCAGCTCAGTGAGAAATGTTATTAGAATTAGAATATTGATGGGACCACACTGAATCTATAGATTACTTTTGGTGTGTTCCTCATGTTCACAGTATTAATTCTGCAAATCCAGGAGCACTGAAGTTTTTTTCCATTTCCTAGTAGCATCTTTAATTTCTTATTTGAGTGTCTTGAAGATTTCATTGTAGAGGTCGATTACATCTTCGGTTAGGTTTATTGCTAGGTATTTAGTATCTTTTGTAACTGTTGTTAATGAGATATTCTTCTAGGAGTTTATTTATTTACTTAACATGATTTATTTAAGGCTGAAGAGATGGATTAGTGGTCAAGGTGCTTGCCTGCAAAGCCAAAGTACCCAGGTTTGATTCCCCTGTACCCATGGAAAAGAATTGCACAAACTGGTCTGGAGTTCATTTGCAGTGGCTAGTGGCCCTGGTGTGCCCATTCTTTCTATCACATAAATAAAATATTTTAAAAATATTTATTTAGATGTGTTCGTTTACATGTGTGCACAAGTACCTGAATGTGTGCATGTGTGTCACACACCAGGGCTTCTTGCCACTGCAAATGAACACCAGGCACTTGTGATACTTTTTGCATTTGACTTGCATGGAAGGCTTGATATTGAATCAAGGGTGGCAGGCTTGGTAAGAAAGGCTTTAACTTTTAATTGCTGAGCCATCTTCCCAACCTAGAGTCTTTTTTGTTTAAGAGATAAACTTTATTTCTGCTGACAGTTTTGAAAGTTTCATTCCATGATTGATCAACCCTTACACTTTGGAACTTATAATGAAGCAATATGTCATAGCACAAATATACAGTGAAAGGACTCACTTTAGGAGCCCAGGAAAGTAAATGGGGGAAGAGAAGGAGGTTAAAGTTTCATAGTCAACCTTGAAGGCAAGCTCCCAGTGACCAAAAGACCCTCCATGATGCCCCTCCTCTCAATGGTCTCACCACTTTTCAGCTATGCCATACCAGGGACCAAACTTTCACATGTAGGCACTTTCTGGCTGCTTAACATTCAAATCGTAGCAATGACTATTAAATAATAACAAACATGTTTCCTATAAAATTATATTAATTCATTCAGCCAATAGTAGTTTTTAAAAATATTTTCTATGTCACCATCATTTTGATATTTTAAGTATTACTAATATAGATATGAAATTTCCTTATAATTTTATTTTACATAATGAGATGAAAGCATTTCCATTTTTTAATTGGTTCTTGTTTATAGCTACTCTATGAAAAGTATACCCCACACTTTTAAAAATGTGCTGGATAATGCTAATGTCAGTATGCAGATATTAACAGGCTTGGAGGCCATTGGAGAAAAGAGGGACTCTGCCTTCCATCTTTCTGATGACATTGGTCTGGAGACCATTACAATTACCTCTCCATAGTATTTAAAATGCCATACATAAAGCAGGAGGGTGGGAATATAAGATATGTTGTTTAGGCCCATTTGAAGAAAAGCTACTTCCACCTGGTCAGGATATAAGCTGGGTTACCTCCCTTAAGGAAAGGGAGGAATGCCTACAATGTTGTCACTCAGGCACAAAGTGGCCTTGATAGTCATGACCTCACAGTGGCTGATACTACCTACGGAATACATACATAATAGAAGGAAAAAATAATGACATAATAGAAGAGATACTAGTTGGAAGGAAGAAGGGAATCTGTGGAGGAGAGAAGGGGGAAGGAGTGGAGGGAGGGGATTATGATCATGTGATATATATATATTTTTTTTCTATATTTAAGGAAGTTGTCAATAAAAAATCTTAAGAAAAGAGTTAATCCAATGGAATCTGCCAATTACTTTGTAAACAGACAACCACTCACCTAAAGACATGCTAAGGAGATTGAAGGAATAATTATCCCCTTAATGAGATAATGTATTTGCACTGGGAACCCCTTCTTTGATGCAGTTGTTTGCAAGTTTTCTCTGCTAAATTGCCCTCTGTTCTGAGCTTTCATTCAATAAAGGTAACTCTTCCTTTTTCCCTTTCTATCTCTTCTTTGAGTGACAATCACAACTCTAAGCACGTTTGTTCTGCCATTCTGGGGCTTTTCAAAACAGTCTTACTGCCTCTGCTTTGCTTTTTTCAATCCCCATTGTCTCTGCCTATTTTTTCGAATTATGAGACAAAGTAAGAAAATCTGCAATATGACCATTTATTTCTTCATATAAATGCTCCAAATATAGTCTCCATTTTAATTTACTTTACTTTTTGCTCATATGTGAATTTTTGTAAATGAAAAAAAATCTAATTTTAAGGTGGTCCATATATGAATATATGAATATCATTTCTACCTCAAAGACAATTAAAGATTTTTTTTTATCTTGTGTACAGAAGATGGTTATGTTTTATAATTTAGTCATCAATATATTTGCAGTTGATTATTTTGAATCTTGTGAGGTAGGGACCAAATTCCATCCTCTTTGTTCTTTGAATAACCAATTGTTTCAACACTGCTAATGAAAGTCTGTGGTTTTTTTGTGATTTTCATAATTTTATTTAAATTTTTATATGTGTATATGGAAGGGAGGGTTTGTGTGCCAGGTCCTATTGCCACAGAAAACACATGAGGCAGCTGAGGGCTGGCAGAGCCCCAATGTGAATTGTTTTGCCTTGGCTAAACATGGGAATGGTTCTTAGGCCTGGGAGGGAACATCTATGTCATTACATTTTACCACAGATGAGAACCTTCAGAAGGGTCTGGCTTTTCCTTATCTCTGCCCCCTTAGGGAATCTTTCTTCTCCATTCTAAGAAGTCTCTTTTTAGACAATTAGAATTTCTTGGAAAATTGCTCTTTTCCACAAATCCTGACCCCCAAGCCCCTAATGTCAGGATTAACTGGTAATAGCATCTGTCCTTCCACAGGACTCGCATAAGAAAATGCCAACCTGAGCCTCACAATGAGCCTCATAAGCCCTCTAATGACTCCCTGGGCAAGGGTTCTGCCTTCCTTCTTTCCTTCTGTTAAGTTCTGGGCTTTTCAAATGCCCTCTTGCTTCCCTGGGTAAGAGATATGTCTTCTTCATTGACTTCCCTCAAGCTTACCTCCTCTTTAAAAAAAATGTATTTATTTGATGAGAGAGAGAGAGAAAGAGAGAGTGAGTATGAGCACACCAGGGCCTCCTGTCATTGTATTTAAACACCAGACCCTTGTGCCACATAGTGCACCTGGCTTTATGTGGGTACTGGGGAATTGAACCTGGGTATCAGACTTTGCAAGCAAGTGCCTTTAATCATTGATCCATGTCTCTAGCCTAATATAACCTTCTCTTAAATCTCTCCCTCCTAAAGCTCTAACCTATAATAAATTCTTTCTGAACCTTATCCTCCGTCTGTGGGTTTCATTCTTTGAGTTCATAAGACAAAATCCAGAGACACCCCAAGATTATCAATGCATTGGTGTTGCAATATTATTATTGGCTCATGGGCAGAGAACCCAAAAATTCCTATTTCACAAATTCCAGATGTTTTGCCACATTTTGCTGCTTCATGTGGGTGGCTTGGGAATTGAAAATGAGCTGGCAGGTTTTGCAAGCGAGAAACTTTCACCACCTTCTCAGCCCCATCATTTAGTTTTTAATGTCTAATAAGCAAATTTGATATTTTCTGTGAACACAGGACATTGAGAGTTCATGCTAGAACTTAAAAGTAAGCCAGTTCCCTGCTAGCTAACCCTCATACAGCTGAAAATATGTACAAATCTGTGCAAAAGTGGCAAACAGCTTTTATGAGTAACCAATGGCTCTTTGATTGGATATGAGACCCACACAATGGGAAAGAACTCATAGTTGTTACTGCAAACAGTTAGAATAATATGTACAGGAAAGTCATAGCCTCCAGAATAGAGAGAATTTCCCACTGGTCTTTGGATAAGAAGAGTAGCTACATCTATCAAAAAAAAAAAAAAAAAAAAAAAAAAAAAAAAAACCTCTTATACTATGCTCACCAAACTGTCCAGTAAGCACTTCTCTTAATGACCACACCCATATATTAATGCTACTCTCACTTTTGGTTAGTAAAGCTTCTCTTTTCAAAAGGTGGTGACCTTGGGATAACTCAGAAGGCACCATGATGCTGAGAAGAAGTGACAGAGGAGTGCTCAGCACTGAAACATCTCAAACTTATCTTCCAAGGCTCAGGGTCCATTAAGGAAGAGGGGGCTGAAAGAATGTAAAAGCCAAAGGAAGAGTAGGACTCCTTACAACGTGCTTCTCCAGACACAAAATGGCCTGGATAGCCATGACCTCACAGTGCCTGACACTACCTACATAAGACCATCATAATAGGAGGAAAAGATCATGACATCAAACTGAAAAGAGATACTGATTGAGAGGGGGAGGGGATATGATGGACAGTGAAGTTTCAAAGGGGAAAGTGAAGGGAGGGAGGGAAGTACCATGGGGATATCGTCTACAATTAAAGAAGTTGTCAATAAAAATAATAAAAAACTCTTAAATAACTCTGCCATCCCTGTTAATACATGATACTTTCCAGAAATTTCCTACCAGTGTGCACCACCATAGCTGGTGACTTGATATTCTCTATCTTGGTTAGAGAATCTACATTTTTTTTTTTTTTAACAGATGGCAGTGAAACCTGGGGAGAACCAAGATCCATCAATATGACAAAAAAAAAAAAAAAAAAAAAAAAAAAGATAGCTGACTGCCAGCACAGAAACAGCATATCTGCCAGCACTCAGGAGACATTACAGAGGAAATGACTATTTAAACATGAGTACTGCTCTCACTACTCCCCTGACAACCAGCTCAAACCAGATGGTGAAGGACACTGAGGATACTCAATACTCATCAAAGTAGAAATCCAGAAGTTTCAGAGAGCTTAACACTAAAGTAAACACATAAAAAATTCAGATGTTCAGGTAACATTGTAGAAGAGGTATGTGGTGGTTTGATTCAGATGTCCCCCATAAACTGTTGTTGGACAGGAGGTGATATCCACCCCTTCCTTGCTCATGCCATCATTTTCCCCTGCCATAATGGATCTTCCCCTCAAGTCTGTAAGCCAAAATAAACTTTTTTTTTCCCCCCACAAGATCATTTTGGTAGAGTGTTTCTGCCAGGAATGTGAATCTGACTGCAACAAGGTGGCAGAAAGAATGTAAGAACCAGGCTGGAGAGATGGCTTAATGGTTAAGGCGCTTGACTGTGAAGCCTAAGGACCCAGGTTTGATTCTCCAGGCCCCATGTAAGCCAGATGCACATGATGGCACATGCATCTGGAGTTCATTTACAATGTCTAGAGCCCTGAAGTGCACATTCTTATTCTCTCTGTCTCTGTCTGTAATAAGTAAATAAAAATGAAAATAAAATCTTTTAGAAAAAGACTGTAAGAGCCACAGGGTGGGAAGGATTGTTCTGAGGCAACCCTCCACACTCACAGACTGACTGATGCACTCAAGACCACATGGGGATACAAACAACCCCACTGAAGATAATCTGATGGGAACACAACCAACATAAGCTATGTTCATAAAGTTCCTAATTAATAAAAATAAAATAAATAAATTTGAGATTATTCAGCATGATGCAGATTAGTGCTATAGTGAATACCTGATGGCTTTATTTTGAATACTTTGTACATATTTATTATAGTTGGCTAAAAAAGAAATGAATATTTTAACAACATAATGATCATTAAACATATTGCAGTCTGAATTAATTCTAATAATTTTGAATTCTTTTTTTTTGGAGAGACAGAGAGAGAGAGGGAGAGGGAGACAGATAGAGATGGGCATGCCAGCAGTCTCTCAGCTTCTGTGAACAAAATCCAGATGAGTGCGCCCCCTTGTGGTCAAGTGTGGCATTGCGCATTTGAGTCACTGCATCTGGCCAAACATGGGACCTGGAGATTGGAATTCTTAGGCTTAGGAGGCAGGCCCCTTAACTGCTAAGCCATCTCTCCAGCCCGGATTAAGTTTCTTATTCTGGATTATTATGGTTTGAAAATGAATGTTTCCCTCAGGCTTAAGTCTTGAAGGCAAAGTATCCAGCTTTTCTGGAATATGGGGGAAACATTCTGAGGTAGAACATCTTGGTGATAAACCCACAGAAATCATTCTTTTGCTTATTCCCTTTTACCTGCTCAATAACCCAGGAATTTAGGATGAAGGAGGACATGTTATTCAGGTTACCGATAGTCTTCTGACAGAGGCCCGTCACGTCCTGAGAGGCACATTGAACACTGAGGTTTCTGAGTCCAAAGATGAATCTCTGACATTTTAGCCAGTTCTTCACTAGGCTAAATCACTCTCCTTGCTGATATATATGAATTCAGTCATTGCTTACACACAGAGCCACCTGACTTGAGACTTTTTTGATTTCTACAAGAAATCCAGTGGCAAATTTTCTGTTTTGGAGAGTAGCCTTATCAAAAATATTTAGGAATCAAAAAGAAGTAGAAAGTACCTGGCCCTTTATACCCTTAGGTGAGTAAAGGAGAAAGAGGTCCCCAGAGAAATGGAATAAGCACAAAGGAACTGGTGGCATACTTTGTCAAGTAAATGCAGAGGAAGCTGGAAGGAATCAGAGCTGAGCCACAGTTAGGTGCAGAAATTCCACTACTTAGTCTGACCGCTCTTCCAGGTGACACATACTACCTGTCAGCCAGTTTTGAAGGCTAAGCAACCCATTCTAGAAAGATAATGGTGATGGATGATAAGAGGGCAACCTTGACCCTTGCTCCCCCTTCCATCTTAATGCAGACAGGACATGCTAGTTCTTTAAAAGTCACCATTGGGATGCCTACCTCAAACTAGATCTCCTAACTGTTAAACCAAAGAGTGTGACTTTTCTCTGATGAGAGGCCTGGATTCAGTACCGCTTGGGAGATATGAAACGTGTCCACCTGAAGAAACAATTGCAGCACCATTCTCCAGTTAGAGTCATTTGGTATAAAAGAAGGAAGATATTTAGAAGGGCCTTATGTACAACTTCTCAGGGATCATAGCAAGCTGGCTACAAAATGCCAGTTAGACCCCACGACCCTGGCTGTTGTTTGTGGAACTGATTCCACTCCTCCTGCAACTGAGAGGTGTCAAGCCTTCCTAATAGTTTAGACATTTGCCCTCCTCCTCTGGAATCTTGCCCTTCCTATCCTGGGGAAAGCCAGCCAAAAACTGTGATCCAGCTATCCCCTCCAGAAGTTACAAGGGGCCTTGCCCCTTCAAAAAGTAAATTCAGGACAGGGGGTCTCCACTTATTTCATTTGGTCATCCTCCATACGTACCCAGTAAAGGAGATAAAAAGGGAACTGGGCTCTTTTACTGACAACCCTGACCAATGTGTTCAAGCCTTCCGGCAAGTAACTCCTCTTTGCAGCTTGGCTTGGAGAGATGGCATATTGATCTTGAATCAAACCTTGACCTCAGGAGAAAGTCAAAGGATAGTAGAGAATGCAGAGCACACAGGTGGTGATTACCGTATGTCTCATGCATGGGCTGCACTATGGTAAATCCTACTGGAGCTCAGGGGATACCCTTAAATGACCCCTCCTGGGACATTGCCAACCCCATTCAAGCATAGTATAGGAGGCCTTTCATTTACTGTACTGAAAAGGGTTTAAGGAGGGCAAGGTTAAAACTCGCTAATTATTCCCAACTTGCTATTGTTTGCTAAGGAGAAAATGATCCTCCTAATATGTTCCTCCAGAGATTAAGAGAAGCAATTAGAAAATACACCAATATAACCTCAGAGCCCTTGCAGGAGAATGAAGAGGAGGAAGAGGAAGAGGAGGAGGAGGAGGAGGAAGAGGAGGAGGAGGAGGAGGAGGAGGAGGAAGACAGCCTTCAAAGACACAAAGACTTGACTCAGTCAGGCCTAGACATTCATGGTAAACCACAAAACCTTGGACCTATAGCTGCATGCTTCTATCTCTGAGTATCATGAGTATCATCATGCCTTGTTAGCCATCACAAAGTTGACCCAGGGAAAAGCCATCTTGAATGGCCCCTTGGGGGCATGCTTCCCCTGTGGACAGCCATGACACTTCTGGAGAGAATGTCCCAGAAGACAGAGAGTACCATGAGGGATAAATATCACCCCCAACTCCACTCCAGACACTGTCCTGATTGCCAAAGTAGTCACTGGAGGTCTAGATGTCCCCTGGACCCCAAGGGATTGAAGCCATTTCCCCTAAAAGAACAGTTTATGGGTACCAGGGCCCCCTATGCTACTTCAGGCTCCCATAACACCAGGATAATTTTCAGAGTGCCAGGTAACTTTACAAGTTGGATGTCATACCTTAGACCCCCTCATGGGCACAGGAGCTTGATTTTTCCATGCCCCCCCTTTCCTCCAGGTCCCAGGTTCTCAAGGACCACAATCTTGAGCATTATATTAGGCCAGGCCCTAAATAAATTTTCCACATTGCCCCTTGCCTCTCAGTGGGGAATCCTCCTCTTCCAATTCTCATTCCTCATAGTGCCAGAGACTCCTGTTATTTTAATGGGCAGAGATATTCTCTCCCACTATCAGGTACAATTAGTTCTGCCACCAGGAGACACTGTATGTTGACAGAAGCCAACATAGATCCCTCTATCTGGATGGGTGAAGAAACAGCAGGACAGGTAGTAACAGCAACACCAGTTATTGTCCATCTAAAGGATAACACCCATTTTCCCCACCAAAAACCTTGCCTGCTCAAGCCAGAGGTTACGGAGGCAATCAAGCTCATCATCCTGGCTCTGAAGAGACAGAGACTCCTGGGAGAGTGCTGTAGCCCTATAACTCAACAATTCCGGGAATGTAGAAGGGACCAAGCAACTGGAGGCTTGTCTAGTACCTCCAATTTATAATGACACAGTGGTTCCTCTCCGTTCCATCCACTGTGTCAAACACTTAAACTCCACTGACACAAATCGCTCAGGCACTTGCGAAGTCAGATCTACATTTAAAAGATGCTTTTTCTTGCACCCCCCACCACCCATACAGATAATCAACCTTTGTTTGCTTTTGAAGATCATACAAGGAAGTCAGGACAGGTCAGAAGCACAGTTTTGCCTTAGTGTTTCAGAAATAGTCCCCACCTGCTTATACTTGCCTCAGCCTAAGACCTAATAGAGTGTCACACCCACAGACTACTTTGCTTCAGGATTCTGTGTTAGAACAGAAGAAATGATTTCTCATTTTTGTTTATTTTTGCTTTTCAAGGTAGTATTTCACTGTAGTTCAGGCTGACCTGGAGTTCACTATGTAGTCTCAGGGTGGCCTTGAGCTCATGGTGATCCTCTTACCTCTGCCTCCTAAGTGCTGGAATTAAAGGTGTGCACCACCATGCCTGGCAGACAAAATTATTTGTAGGTCCACCAAATTACTCATTTATTTCCTGGATACAAGGGGATATATGACTCCTAAGAAAAGGGCTGGTTATGTCAACCCATTGTTATATGCCTAGGAAAGACACTAGAAGATAAAAAGTATAGAATAAGTTCTGAACGAATTCAGCCCATTCTGGCTTTCCCCCCTCTCAGACATCAAGCAGCTAGGGGTCTTCCTGGGGTAACAGGCTATTGTAGGATCTGATTCATGGTTCTGCCCCTTTATCAACTCCTCAAAGAGGCACAAAAATATTTCTCAGTTCCCCTGATTTGGGAACCAGAGGCTCATCACTCATTCCAACAATATAAAGACCCACTGACTCAGGCTTCTGCTTTGGGGTTACCTACATAACATTTGTTTCCCTTATGTAACCGAGCGTCCTGCCACAGCTTGTGGGACCAATGTCCCAACCAGTGTGGTATCTCTCAGCAAAAAGTTAAAATTTTTGACCAAAGGATGGCCAGGCTGAATAAAAGCAACTGCAGCTATGAGACTCTTACTCTCTGAGGCACACAAACTGGCTTTGGGAATGCCACTTCCCATGTACACTGCTCCTGACATCACTGGTATTCTCAACTCCAAAGAGCACCTGCGGCAGGATGGTAAAGTACCAGGCTCTCCTTAAGGAGGGACCTGAGGTGAGACGGAAGTTTTTCTCCTACCACAACCCCACTATTTACCTTCCATATGGAGAACATCTTGAACACTCATGTCAAGAAGTCCTACTATAAACATATGCTAACAGATCTGACCCTTTACAGAACCCTAACCTCCAATGTTCAATCATTACAATGGAAAATTTTAAAGTCCCTCCATCAAATTTGTCACTTTAATCCCAGCACTCGGGAGGCAGAGGAGGAACTCAGTTCAGCCACCCTGATAAAAATAATGTTCGAAAAACGAAAAAAAAAAATAAATAAAATAATGTTCGAAGATTGAAAAGGAATAACTAGTAAAGCGGGCAAAGTAGCTCAGGAATGCAAGATCTGTCAAAAGACTAATCTTCACAACACCCATCCATCCCCTCCTGTAGTCCAGGGACAAGGAAAATATCCAGGGGAAGACTGACTAGTTGATTTCACCCACACGTCAGGCAGTCTCAAGCCTCACTTATCATTGGTATGGGTTAATTCCTTTATAAGTAGGTTAAGGCCTTCCCTTGCTACAAAGAAAAGGCACAGAGGTGGTGAAAACCCTTTTTGTATGATAATGCCCCAAGGTTTGGAATATTTAACATCATATAAACTGTGTAAACTAGCTTTTAAGGCAGCAGTCACCCAGATAGTATACCAGGCCTTGGTAATACAATTTAAACTGTCCTGTGCATGGCACCCATGGTCCTAAGGGCAGGTAGAAAAGTGTAATGGCCAATTCAAGAGATACTTAATCAAATTAATCAAGAAGCTTGGCCTTTCTAGATCAAGCTGTTACAATTGGCCTTAGTATTACTGAGGAGTACTCTGGGACCATTGGGACCAAACCCCCTTGGGGCGTTGTATGGTATATGGTAAGCCCTTCTCAAGAGACTTATTAGATGAGCCTAAAACCAACAAATTGATATTCCATGTTACCCATCTGGCTGTTTCAACAAATCCTTTCTGAGATAAGACAGAAAACTCCCAAATCAGATGATGTAAGACCCTCCTCATTTTGTTCCAGAGTTTCAGTCTTGATAAAAAAGATTAGAAGACGGGCTGGAGAGATGGCTTAGCAGTTAAGGTGCATGCCTGTGAAGCCTAAGGATCCCAGTTCATGGTGGCACATGCATCTGGAGTTTGTTTGCAGTGGCTAAAGGCCCTGGCATGCCCATTCTTACTCTCTCTCTCCCTGTGTATATATATGTATGTGTGTATATATAATAAAATAAATAAATAAAAATATAATTTATAATTAAAATAAAAGATTAAGAGAGCCCCTCCTTAGATTCCATCTGGGCAAGACCTTCCTCTGCTATCTTGTCTACCCATCTGTGGGTGGGGCTGTATGCCACTGTGCCTAATGATTGAAGCCCCTCCAGTGCCTACTGCTGGTGGAACATACCTGGGAACTGTCATTATTTTCTTGGTTAGACTTTTCTTACTGTAATGACTTTGAACACCCTCTCCTCTGCTTCTGCAGCTTTTATCCCCAAACCTAATAAGGAAAACAAAATCCCCATATCATCATGTCTAACATTATGGAACCGAAGAAAATCTAAATGATTGCTGGATTTTCTATCAAAATTTCTCCTTCAGCAAACCCAATTAGTGATTTATCCTTTCAGGACATCTCTCAACCTTTGGCTGGACCACGCAGTAAGGCTTGTTGCACCTATATAAATGTCATCTCACAAGTAGAAGAAAATGTTCAAGAGCTATTCAAAAAGGTCACCTGGCTTAGGCAATGATGCCTACCTCTGCCTCAGGAATATGAATCTAAATCGAGTCTCGGTTACTTTCAATTACCTCGTTTCTTTCCCTTTTGGGTTTCCTTGGGAGCCATAATACTCTTGCTAACCTTGGGCCTTGTCTTTTAAAGTGCATGACCAGTCTTTTCCCCCATATAGACGCAATAAAAATGCAGATGGTGGTTTAAATAGAGCCCTCTTTGTGGCTTGTCCACCTGAATTTTATCATAGCCCTTTCAACTGCCCCTACAGCTTGGTCCTGTCTGAATCTTTTCACCTCTTGGGAGGACCCAATGGCCATGTCCACCTTCTCACACCATCAGGTATTAACCAGAGCAATGGTTATTACCCCTTTCCATGGCAATAGTTGAAGTGACCTCCTGAGAGGGAAGAATGAAGGACAATTAGAAGAAATAGGCAATCAATGGTAAACCAGACAGTTAAACATAAAAAAAAAAATCTCACCCCTATGCACTTCCTGACATTCTCCTAGGATGCATGTCACCAAGCCTTTAACCCATCAAGGGGAAGCAAGTACAGTGCTTGGCAAACTAAAGTATCAAAAAGGGATGAACTAAGCAGAGAGAAGGGAGGGCCCTGGCTCTTTATAAAAACTTTAAGTCAAAGCCCACCTTGTGGACTCCTAGCCTGGAGCCCCTCCCATCCCAAAGGGAACTTTGGCTTTCTCTTGCCTTTGTAAAATCTGCTTTCTTCCTGCCCTCTGATTCTTTATAGCACTATGAGAGAACTTTTATACCAGGATATCTGGAAAAAGTGGATGAAGCATCATGTGTATTTGTATTCTTCAACATACTAAGGAAGAGATCTTAGTTTCTTAATTCCTTCTCCAACCAAACAAGATTAACAAGTCTTATGTGATGGCTAAGTGAAAAAGTCTTAGTATTGCAATTATTAAATGGGTATGTTTATATCAAAATACCATGTTTTATACCTTAAGTCATTATATTTTTATCAACCATTTAGTAATAAAATTGAAAGAAACATTCAATATGTCTTTTAAAAAATGTACAGTACAGATACTAGTAAAAGAAAATCTATGCAAAATATTAAACATTAATTTACATAAAGCAATAAAGTCATCTGAGAGACAACAGATGGTTTTGTATATGAATTATTTACTTTTTTTCTTTTTCTCATAAATTGTTGCTGTACTCTGACCCTTGATATTTGTAAGCCAGGTTGGATAAAAATAACTTTGAGAAAAAAAAAGAAAAGAAAAGAAAGGGGAAAGGAGGGAGGAAATAAATTAAGGAAGGAAGAAAGAAGCAAAGGACAAAAGAAAGATAGGAGAAAATAAAGGATGAAATAAAAGTAGAAAAAAATGTAGAAATGAAAAGAAATGATAGCTTCTCATTCCATGAACCTTTGCTATATTATCAATTTCTTAGTTCTTATAACTTAATTCTTCAACATTTAAATAAAGGATTGAAAAATGTAAGCAAAATCACTGGCATAGGAATAAATATTTTAAATAGCCAAATAAAATTATTCATACTTTAATTGCTCAAAATTTAACTTGGAAGTAACAAAAACTTAATTTGAAATGAGTGCCCTGAGGGTCTAGGATCAATTTGCATATTTATTTTTCTACAAATATGTATAAAGCTAATAATCTATTTTTTAATATATGTCTACTCTCTTGAATCTTTCAAATACCTGCAGAAGAAATGAAAGAGAAGATTAATGGATAATGACCTTATTTAAGAAGAACAAAGTGATAATTTCATTGTAGCTGTATTATCTAACATTTAAAAAATCAAATACATAATGAGGAAAATATCTTATGTAATGATATCTTACATTTTTAAACTCATACAATTAGGTCCTCTTTAGAAGCAGTCTAGGTTACATAAAATCTGATGCCTTTCTTGAGATACTGATTGTTGCAGTTACCTTCTCATTGCTCAGACAAGCACCCAACCAGAAGCAGTTTATGTGAGGAAAGGGTTTTATTTTATGCTTGCAGATTCCAATGGAAGCTTCATCATGTCAGAAGAAGGTGGCTCACTTCATCACATATCCATAGCACAGAGAGAGACCACAGCAAGCACCAATAAGCACAAGCTGACTCTGAACACATCTCTGGACTCATGATCTGCCCCAGGGACATACCTCCTCCAGTAGGGCTCTGACTGATGGAGACTAAGTAGGAAACTTAATCTTATTAAAACATATCTGAGGCTACAGAGACATTTGCATTCAAAACCATGATAGTCTTTTAGTTGAACAGTATGACTAAGTTAACCCTGATCCAAAGTCATTTTTGCTATTGTTTACAGGTGCATGTCAGACTATGTCTATTGTGCTGAGCTCAGATATAACCCAAATTCCTACCTCAAATCTTCTGTAATGACAGCAATTTTAATCTTCAGCATCCTACTATAAGCTGTTCTTACTGCAAATTTGTTTCTTTGATAACAGTTTCGTTTATCTTCTTTACAAGTAACACTTATTCTATCTCTTGAAGCATCTGATATTTTTGAAGGCTTTCTTCTTACAATGTCTCAGAATTCACTTTATGTATTAAAATGGTAAGGTATCATGGTCAGAAAGTTATTTAATACATTCATATATTAGTATCTTGAAGCTAAATTTCAATTACATAAACTGTACAAATAATGTTAAAATATTTAGGACATATTAATTTTTATTCAGGATCTAAGAGCTTAAATTAAAATCAATGCATTTAGTCCTCTGCTGGTTAATGAAGTGCTGTGGATTTGAATTGGAGAGAATAACTGTAATTATTTTTATTGATCACTTTTGTTCTCAAATACAGATTTACATGCACAGTCAGAAAATTAAATTAAATTAAATAGTAACTTATGAATTCTTAAAAATACCATTGAAGAAAAGTGAGTCTAAAATCAATGCATAGGGCTGGAGAGATAGCTTAGCAACTATGGTGCTTGGCTACAAAGCCCAAGGACCTAGGTTCAATTCCCCATTATCCACATAAGCCAGATACACAAAGTGGTAGATGTGTCTGGAGTTCATTTGCAGGGATTAGAGACCCTGGCACACTCATTTCTCTCTCTCTCTCACAAAAATAAATAAAATATTTCAAAAAATAAAAAGACTCTAAAATCAATGCATATATACAAATTTAAACTAAAATTAAAAACATAATTGAGGGCTGGAGACATGGCTTAGTGGTTAAGGCATTTGCCTGCAAAGCCAAGGGGAGTGTATGCATCTGGAGTTAATTTTCAGTGGCTGGAGACCCTGGCATGCCCCACCCCTTCTCTCTGCTTCTTTCTCTCTCTCAAATAAATAAATAAAATATATTTATCAAATAAACATAATGGAGTCAGTCAAAATATATTGTTATATTAAGTATTTAGTTAAGTTGCTTTAATGAAAGTATAAATTCTTCCTTCAAAAGTAGAATCAGGTTCAAACTTCAACTCAACTTACAGTGCCTTTGGGTAAATTTCCTCACAATTTTAAGCTTTGATCTGAATCCCTGTAGGTTTTCTATTTGTAACATGTATTTAATATGTCACCCTCCACACAGCTTGGGCACACAGCTCATCAACTTAAAAAAAAATGTCCTAACATCTCTATTTTGACAGGCATCTTCTGGGGACTGATCAAGAGCAATGATGACAATAAAATAAAAGTACTTGGGGACAGGGCTAGAGAGATGGCTTAGAGGTTAAGGTATTTGCCTACAAAGCCAAAAGATCCTGGTTCAATTCTCCAGGACCCACGTAAGGCCATATGCACAAGGGGGTGCATGCATCTTGAGTTCTGTTGCAGTGGCTGGATGCCCTGGCATGCCCATTCTCTCCCTCTCTCTTTCTCTGCCTCTTTTTCTCTCTCAAATAAATAAATAAATAAATAAATTAAATTATATTAAAAGTACTTGGGGACAAATGAACAAAGCCTCCAAAAAATTGTATGTATTGTCCTAAACTAATTTTACTTGGCTACTATGTGGCAGGAAATATGGGATATTATCACTATTCAAAAATAAAAATTCATATGCTTCATCTTTCTCTATGTTCTTTCCATAAATCAATGCTAAAAACAAAATCAATAAAATAAGAAAAACAAGATCCTTGTATTCAAGTAAGAGGATTCCTAGAAATATAAAACAATAATCTTCATTAACATGTAGATATTTAAAGGATTGGCTTGGAATGAATGGGCCTCCGTATTCTATTCCTCTATGTAATATAGCATTAATAGAGTAATTAACTAAACAACAAAGTCAATATTATGACTAAATTGTAACATGTAGATAACATTCAAGGGAAGCAGAAACAATGAGATGCTGAACACTTTTAATGTATATTGTAGTTAGAAGTCAGGCAGAAAGATCATGACTTTATATGTGGATAAGGGAAAAAAGTAATTCCCCCCAGACCTTTTTGACATCTTACCTGGAGCCCCTCTTATAGAAGAAATATTAACAAGAGAAAAACCAAACAAGAGACTATTACACTTTGCAACTCATATGTACATAGTACGTCTGCAGTGAATGAGCAATTTTCAAAAATGTGCCCTAAAACTTGCATCTGGACCCCTACTTCAGTAAGACACAATTCAAGTATTAAAAAATATAGACCGTAAGTCTTTGAGGATGGGAAATTTAAGGAAGGAATGTATTTGGGAAAGAAGCAGGATATGAAAGTTAGTTAGTATGACATAATATGTTGATAGTTTGTGTTGTCTCCAGAGTGATACTGAATTGTCTCTGCTAATCAACTTTTGTCCTTCTTGGAAGACAGTGTAGGACAAACAAATTTTCCTATTCATAAATAAAATATAGAGTATTTCTATAACATTTTAGCCAAGCAGTAACAAAGAGGTACCAATAGTGTGTGTGTGTCTTCTTTCAAATTGTCTTTAGTTCAAATTATCATTTTATAGAACAGAACAGCATATTTTTCAAATGTTATTACTTTTTTTTTTTTTTTTTTTTTTTTTTTTTAGAGAGAGAGAGACAGAGAGAGACAGACAGAGAGGGAGAGGGAGTCAGATAGAGAATGAGTCTGCCAGCAGTGTCTCAGCTGCTGTGAATGAAATCCAGATGTGTGCACTCCCTTGTGGTCAAGTGTGGCATTGTGCCCTTGCGTCACTTTGCATCTGGCTAAACGTGGGACCTGGGGATTGGAACCAGCATTCTTAGGCTTAGGAGACAGGCACCTTAACCGTTAAGCCATCTCTCCAGCCCTGTTATTGTTACTTTTATAGGTCCTCATGGGTTTCAAGCTGACCTGAAATTTTCTATGTAGGCAAGGATAACCTTGAACTCATGATCCTCCTGTTTTTGCTGGGTACTGAGATAACAGATGTGCACTACTACACAGAGTTTATGAGATACGGGGGATTGAAACCACAGCTTTGCATATGCTAGGTAACACTACCACCTGAGCTATATCCTCAGCTCCAAAGAGGCATATATAGCTACAATTAATTTTTATTGTCTCCTTGTCTTGATTTAGTATCAGCTAGGAGAACCACGTCTGGGTATGTCTGTGTTTTCAGAGAGGTTTAAGGAAAGTGGGAAAACACACCCTGAATGTAGCTGACATCATCCCATGTCCTGGGATCTCAGACTAAATTCAAGAGGAAAAAACAGAAATCTAGAAAGTCTAATGAAGTAAGTATCCCTGTTTTTCTGGCCCACCCAGACATGAGCAAGTAGCCTCATGTTCTGGCCTCCATGCCCTTCCTCTCTGATAGAACTTACCTTCAAACAATGTGCTGAAGTAACTCTACCTCCTTTGAGTGTTTCTTGTCAGTTATTTCTTGACAGTAACAAGAAATAACCAATATAGAAGATAAGCAACGAGGATGTATTTGCCTTCATTTTAAACCTAGCCATGCAGTTGGTTGGTCTTAGAAACTGGTTTGGAAGGGGAATATTGAAGATTTGGGGACAGTGGGTTAGAGAAGCTTTAATGGCTGCAGACAGAGTTCAATGGGCCATTATGGTGACAGTTTTGAAGACCATAATGACAGTAGAAAGGCTGACTATAAAGATTGTGCTCATGAGGTTTCAGATGGGAAATTCAATGAGGAACTGAGTTAGAGACCATTTATGTTACAGTCTTGCAGTGAGTCTGGATGCATTCTGTTTATGATCTACACACTTAAGTGAAGGTGATCATAAAAATAAAATACCAATTCGTTTGGGGAAGGAAATTTCAAGGCAGTATACCATTCCAGTTGTGGCTCACTCCCTTTACTCACATTCCCAGTGAGAGAGGAAGAGCAAAAAGTGGAGCTGAAAGAAACAAAATGAACAGTTTGGTGAGGAAAGTGGCAGAACCCATACTAATGGTACAAAAAGAGAAGTGTGATTTAATCAGAAAAAAAAAGATTGAAATGCATTGACATTGAAAATGGAATGAATTTGGAAAATGTGGCTATAATTGTTAAAGAGATTAGTATCATTCAAGAGATACGTAGGACTTTTGCTGAGGCAAAAAAAAAAAAAAAAATGTCTTGAAGGTGAGACCTAAACCATAGAGAACACCAGGGTTAAAAAATGAAAGTTCATTTTAATGTACTGTCTGAAAATGAACAATCTTTAGGATACCCTATTGGAAAACAGATGCCTGGGGAATGTTTTCAAAAATTCAGCAATGAAGGCTCACAAAAGCCACTGCAGCTGTGTTCCAAAGGGCACCAAGGCTCATATCTTGAGGCACTAAAGAATTTGTTATTATCTATCTGATACTAGTTTTGCAGGCATGAAGGGTGTAGGTATTCCTGAAGGCAGTGGACATCTCAGGATATTGGACTGTCAGGACTGTGATATGACCTCTGAGGAAAGCTTCAAACCTGTAGGAGAGACATCCTGAAAGAGATTCTATGTGTGCTCCACGTGGTATAGCTCGAGATGTAGGGTATCCAAGCTGCTGGAGCCCAGATGATGGCACAATAAGCCCTAGATACCAGACATGGGGCAACAGTATTTGGTGTTTGTTGTTGTTGTTGGGTTTTGTTTTCGCTTTGCTCTGATCATTCCTTGCTATCTATTCCTCTATTTTGGAATAATGATTATTGCTATATATGCCATTTTTTGGTAATTTTTTTTTTATGAGAGAGAGAGAATTGGAATGCCAGAGCCTCCAGCTACTGCAATCAAACTCCAGTTCCATGCACTCCCTTGTGCACATGTGCAACCTTGAGCACTTGCACCACCTTGTACATCTGGTTTAAGTGGGATTTGGAGAGTCGAACATGAGACCTTAGTCTTCCTAGGCAAGCATTTTAACCACTAAACCATCTCTCTAGCCTGCCACTTGTTTTTTGATGTAACAGTGATGAGATTTCTTGTAGGTCAGAAGTGGCTTGGAACTTAGATTTTTAAACATTGTTGTGACTGTTAAGGCTTAGGATATTCACAGAAATAAACTAGATATATTTTGCATTATGAGGTGACTATGAACTTTTTAGGTTCATGGAGAGAATGTTTTGGCTTAAAAGTGATGTGCTGGCATGTCAAGTTGTCAAATGATCGACTTATGATAGCTTATCATCATTATCAACTTACCTGGACTTAGAATCACCTAGGAGACACACACTTAGGTATGTCCATGAGGGTGTTTATAGAGAGATTTAATTGGGACAGAAAGACCTCCCCTGTACATGTTCATCACCATTGCATGAGCGCAGGGCCCAGACACAGTTAAAGGAGGAAAAGGAGAGACAATCTGATAAATGCTTATTTATATTTAAGCAAACAGCCTCACAGTCCTGCCAACATACCTTCCCCATTGTGATGAACTGAATAGTGAAAAAACATGAAATCTTCCTCCTTTAAGATGCATTTGGGCACAAAAGAAAATGATATTGTGTATATTTGGGGGGACATATTCTGTACCTCCTCATCGCAAAGAGGTCTTATAAAAAGCATTTATGTTCATATTTTATTGATAATTAAAATCAAAACCAATTTTGAAAGACTGATTTTTATTTTCAGTATATTAATTTTGTGAAAGGAAATAGTAATTGTGTAGCAGTTATTTATGTTAAAACACATATTTTATGATGATGTTTATAACAGTAAATGTGCTTGTTCCTTACACAGTTCATTATTTTATTATCTATATTGAGATGTGTTAACAAGTTTATAATTTGTAGCCACTAAATAATAACAAAAGTAAGGTAGCTGATCATTTGCTATGCTCTGATTTCTTACTCAAAATGCTATTTGTCTCCTATGTAACTTAATGCAGGTGATGCATCTCTATTCCATAATTATGGAAAGAAAGTGATAAAGAAAGCTTCAGAAACTGAGACACCAGGATCTTAAATAAGTGATCTGTGATCAAAGCTAGAAAATATATGTAGAAAAATAAATGCAGGCAGTCTACTTCAGAGCTAGTTGCCCTTTGTAATATTTTAACTTTTACTAAAAATAGATAAGTAAAAAACATTTTTCTGCATATATTGGATGACTTCAAATTTTAAAGTTGTAGTCTCCATGTTATCTATATGAAGTGTTATCCTAGATTTTGATTAACTGTGTTTTTTAATATACTAAATTTTGTGGCTCCAGAAATGATCTTCAAAACAGACATTTTTCCTAAGTTAAAAATTTTAAACATAAAAATTTTGGCCTATTTTAAAAATAATTTTACATGAGTACTATGGTCCAAACAGGTCTTTATGCTTGAGAGGTAAGCATTTTACTCACTGAGTCCTCACTGCAGTCCATAAAATAATTTTAAAATATGTATTAATTGTAAATATAATGATACCATGAAACACCTATGAAAGGTGAATGCCAATCATAGCAAGACTATATTGACAGATCTGATTTCAACTCACCAAGTTATTAATAAGAAGAATTTAACTTTAATCTACAAAGGAATATTTAAACTCATTTTTAAGTGGGTGATTTCAGCAATTCCTATTTATTTATTTATTTATTTATTTATTTATTTATTTATTTATTTATGAGAGAGGCAGATAGACAGAAAGAATGGGCATGCCAGGACCTTTGGCCACTAAAACCAAACTCTAGAAGCACGTACCACCTTGTGTATTTGGCTTTCTTGGGTACTGGGGAATTGAACCTAGGTCCTTTGGTTTCACAGGAAAGTGCCTTAACACTAAGCCATCTCTCCAGCTCTGAACTCATGTCTTATAAGTTTAATTCAAGCTTATGATAATTTTACTTCATATTTTTAAATAGTTTTATTAATTTTCTTTTAAGAATAAACATGGCAAATAAGTTTTAGAAGTTTTATGTACATGATAGCAAATTGCTTTATTTGGAAAACTTTGAAGGTAATTCATAGTTAACCATAGAAAAAGACTCGTTGTTACCAAAGGAGATAAATCTACCTCCTTTCATATGGTTTCAAACAGTGGCTACCTAGTTCATGATTAGAAGATAAACCATCATGACATTCTTGGATTTATAATATTTCACTTATAAGAATATAAATTAATTCCCACAAAATATACCTGAATAATTTTTTTGTAATTAAAACTATTTTTTTTTATATTTTAAAGGCTGTCCTACATTAATCAGATCATTCACTATGCAATATAAACTATACTACTGCAATTTTCGAGAGGGTTCCAAGACCTTCAGAGTCACCATGTGGCCATGCTCTGAGTCAATAATATTCTTTGTGAACATTAATAATTCTTTCTCAATTTAATGCAGCTAGAAATTTTTGCAATAGAATTTCCCAGAGCACAGATACATAGTAATTTTAATTTTAAAATAGTAACTGTATGAAATGGGCATCTAAATATGCAAATGAGTAAATGCAAGAGTGTCAGAGACAAATTAAGAAGGGAAAACAAACAAAATTCTTGGTGGATAAGGAATTTCATTAGAAGCAAACAAGCTTTTTGGTTCAAAATCAATAAGGAGTATAGTACAGTTTTTGCTAGAATAATAAAAGTGTTGAGCATGCAGCAGTCATGGGATAAAGTACAGGGTTCAATCAGCTGCACCTCAGTCAGATGGCACAAAGAGCATATGGGTGTATATCCAAAAATGAGGAGATCTTGTGACATAAAAGTACATTTATGAAATTCGGTTCCTTAGTAGAAGTCGTATTTTTTTTTTTTTTTTGGTTTTGCAAGGTAGGGTCTCACTCTGGTCCAGGCTGACCTGGAATTAACTAAAAAGTCTCAGGGTGGCCTCGAACTCGGTGATCCTCCTTCTGCCTTAAGTGCTGGGATTAAAGGCGTTTACCACGCCCAGCTTCATTTTGACTTTATAATGGCTTTACTAGAGTTTTATTCAAAGTTTTAAGAAAAACTGTAGTACTCTTTTTCTTTAACTTTTACACTCCAGCATTCAGCAATAAATGAACCAGTTTTACAAAAGCAAATCATCCTCGAGCATTAAGATCAGATCTCTTTATCTCTCTCTCTCTCTCTCTCTCTCTCCCTCTCCTCTCTATACTCACTTTCTCTTTTATATTATCTATCTTTTTCCTCCCTCACCTTCCTAGGTGCAGACTTATAACTCCCAGTACCAGCACGGGGTTAACTTCCACATTGAGCTGATGATCCAAGACACCTACAATGTTTCCCAAAAAAGACAGACTTCTGTCAGAGTTCTTGATGACCCACCAAAGGTTAATGGTAAGACCCTACTGTCGAAGACAGTGTACACATGTGAGACCAAACAAGGAGAGACCTGGCCAGAATCTGGAAGACGGTCAGTCCCCAGACAGTTAGCTAGTCTAGTACCAGAGGGTGCTACATGAGCAACTGGGGGAAAATGTCCGACATTGGTCCAAACAACTTGCAGTCTAAGATACCCAGTAGGTTACAACATGATGTAATGCTCAAACAAGTGCAGTAGTGGCACACAGCCATGGTGGATAACCAATTGCTCTTGATTTGGCTAATAGATCCACTCAGTGGAATGGAACTCATTGCTGGAACTGGGAAATAAGTCAAAACCAGGTACAAAAAATGATCACAGTCTCCAAGATCAAGATACCACCAATGTGGGCTAGAAGCAAGCCAACACATATAAAATTCCCTCCAAAACATATATGGTCATCCCTTCTATCTAGTACTATCTTCTCTTTCCGCTGGAGAATTTGCTTATCTTTTTTCAGATGGACAACGAACCTGAAGGGAGGATCAGCCAATCACACCTCACCAGGGCCCCAGCTGAGACTATAGAACAACGCAGGGGAAGGGCAAGAATACAGCGTTCATGGCGATCATGACACCAGAAAAAGGCTGAAGGAGATAAACACAGAGAACATCCAACTCCAACTAAGCCAGATATCCAGAGACACAGAGGCTCCTAAAACCTCATCACTGAAGCAGAACTAAAATGACCCCAAAGTGGCTCAGGGAAACTCGTGGAAGAGGGGGCAGAAAGATTGTTAGAGTCACAAGTTGGGGCATTATGCACAGAGACTGGAGCCTATCCCCTTGACTATCCCCACAGTGCATGACCCACATTCCCCATTGATGAGGGTCCCTTTGAAAGAGGGAAGACAGGGAGGAGGACAATGGAACCAATACTATGAATGTAAAATCAGAATAATATAAATTTATATATATAAATAAAATAAAAATTTGGGAAAAAAAGAATTATTGTTCCCTTCCTGCTGCCATCCCTGCATACATTGAGATGGACCAGTTGTCCTCCATTGAGTGGCATTTTGTCCTCTAGAAAACAACCCTCTCACAGACACTGACTGTGATACCTTTGGGGAGTGATGGATACCAGGATCTAAAGCCAAAGACACTATTAAAATACCCTACAATATTCAGGACAACATTCCACACAAAATCATTATCTTGCTCTAGTGTTAAAGCTCTGACATTGATAAATCTTGCTAAAACTACTTTATGAGTATGCAATTTAATTTCATAATTTAAAACATTAAATAAGTAGATGCTATCTATTGTTGGATTATGATTTCCAAATGACAAAGGCTCTTTGTTTATCATATATCCATGCTTTACTACAAAATTCATGCATGGAGGGGATTAATCACATACACCTCTAAATATGAATCTATCTAAACATTCAGAGCATTTCCTTTGTAGGTGAATTAATGAGTGACCCTTCTCTCCCCTCAGCAGCTAAGGTATTCACTCATATTTTTGGTTAATTGATGCACTTCTTATCTGTTCCTGCAGTTCTTTACATTATTTGAAAATACAACACACCATTGCCATTGCCTTGTCATTACAGAGACAAAACACTCCACCATGGCTATTAGGAGAAAAGGGCTTGGTTTGCAGACCCTCTAAAGGGGAAGCTTCAGCATGGCAGGGAAAGGATGGAAATGCAGAGGCTGGATATCACCTCTTCCCACCGCATCTGGCAGAAAGCAGCAAGAAAGTTAATGAACTCTGCCAAGGGGGACATGAGCAATCACACCTTATAGCTCCCCACCTCCAGCAGCACACCTGCTCCAGGAAGATGCCACCTCACTAGTTGCCACCAGCTTGGGAACAGGTATTAAAAATACTTGAGTTTCTGGAGGACATCTTATTCAAACTACCACAATCACCCTGCTGAGAGGCAAGAACCACATTCTGGGAATATTCTATGTTTTTAAGAAAACAGAATATTCTTTCTTTAGGAGCATTCTGAGATCATGTATTTTAATCCAAGCATTTTACATATGGAGAAAATAATGCTGAAGAAAGGAAAGCATCAATCCAGTATTTCAGTTTGTTGATGAAACAAAGTCTACACAGATACTTTGTATATCCCTAGCAAAATGAGGTCACGATTTGATGACATTGTAAAATTGGTTCTATATATATTGAGATGTGATATTGAGATGATTTGTAATGGAATTTTGCTCAGCTACAATATTTTGGAATTGTCCCTTGTGACTGATATAACCTCTTTGCCATCTAGATTAGATGGAATTTACCATATAATGATTCTTTTTTCCTTCTCTGGAATTTACTTTTTTGTGTGCTGCTATTACATTGCTATTGGAAATACTTTTAAGCCACAATGTGCCAAATATAATATTCTAGTTCAAATCATGTTTTACCTTTAAGGTTTTAAAGACTAGTATCCTGTGTCAGAGAGATTAGGAGGTATGTTTCTAACAACTCATTTTTATTCCAAAGCCAGTTTACCTTTTACATTTGTAAAGACAAAAAGTATGCTTCCTCTCCTTGAAGAATAATATTTACAGATACTCATAATTTTTTTTTCCTCATAGAGATGATCCTCTTGGGCTCATACCTCCAATAGGGTTATATGGTAAAATTATTCTTTCAGTTTTATTTCAAGACTGATAGTGTTGTCTTTAAATGTAGATTATAATATTAATGAAAACTAAATATTTTTCACTGAAAAAGATATTATACATGCCACATCAATTTTTAATAAAATGCATACCTAGTGGGTTCAGGTTGTCAATATGTACTGCTTCTTTTCTGCTTTCTTAAATAAGAAACTAATTTAAAAAGGAGACACCAGAGACCATCAGGTGTATAAAAATAATTGTGACTTGATTTTTGTCTAAAATAGGTCAACTAGTATTCTTTCTTTCTTTGCCATTCCCACTTTCCTTTTCCTTACTTTTTTAAAAATGCTTTGGGACCATGAAAAATAATTGTGCACATATCTTAAACTGAAAAATAATCAAGAAATATATACCAGTATGTGAACGTGAGTCTATTACTATCCATCCCTCACACACAACCAGTCAGTAGAGAAATAAGATACTGAGATTATCCAAGAGGAATGTCTAACACTTGTATCTCCATAGGAAAACAGGGGAAAAAAGATTTTTCCTACCATATAATATGTTGCAGTAAAATTGATTTCACTTAATTGGTTCCCATTAAGAGACATTTATCCTCCAACTAGTCACCCATACACTTTTATTTTCCAACACAATGAGTGCGTGTGTATTTGTATGTGGGGGAATCAATGTGCCCTCAGGGATTCAGAAGCTCTGCTGTTAAAAAAAAAAAAAAAAAAAAGTTTTGTGTCCATGAAGAATATGAAGTTACATAGACAAGAAAAATTAGCAAATAAAAACGAGTTGATTATGAGGTATGAAATATTTACAGGAAAACACTGATTTTTCCCTCTGTTTAACATTTTTAAAAAGAATCAAGGGTAGTCTTGATTAAAGGCCTACTTTTGTTTAGCTCTTAGATCATTTGTGTTAACTTCTGTTCTATTCAATTATGCAAATGAAAATGCCCATTATGAGGTAATTTTTGATTTGGGGATCTTAAGCTCAATTATCTAATGCCTCTTACTGAAGTAAATTCACACAGAATGTAAAATTGCATGATCGTGTTTGAATAATTTTGTCCTCTTAAATAGAAATAATTGAAATAAAAATAATAAAAATGAGAGAACAAAAATATTGTCTTTAACTATTTTTTTCATATTTCTAGTTGAATATTTAATGGTCATTTTTGTGTAATGGGAAACAATTATAATGCTAAGCTAACTGAAAGGGAAATATTTGATAGGATGTAATGTTTTCAGAATAGAAAATCCATAGTTTTGTCAATATTTTGTAATTTATGCAAGAAATAATACAATGTCTATATTTGTACAATTGTTGGGAAAAGCTTAGCCATAACACAAAGACAAAAACTTTAGAGAAAATAAAGTATGGTGTTTCAATTATGTTTAATTATTTGTAGGGGCTGGGGAAATGGCTTAGTGGTTTAGGCATTTGCATTGAAAGCCTAAGGACCTTGGTTTGATTCCCCAAGACCCATGTAAGCCAGATGCAAAAGGGGGCACATGCTTCTGGAGTTCGTTTGCAGTGGCTAGAGGCCCTGGTATGCCCATTCTCTCTCTCTCTCAAATAAATAAATAATTATTTGTGGTATTTTATCAGTAAGGACAGGATGGAAGTGTGCTAGATCTTCCCCTACATCACTGCAATATATATATATACAATTTAGAGTACTGGCATTTTTTAATAATTAATAATCAACAATATGAAGGAAAATAATAAAAACAGGCTCCCCTGGGCTGGAGAGATGACTTAGGGGTTAAGGCGCCTGCCTCCTGAGCCTAAAATCGCTGGTTCCAATCTCTAGCGGTTCCAATCTCCAGGTCCCACGTTTAGCCAGATGCAAAGTGACGCAAGGACGCAATGCTGCACTTGACCACAAGGGGGTGCACACATCTGGATTTCATTTGCAGCAGCTGAGAGACTGCTGGCGTGCCCATCTCTGTCTTCCTCTCCCTCTCTCTCTCTCTCTCTAAAAAATAAAAATAAAATAAAATACAATAATAATAAAAAAAAAAAAAAAACAGGCTCCATGATTCTAGTCTAGAATATCCTGGCATCTACTCTGCTCACTGACCTGTAAACATGGAATGTTTTCACTTGTTGAAACAACAGACAAGCTCTGTACAAAATTATGTAATTTTATTTGAAAGGCAAGTAGAGATTATAGGTTTTAAATTCTAAAATATGACAGCAAAGTGTAAATACTCATTTTTAGAGCTAAAGGATGAAGTATCTATCTATCTGGTAACCTTCTGTCATCTGTTTGTATGTATGTATTTAGTAAACAAAATGCAAGTGAATATGGTTCCTAGGCAAAATGGAGATACATGCATAGGAAATATCCATTCTGGACATTTCTGACACAATTCTCTCCACTTGGCAAAAATATCTCTGCCATGCCTCTGAATGGGACAGGATGGTTCTGATGAAGCTGAACAAGTGTGAGCTGGCAAGGCCATAACCTTATGAGAAATTGTTCTCTCTGAAGTCTCAAATGACCCCAAAAGCAAAGTTGAACTTGCTGGAATCTGTCCTCTCTGATTTCCCCCAGCACATTACTCAAGATCATGCTGTCAAATTTAGTGTGGCTGATAATGAGCTGCTTGTTCTGACTTTTATATTAGATGCAATTTCTCTGGAAAAAGTTTGAAAATGCAATTAAAAATATAGAGAAAATTGAACACTAAAGAAAACATATTTTGTTCTACAGCAATACATTTCTCTGCACTTATGTTTTTAAGCTTCTATTTTATATAAAACTCATCTTATTTATGTTAATTTTTGTCCAAAATGACAATAGACTGAGAAAGCTAGAACCTCACAGAATATTTGCTTTACGATTACTCCACCTACTGGAACGGCCCTTCCTGGCCCACAGATTTCCTGGACACAGATGTGCTGAAGAATAAAGAAAGAAAAGAAATTATAATTGGCATTAATATTGATTCTTTTAATGGATTAAATTTGAAACAAGATGTGTAAATTTCTGGAGTTTCTGTTGAGAATGTTCAATAACAAGACAAAATATCTGATTCTGTATTGTTTTATGTTGTGCTAAGCTTTTGAGCCCTAATCACATCAAGTAAAATATTATGTTGGTATTAAAATGCCACATGATGCACTATATGCCATGTATCATTTGCTTAGCAAGAAGGCATACATGATTTTGTTATCATGAAAACAAAATGGAAACATTATGCAGGTTCTCTGATGTTGCAGAAATACATATTCATATAAAACAATCTAACAGAGGAACATGGAAAGGTTTTATGTTGCAAGTCCTGCATACTTAAATAAAGTTATCTTGTACCCACACATTATAGACTTTGGATACACTATAAAATAAACGCAATAACAATCAATTTTCTAGATCATTTAGATCCTGCTTTGAAATATCACCAACTACAAGCCACTTTGCATTAAATTTTCAAAATATTCTACCTGATTGCAGTCTTAGGCAATGTGGATAATATAATACAACTTTTGTTCCATCTAATTTCAACTGGATCCAATAGAATATTTGTAATGGAGGACACACATTTAAAATTTTTATTTTAAAAACTAGGTGGTAAGGAAAAACATTCTGGGTTATTGTGAGAGAAAAGGCTCACAATATCTTCATTTTATTGATCAAGAATCAAATCAGAATTATTTTCAGTGATTTCTTCTTATATATGGGAATAAATGTAAGTTGAAAAACCTCAAGCAAGTTAAAATTACAGGCACTGAGATTTATTTTAGGTTGCTGAAGCTGCTATTGTGAAATACAGTAGCAATATTAAGTAAGATGGCCCATTATTTTTTATTTTGTTTATTTTTTACAATAAAATAATGGAAAGGATTCCTGAGGAAAGACTGTGATAGAAATGCAAACTCTTTTGGAAAGAGTTGACTGGAGAAGGAACCTGCTTTTCAAGGTTATGATTTATTTCATCCCTGGTTTAAGAATACCGTTGTTTTCTGCACACCTGTTACTGGTTTCTGAGGCATGAAAAATGTGTGGAGTGGTCATGAAATACACACGGTTCCAGAAGCCACTGCTCATATGTGAAATGAGGCAGAGTGTGATGACTCTGATAGGCCAGAAGAGCCTTTGAAATATGGACTGTTGTTTGCATGGAAACCTGTTTTAGTCTCTCCTTGCTATACCTTGTACCAGTTGAAAATGTTGAAAATGTTGAAAGTATTTAACTTGTTTTATTTTACAAGACTCGCTATCTTGTTAGTCATGACTATGGGGACCTTTGAAATTGGACTACATACAATTTACAATGTGGATGTTTTTAAATCTACTGGGGGACAGGGGTGGAATGTGGTAGTTTGAATAGATGCCTTCCAATATACTTGGTGTATTATTAGTTTGTAGTTTGCATCTGCAGCCACCTGGGTGGAGGAAGTGTCACTGGATGGATCTTAGGGTCCAGCCCTAAGGTGTGGTGGTGGGTTTGAAATTCCAATCTAAACATATGCAACATGCTTAGTTCCACCTGAAGTTCCTGAAATGAACTGTGTGGATTTTGGCTTGTGACCTCTCTCTCTCTCTCCTTGTACCTGTGAAAGCAGGCCAGCTTCTTCTCCCATTATGAAACTTCCCCTGGATCTGTAAGCTTCAATAAATATCCTTTCCTCCATAACTGTGCCTGGTCTGGACATTCATCTTAGTGAACCTGAAGCTGTCTGCTACAATTACCTATTTATTTTACATAAAAATAAGACAACAGATGACTTTGTATTGGCATCTAATGTGGTTTGCAATCTTTTAGTGCATTCCAATAATTGATGACAATACAAAGGTGGTAAATTTGGCATTATAAATGATACACAATAAACCTTAGATGAAATACATGTTTTCATATGAATATAATGCAAAATTCTCATTTCAAACAACTATAGATTGTTTTACATATGTATCCTCTTAAAACTATCAAATGTAATGTGGCAAAAATTGAGAAGTCTTGTGTAGTTTGTGATTTTAAAAATACCTTTGTCTGAGCATAAAATGGAATCAAGTCCTTTTCCTCTGCAGCACAATTAAACACATGCTAAATACAAGTGAATTCACACAGCTGGTTGCTGGCATTGTGATTAGGGTTGTGCTAGTTTGGATAAAATAAGAATTGGCCTGAATCTTCCCCCAAGAATTGAACTGAAATGACCCTGAAAGAAGTTCAGTTTGTGCAACTTCTTTCATTTCCTTCTAATTCTGTGTTTACAATGAAAGATTGGGGACATTTACTAATTGATTGTTTTAGTAAAGAAGATCTGAAAAATTCAAAAATGAGAAAAATTATTTTGGGATTCTTTTGTCTTTATTTCAACTAAACATAAAGCATCTTTGATTAATCAATGGACTACAATGAGTACTCAATTTCTATGTGATTTTTGAGAAGGAGTGCAGATAGCATTGATTATTAGCATTGATTATGTCATTGTTATGTCTCCAGTGATCATTGCAGCACATTTCAGAAGAATGATTTTGCATAGACTGTGCAAACATGTAGCTTCTTTCTGCAATTGGGTTAAAATAGAAGAAGTATGTGTATTAATGAAATGGGAAGTGATTCAGAAATGAACATTGGTATACTAAACTGAACTATCAAAGTAAAAATATTAATACAGGTATACAAACATGAGTCATCTTCTTAACATCTTTGCATTCACAGTAAATATAGGTATTTTGAATTATAGTTCCAAGAAAGAAACCACACCCCTCTTACACATTTCCAAGCTTATTACTTAAGTGATTGTACAGAGTTGGAATGTTGCAGGTCCAAAGCCCAATAATCTTGAGCCATCCTAGCCCCTTAATTGACCTTTTGTTACCCATATTTGTGTCTGATCTAACATAATGTGACTGTCAGGAAAACTATTTGGAACACTAACTTCTACCAGCCCAAAAGCTAAGAATGTAATCAGATAGCATCTGAGGCCTACAACAGAAATGTCCCCAGATTTTTATAATCAGCCAACCTGTTATTGTTACCAAGATATTTGAAAATAGTTTTGATTTGTGAGTTCTTTGTTTCATTACTACAAAAACAACATGACATTTATTCACATTAGAACATAGAATTTGGAGTAACATAGATTTGTATTCACGGGTGATAGTTACTCATATTTGGTTCTGGAATAAACTTTTTACCTTTGAAAGGAGAGCTTTTTTTTTTTTTTTTTTTTAAATAGGATTTAATTGTAAGGCACTCTGTCTCTATATCACTTGGCTTACAGTTGTCATAAGCTCAATGATACATGCCAGGCTGAAAAGGAGAACACAAAACTGCATATAGGTGTGCCGGTGGTGCTCTAGAAAGAACATGAAGAAGGCGGCTAATTAAAGCAAAATGAAAAAGGAGATGGATTGAGGAGAAAGAAACAAAGAAGAAATAAACCAAAATAGGAGATGCAAAAGATAGTTTCCTCCTGAAAACTATCCTATGAAAGATAAAAATTAAAAACAGGCCATTATAAGGAGGCTGCCTGAAAGGGACTAACCAGTTAAAGTTCACCTATGAGTAGGGCCACATGACATTAGAAGATGGGGCTTAGCACTGGGGTTGAAGATCAGGACTAGACCAAACTCTATTGTAGCTGCCTGGCAGGGAACAAACCAGGTCAGTGCAGCAGCCAAACAACTTGGTTTCTAATTCTCATGCCTACCTTGCAAGCCCCCCACCCCACCAGAGGCAAAATATCTGAAGAAAGGCTGAAGCAGAGGGTAACTTTGGAAAGTGTATAATGACCCCAGTTCCCAGGAGAAGCTTGAAGCTGAGCTCATCAAAACAGCCAGACAACAAGTAAGGCTGGAAGCAAAGAGTACAGGCAAGCCAGGCCTCCCATGGTCTTATTCTGATTTGCTTGACACACAACATACATCCTGCTCAGGCTCATGTGCAACCTCAATGTCAACCTAGTGGATATTCCTCAGTCCCACACACACCTTGATCAAGTTAGACCAGGCTGTCTAACACAGACTATCTTAAGAGCTGCTATTGCTGCATCTTCAGTGAGACAACTGATCTCTAGATGGGCATAAGTCAAGGCAAAGCACATAAAACATGACACCCTGCAAAGGGATTCCCACCAAGATTAGTCAAACAATGGAATCTTCTAATGAAAGCTTAAAGTATAGAAGCCCCAAAAAAATCCCAACAACCATCTTAAATGATTGATTATCTTAATGACACTGAGAACAAACAGCTGCTTTAATGGGAAGAAACAGGCAAAGAGTAATCAAACAGGAACTCCAAGAATGTCTGGAAGAAATGTATGAAAACTGGCAAAATGAATGCTAATTACAAATCAAATGTTTGCTCAATGAAATGGAAGAAAGGCAGAAAAATTAACTCAAAAGATGGATGAAGGAAATGGGATGTAATAAGAACAACTCAATTGATGGCCAAAGAAAACAAAAGAGAACCAGGAAACTGTACTCCATAAATGGCCTAATTAAACTTAAGATAATCAAAAGAGATCAACAGGGCTGGAGAGATGGCTTAGTGGTTAAGGCATTTGCCTGCAAAGCCAAAAGATCCCGGTTCAACTCTCCAGATGCAGACGTAAGCCAGATGCACAAGGGGGCACATGCATATGGAGTTAGACCAGGACTACAAAAACATTGTAAAGTTCAAAACAATGTGTGAACAGAACATAAGGGAACTTTGGGACACCTTAAAAAGACCAAATATTCAAATCATAGGCAAACAGACGGGGAAGAAATAAAGGCTAGGAGCATAGACAATATCTTCAACAAAATTACTGAATAAAATTTTCACAACATTACAAAAACAGAGAGTGATCCAGGAGATGAACCAAAATTCATGTGAGAAGAAAAAAAAAAAAAATCAAGGGATGGAGACACAGCTCAGCAGTTAAGGTGCTTGACTGCAAAGACTAAGGACCCAAGTCTGATTCCTCAGTATCCACATTAGCCAGAGGCATAAGCTGGTACATACATCTGGAGTTTGTTTGCAGTGGCTAGAAGCCCTGGTATGTCCATTCTCTCTCTTTCTCTTTCTCTGTCTCTCTCTCTCAAATAAGTAAATAAAACATAATAAAATATACACTGGAGAAAAGACATAATCTTCAACAAATAGTGCTAGAGAAATTGGATAACCACATGTAGAAAACTTAATCTATATACACTTCTCTCACCCTGCACAAAAGTCAACACCAAATGCATTAAGAACCTCAATATAAGACCTTAAATTCTAAAAACAAAACAAATGAAAAACTAGAAGAAAAAGCAGGGAGAACACTCTATCATACATGTGTTGGGAAAGTCTTCCTGTTTAAGACCCCAGTAGCAAAGGAGATTAAATCAACACTCAACCGCTGGGACCTCATGAAACTAAAACGCTACTGTATGGACACGCAAACCATCACCAGTCACCAGACATCCCACAGAATGGAAGAAAATCTTTACTAGCTCTAACCTCTGACAAAGGTCCAATATCCAGAATCTATAAAGAAGTCAAAAAAGTAAACATTGGGCTGAGGAAATGGCTTAGTGATTAAGGGATTTGCCTGTGAAGCCTAAGGACCCCAGTTCGATTCCCCAGGACCCACGTAAGCCAAATGCACAAGGGGGTATATGCATGTGGAGTTCGTTTGCAGTGGCTGGAGGCCCTGGAGTGCCCATTTTCTCTTTCTCTCTATCTGTCTCTTCCTCTCTCTCTCTCTCTCTTAAATAAATAAGTTAGAAGAAATATTTAAAAAAACTGAACATTAAGAAATGAAACAATTCAATCAAAAATGAGGTAGAGATTTGAACAGAGAATTCTCAGAGGAAGAAATACAAATGCCATTACACACTTGAGATGTTCAACATCTTTAGTCATCAGAAGAATGTAAATAAAAGGAACTCTGAGGTTTAATCTAACTCCAGTCAGGCTGGCATTTATCAAAAAATGAAATGATGGGCTGGAGAGATGGTTTAGTGGTTAAGGAACTTGCCTGTGAAGCCTAAGGATCTGTGTTCTACTCGCTAGATCCCATGTAAACCAGATGCACAAAGATGTGGCAAATGCAAGGTCTTAAAAGCCCACTAGGTGGTGCAAGTGTCTGCAGTTTGATATCACTGGCTGAGGCCCTGATGTGCAAATTCTCTCTCTCTCTCTCTCTCTCTCTCTCTAAAATAAAACAGTAAATAAATAATATAATATAATATAATATAATATAATATAATATAATATAATGACAACAAATGCTGGTGAGGTTGGCTTGAAATAGGAACTTTTACCCACTTCTGGTGGGAGTCCAAACTTGTACAACCATACCATAAAGACTTCACTCCTTTTCTTCTTTTCTTTTCTCTTTTCTTTTCTTTTCTTTTTTCTTTTCTTTTCTTTTCTTTTCTTTTCTTTTCTTTTCCTTTCCTCTCTTTTCTTTTCTTTTCCTTTTCTTCATTTCCTTTGTTTTGTTTTGCTTTGTTTTTGTGGTACAGTTTTCTCTAGCCCATCTTGACCTGGAATTCATTATGTAGTCTCAGGGTGGCCTCAAACCCATGATGATCCTCTGCCTCCTGAGTGCTGGGATTAGAGGCATGTGCCACCACTCCCAGTTTAAGACTCCACACTTTACTACAGAGATACTTGCTCAGCCATGTTTGTTACTGCTTTACTCATAATAGCTAGGAACTGGAATCACCCCAGATGCCCATCAACTGCTGAATTCATAATGAAGATGTGGTACACATGTGCAATGGAATTCTACTCGGCAGTAAGGAAAAAAAGAAATAATGAAATTTTCAGGAAAATGGATGGAGTTGGAAAAAATTATTCCAAGCAATGTCACAGAGGCATAGAAAGAAAAAGCCCACATGTACTCTGTCACTGGGGGGCTACTAATTGACATCAATTAGAGATGATTGCAAATGGTCGTAAGCATAGGGATATGCACATAAAAATAGAGTGAAACCAGTAGAGAAGAGAAATAGGGAGAGAGGCAAGGGGGAACTACCTGACAGGAAAGGGAGGATCAGAATATCAGGGGTGGGAGGGGCTTGAAGGGGAGGGGATAGAATGGGTGGAGAGTGAATTACACAAAAGTCAAGAAAACAGGACTCAGTTCCATACAAACCCTCATTCTGTCTCTCATTCTTCAAGATACAATCACGAATAAAGCAGGGCAGTGTGACAAACTGGACAGAAGGTAGGGCAAGCTTACCCTTACAACCACAGACTCAGCCAGGCATGGCAGTGCTCACCTTTAATCCCAGCCCTCAGGAGGCAGAGGTAGGAGGATTGCCATGAGTTCAAGGCCACCCTGAGACTACATGGTGAGTTCCAAGTCAGCCTGGGCTAGAGTGAGACCCTACCTTGAAAAACACACAGACTCTAGCAGGTAAATCCAAGGCCCAGAATCGGGTTGCTCCCCACAGTGAGCTTTTGACCAGGGAGAACCATGGGGTGCCCAAAACAATGTAGGGCATTGCCAAAATACTTGATTACCTGCTAGAGCTAAAATATAGGATCCTATTGCTGAAGACAGGCCCCTGACAAAAGACATCAGAATACCATGCTGGAACCAAAATGAAAACTGGCTCCCTCCTGGCTAGCTTTTATAGTGCTGCAAAACCCTATGGGAGCTGCTGGAGGACAAGTCACCAACAGCATGAATAAGCAGGAGACCCTGCAGAATATGAAATCAACCAGCTGGACAAAAAGAACTTACTTATGCAACACTGGCACACAGCCTCTGCGGGTCACCAACCGTTCTCTAATTGGACCTGAGGCCTGCTCAAATGTGAGAGAACTCCTATCTAGTGCTGAAGACCAAGTCAGACTCCCATAGCCAGGAAACCCAGGCTTCAGAAAGAAGCCCCCACCACTGCTCTCTGGAGAACTGTGGGTTTGCACATCAAAAATCTCTTAAATAACTTTGCAGACCACTTGTAACACAAGATGCTCTTGCTCTTGTTTGAAGATTCTGTTTGATTTTACAGATGGCAGAGAAAGCAGAGGAGAGTCAAGATCCATCGATAAGATAGGAGAATAGCCCAATTTCACCCAGATACTTTCCACCTCTACCACATCTGCCAGGGCCCAGGAGAAATTGTAGAGGAAATGGCAACATAAACACTGTGCTTATTTCTACCCAGACAGCCAGCTCCTGGATGATGGTGACATACACGGAGATCAACCAAAACCTATCAAAGCCAAAATCCAGAACCTACAAAGAACACAACACTGAATCAAAGTGCCAATTGGCTTGCCATAACTCAGAGAATGTTGTGGATGAGGGGGTCAGAAAAACTGTAAGAGCCATACAGTGGGTAGGAACACCCTGAGGCATGGTCTACTGCTCCCACAGAGAGACTGACTGAGGCCTTCATGACCCCACAGTGAGTCTCAAAACCCCACTGACGAGGACCCCCAGGGAAACAGGAGTAAGGGTGAGGGGGTAAAAGAGAATAGCCTACTATACACATACATAATTTAAAAAATATTTTTACTTTTTTTTAGTGTTTATTTATTACAGAGAGAGAGGGAGAGAGAGAGAGAGAGCAAGAGAGGGAGACATTGAGAGAGCAGAGAGGGAGAAAAAGACAGAGAGAGAGAGAACGAGAGGGAGTGAGAGATAGGGCATGCCAGGGCCTTTGGCCATTGCTAACAAACTCCAAACGAATGTGCCACCTTGTACATCTGGCTTATGTGTATCCTAAAGAATCAAACCTGGGTTCTTTGACTTTGCAGGCAAAATACATTTAAAGAAAACTTGGCTTGGTAATTGTGGTAGTTTGAATAGATGGCCCCCGATATATTCAGTGTTTTATTACAGTTTGTAATTTAGAACTGCAGCCACCTGGCTGGAGGAGGTGTCACTGGCACCCCAAGGTGTGGTTGTAGACTTGAAATTCCAATCAAAGATATTCAAAGTGCCCAGAGTTCTTGAAATATGCTGTGGAATTTGGCTTGTGGTTTCTCTTTCTCTGCTTGGACATGTGAAAGCAGGGCCAGCTTCTTCTGCCACTATGGAACTTCCCCTGGATCTGGAAATTCATCTCAGTGACCTGAAGCTGTCTGCCAATATGATATGATAATAATAATAATAATAATAATAATAATAATAATAATAATAATAGAGACAGGAGGATCCATAGTGATCAGGGGTTAGTCAGTCTAACTGAGAACCAGCCAACTGCGTTTGTTGAGGAACTCCATCACAAGGAAATAAGGGGGAGTAACTGTAGAGGAAGACAAATGACAGCCTCCTCTGGCCTTGGTACCCATGTCAACAAGCATCACATCTGCAAACATACCACACTCTTCACAAGAAAAGATTTATCATAAAGCTACAATAATCAAGATAATGTGTTACTGACACGACACAAACCAATCACTAGTAGATTATATGATTCCTAGACTGGAGAGAGAGCTCTATGGACTGCCACACAACCTGCACTTGGATGCCCAGAAAACATCTAAAGGTGGATGCTGTAGTGCTTGCATCATAAACCCAGTGCACCTACAGTGAGAAAGGTGAGACAGGAGAGTATCCTGGAAGCCTAAGAGCCAATTAGCCTAAGCATAGAGGTCAACAATGCAAGATCCTACTTCAGACAAGGTGAAAGGCGAGGACCAACACCCCAAGTAGTTCTCTGACCTCCCCACAGAGACCATAGCATGCATGCACCTGAGCACACACAATGAAGGCATTATTGAATATCTGGGACACTAGGTGGTTTTGCCTTGACATGTTGATGCTGAATATTTATTTGATACTTGGAGCTATGCAGATCTTAAATAAATGATACTAAACTATTGGGTATCCATGCATTAAAAAATATCAAAAACAGAATCAAGAATGATGAATAAAAAACAGAAAATGGGAAAAGAAAAAGAAAGTGAGTTTGGCTTCTCCAGCTTCTTTTATGCTTTCTCTAAAGACCTTGAGACAAATTCCAGCTTGAGATGGGACTCCTTGTTCCTCACCATTAGGACCTGAGCTCTGGGCTAAGGTCATATCCATAGCGATTTTATCAAACCCAGTCTCTACCACATTCATAGTGAATGTCTCTAACTCTTCCTTTTATAATTACTTAGTTATATATTAATTATAAATAAGAAAATAGTATTCTCAATAACGATGTACCAACTATCAATTGAAGATACATATTGCAGAATCAGAAAGAAACTTTAATTTTGTCATTTGCTTTTTGGCAATTTCAAACATGTATATAATGCATTTTTATCACATTTACCCTCTCCACTTTTTTTCTTTTATCAGTCTCCCACATAGTCTGAATACCTTCTTCTTTTTAAAATAGCCTTTTTAGGCTCTTGACACCAACCCTTCTTGTTATCTTCACTCTTTACAAAGAAAATAGACTCTTTAGTTTGGTTGTACAAACTTATTGTTGAATTGCTTCTTTCTTTCATTTTTTCACTTGTTCCAATCATTTCTTATCATTCCTTATCCTGTTTGTCTCCACAATGCTGGTGAAGAGTATCATCATTCAATTACACACAGAACACAGACAGGTATTTTGTAACTGGTTCAAACAAAGACTGGTTAAAAGAAAACAATTTATTCTCCAGAGAAACTGATTCTACAATTATAAGGGAGAGGGCAACAAATTATTTTAATGTTTGACTATTATTTTTTTGTCTTAGCCAGGTGTGGTGGCACACGCCTTTAACGCCAGCACTGGGGAGGCAGAAGTAGGAGGATCACCAAGAGTTTGAGGCCACCCTGAGACTACATTGTTAATTCCAGGTCAGACCAGAGTGAGACTCTACCTCGAGAAACCAAAAAAAAAAAAAAAAAAAAAAAAATTGTCTCATCTTTCTTTCCATGTCCCCCGGATATGCTATCTCTTTCATTCTGAATAATTCTTCCAGATATTTTGAGGACTTTCAGGGAATTTGGTGCCTGACTTTCTTAGGGAAACTGTAGACTAACATACTTCTATTATCTCAGTTTTCTGGATTCACATGACATTACCATCTTCTTTAAAATCCCAGGTCCTAAAATATGCCATTCAGCTTGGCATTAAATATATAATACCCCTGCTAGGTAGGGAACAATGTCTCATAAATCTTTTCAAGTATTTTTCTCTGCAGCATCAGAGCTTTTGAAACGAAAATTGGTGGCTTCTTGGTTAAAGGATCTTTGAATAGAGAACAAATATTGAAAGTTAAAGATAGGGACAGCTGCAAAAAAAATTGAGCCAGCTTTCATGGCTTAAACCTATAATCCCAGTACTTAGAAGGATGAGACTGGAGGATTGCAATCAGTGCCACCCTATCTTGCTGTACATAATGAGAACCTGTCAAAAAAAAATTAGACAACCCTCACTGAGCCTTTTTTTTTTTGTATAGAAAATAGACCCATTGACCTTCACTTCCTTCTCCCTGTGATCCTAAAATGGGAAGGTTGATATTACATTCAAACCAGAGCAAAGTTCCCCCCCCTTTCTCTTTCTGAAAATGTGATATCACTTCCCTCTATATAAGGTTTAAGATACACAATTTAGGAGATATTCCAATATGGTATAAAGCAAGTATATACCATTTAAACTTCACTGTTGCTTGAAGATTGTATATGTATATGCATAAGTATACACACACACACACACACATATATATATGTGTGTGTGTGTGTGTGTGTGTGTGTGTGCGTGCATATAATGCATATATAAGTGAAAACAAACATAAAATGTAAATTATATATTTATTTATTCATTTATAAGACTCACAGTGTAGCTCAATTCAAGGATGGTCTTGAATTTCCAATCCTGTTTCAGTTTGCTTAGATCTAGGAATGTAACTATATAACACCCAACCTGTTTGTATTTATTTACACAGAAATATTTTAGAACCTTATCTTGATATTTTTTCCTGAAATATAGTACATGCATACTGATTGCACATTTTTATCTTCAAATTTGCTAACCTGTATGGCAGAATGCAGGTCAGGCCCTAGCCAGGCCTCCTGCTAGTATGCATGGCACAGTGCAGGTCGGGCCCTAGCCAGGCCGCCTGCTAGGAGAAACCAGGAAGTGGCTTCTGTGGACATGGCATTCTGCACAGGCGTGGCGTGACAACAGCTACAGCCCCTTGCTGGAGAGCAACCTGCTGAGAGATGATCTGCCTGGAGACAGGCTGTAATTGGTCATAAGAAGGGAACCATCCTGCCCTAAGACAGGCTGTCATTGATCACAAGAAGGAAACCACCCCATACAGCAATTGGCCAGCCAAACCATTAAAAACCCCTACACTTCCTTGAATAAACGAGTCTGCAGCAGCTCGCCCTCTGCCTGCTTTCACCCAACTCCTGGTGTCTGTGTCTTGACTCTGCGCCTTTCACCTCCTGCCCAGTGGAGACCCTGCATCCCCTCCTGGGCTGGCCTTAGGAGGGACCCCAACATTAACCTTCACTTGTCTCTTACTTTCCTTTTACTCCTTTGTCATGCTCATTTGATAAGCATCTCATCCAGGTTTAAGTTTCTTTACAACATGAACAATGACAGAAAACACTTCAGGAATATTTTACTGCAGTTACTGAAAGTACTGAAAGTAGAGCCCCATCAGTAAACTATTTCCCTTAGAAGAAGAATCTGGAGACCCTGTCCCACCCTTTCTAACTGGAGACACAGGAAATTAAAATTTTAAGTATTTTTCCTAGGTTATTTTTCTCATACATGATGATATATTTTAATGGTTTTAAATTCATTAACAAAAGTAAGGGTATTACCCATCCTAAGGGTTGTGTTATTGAGGACAAAATCTGCTTATTACAAGCAATAATTTGTGTCTGCCATAAATGATGACTACAGGTAAATTAAAAAATATTTTTTTCATTATTTGATTCATTATTTATGGCTATAAGACTATATATATATATATATATATATATATATATATATATATATATATGTAGAAATGTAATAAGTAGAAAAGTAAATGTATGATAAAGTAGAAGAAAAATACATACTCAGAATATGCAAAAGTGAAAATAACATGACAATTGTTAAAGTGTTTTAGAGGTATGCTTGAGGATGAATCAGATGGTGAAATTCTGTGTGAGAAAAAAAAAAATTCCAGTGTTGGAGCATCAGGAAATGTTTTTGAAGTGGTACCTATAGTTCTTTGGAAATTTTGTTATTTTGGTAATCTTTCATTGATGTAATCTCTAATCAAAATCAATTGCAAACATAAGTACTTGGTGTGATTGTATGTTTCTGTGTGATATTTGGAAATGTCTTGGAAAATGACGTGAGAAATAAAATGATATCTGTATCAAGACGGACATTTCAATTAATCAGAGAAAAATATTATCAGATATTTAGGTGACATGAGAATTCTTTGCTTAACTGATGTTTAAGCTTCTTTAATGTTTAGTCTACTTTTTAAGACCTCAAGGGCAAAGAGGATCCCATTTACATTTGATGTATACATGATTACAAAGCACATGCTTTGAAGTATCATCATTTGCCTATTTATTTAATATCTACTCAACATATTTTTGCTAACCTTTTGTTATGCACTAATTACAAGGTTTAAAATTGTGAATCAAAAGCTAATTAAGTCAGCCTGGACCCTACCTTGAAAAACCAATAACAACAACAAAAAAGCTATTTAAACAACATTATTGCCTAAAATATTTGTAAAGCAATAAAAATGTATGCAAAAAAGAGTTGTAATATATAATATAGGTATGCATATGTATAGGGAATCTCAGGAGAAGGGATAGCTAATTGTAGAAATCAGAATTTTTCTAGAAGCATTTGCCTTTGTGGCAAATAATGGATAGTAAGTAGAAGCTTTTTGGTCATAGTCAGATGTGGGGATACAAAAAGTTCTACTATGTGCAAAAGCATGGAAGTATAAAAAATAAGGTATGAAATATGACCTTGAATTTAATAGTAAGACATAGAGATGACAAGGATTACAAGGATAGTCCTGCATAGCAGCATTGCTTATCAGACGTATAATTGCTATAGTCTGGATCTTGACTATCCTCAAAGGTCCCAAATGTTAAAGGGTGGGTTATTTGTCTGCAGCACTATTGGGATAAGATAGAACATTTAGGAAATACAGCCTCATTGAAGAGAGGTTATTGGGTGGTGTTGGGGAACTTCTTTTAAAGGAATAATTGTAACTTTGGCTTTTTCCTATTCTGTTTTTCATTTCCTGGCCATCATGAGATGACAGTTTCCTTCTCTGCACATGCTTGGTACTTGCAATTATGTGCACCATCATCACATGACCACAATCAATGGAACAACTGATCTTGGATTGACACTTCTAAAACTATGAGTTCTTGTGACATGAAAACAGAAAGAATGGGGATGGGATAAAAAAAGAGGACAGGGGAATAAGGGAGATAAATAAAATGGTTTGAAAGTAATATAATGATACATAAAACTCTTTATGCTTCCTTAAAGATGAAATTTTAAAAAATACATATTTTAAAGAGTTTGTGTGTGTGTGTAGGTGATATGTGTGTATGTGAATATGAGTGTAAGCATGTGCATGCTACAGCACATTTGTGGAGGGCAGAGGACAAGCTGAGATGCTGGTCACCTTGTACTTTGTTGGAAGCACAGTACTGCATGCATCAGGCCACTTGCATCTGAGATTCTCCTCTCTCATTCTATAATCTCCATTTGTTGTCTGTGTTTGCTGTCAGTGCACTGGGAGTGCAGACGTAAGCCCCCATGTTTGGAAGAGTTCTGGGGGATGAGCAGTACCACAACATGTAAGAAAACAAGGGTTGATATGTCAGTGATAAAGACTATTGTTGGCAGAAGACAAAGAAGCAGGAAGTCACATAGAAGAGAATTCATCCAGGGTCTTCAGTAGCTAGCAGGGAATGAAGTGAATCAAGGGAAGCACAGAAGGGGGCTAGGTCAGAAAAAAGTAATGGAAAATAGATCTGGGAGGACACTCTTGGTCTTTGTAAGTACCTAGATTTTATTTTTAACTGCAAGATGCGATGCTACTAGAGGAAAGGAGTACCAACAGTATCTGAATAACTCTAAGATAAAGACTGAACTGTTAATGATAGGCCTAATATGAGAAGAATGATGCAGAATCTGAGCTGGAAGTTATGGAAATATTTCAGGCTAACAATGACAGTAGTGAGTCAGTGGTCATGGAAGAGAGATACAAAATATTTCAATAAGAAAAAAGCATTTTTTGACACACTGGCTGTGATGTATAACATATTTTCAATTTTAGAGCTAATGGATGTTTATTAAATAATAAAATTAGGAAAAGGTGGAGGCACAGAGTAAAAAGCTATGATATGAGGGGCTGGAGGATGATGGCTTAATGGTGAAGGCACCTGCCTACCAAGCCTAAGAACACTCGTTCCATTCTCTAGGTCCCATGTTTAGCCAGACTCAAGACAGTGATGCAAGGGTGCAATGCCGCACTTGCCCACAAGGAGGCGCAGGTGCCTGGAGTTCATTCACAGCTGCTGAGAGGCCGCTGGTGTGTCCATTCTCTCTGTCTCTCTCAAAGAAACAAACAAAAAAATAAAAAAATAAAAAAACAAACAAAAAAAGCTGTGATACATGGAAATATTGAGTGGGTAATTTGATCTTTTAATATGACATTCAGTAGAGGCACCTGACTTAGTGATACATGTGTGTGGTTTGTCATGATGAAAATTCATCTTAGTGGTAACAAGACTGAATGAAATCATCAAGTCAATGAAAGAAGACAGAAAAGTGAATAGAAAAATAGACTACTACCCAGGAGATGGGAATATAAAGAAAGATATGAAGAGGAATTTTGATAAGGAGTATTCACGTAGGAGGTACCAAGGGGGAAAAAATCAAGAAGCAAAGCCAAGGATATATCAAGATAAGTGACAACAAAAACGTCATGGTTTAGAAGAAGTCTCCTGAGTGAAGAGATAAGATTAAAAAAATGAATACAAAGAACTCAAGACAATTTGGGAGGGAGGGAAACAGAGAAAAAACATTGAGAGGCTTTGTTGAAAATATAAAGCAGACACATAGAGTATTTTGATTATAATCAGAAGGGGATATAGTTCCAAGACATTTATGTTTGGATTTCACTTTTTTTTTTTTTTTTGAAGAGAGACAGAGAGAGACAGACAGACAGAGAGAGAGAGAGAGAGAGAGGGAGACAGAGAATGGGCGCGCCAGCAGTCTCTCAGTTGCTGTGAGCGAAATCCAGATGTGTGTGCCTCCTTGTGGGCAAGAGCAGCATTGCATCCTTGAGTCACTGCATCTGGCTAAATGTGGTACCTGGAGAATGGAACCAGGTTCTTAGGCTTAGAAGGCAGGCGCCTTAACAGCTAAGCCATCTCTCCAGCCCTGGATTTCAATTTTTGAAATAAGGGGACCTACAGATCATCAGGATGCTACTAGAAGAAATCCAGAAGAGATGAAATAAATACTGATTTAACAGAATGAGGATTACTATGCTGAGTCCCCGAAAGATTGGTGTTAGGGTGTAATCCACCCATAATAACAAAAGTGCAAGAACATGGGCAGGTAGATTGGTTGCAGAGGGCAGAAGGGGAATTTCTTCCTGATTGCTTTTTTTCTTTTTTCAATGAAATGGGATACAAGGTTATCAGGCGGGAGTGATAACTGGAGAGAAAGAATAGAGAGCTGAAAAAAAGATGGAAGAAGAAATGTTTTCTGGGAGCATGCGGTATGCAAGAGACTTAAAGAAATACATTTTGATTTGTTAGCATTGCTAAACAGCACACTTGACATTAGTGATTATCAATTTAAAATTATGATGATTGGCATGTGTGAGAACGGGTATGAAATAACCTGGAAGTTGTATTTACCTGCAAGTAGAGTATTGCTAAGTGAGAATAATGAAAAATAGGGAGTTAAAAGGTATTGAGAAAAATCTCATAGGTGTAACTTATTGATCAAGTGATTACAGATTCAAATATTATTGTTTCTTAAATAATATTGGTTGCTAATGCAATAATACAAAGGTGTACAGGTAGAATAAACAAATCCACATTAAAACTCACTCCAATTCCAGGTCTCAGAGGTAGCTACTATAAATAGTTTTACGTCTATCCTTCCAGACATTTTCTATGAATATATAAACAGGTAGTTTTTTAAGCAAAAATTGCTTCATTCTCTTCATATTGTTCAGTATGTAATTTTTTCCTCTATAATATATCACAGACACCTTTTGACTCTAGTACTTAGAAATCTATCTCATTGTACAATAATATTATTCTATTGCTTTTCTTACCTCAATTTATATAAATAATCACTTTTTGATTAAGTTGCTTCCTGGTTTTGTTCTTATAGGTAATTCAAAAGTGAACATTCTTACCTGCAGAAGTGTATTAGTCCTTGAATCACTTTTTTATGTAGATGACTGAGGAAGTACTATTTTCCCACAGGGATGTACAACAATATAGTTTCTACCAAACGACTCACCAAAAAGAACATTACATTCTATTCTTCTCCCACATTATCATCAACACAGGACACGAAAACTGTCAGCCCATGTAAGTGTATATTCATTCATTTAGGAGGAGGTTGACCATCGCCTCGTCTTTCACACTTTTAAAAGTATGGAATAGTTTAGATATAAATAAAAATAAAATGATGTAAATACAGATGAGTTTGAGACACTTTTAGTATATGGCTGTTGTTTTATATTCTATTTTATTTTATGTATTTAAAAATAGATTTTTATGAACACATGAAGTTTAGTCTTACTCTAGAATTTCTCACATCTTTTCCCCACTACAATGATACATTATACTGAATTAATTTTTTGTTTGTTTGTTTTGTTTTTAGATTTTTTTTTTTTTAAAGTAGATTCTTGCTGTAGTCCAGGCTGACCTGGAATTCACTCAGTACACTTAGGGTAGCCTTGAACTCACAGCAATCCTCTTACCTCTGCCTCCTCAGCACTGGGATTAAAAGCATTCACCACCATGCCCAGCTATACTGAATTTTTTTTTTTATCTAAGGCACTTATATGTTTCATGGACATCTTTGATCTTTTTTTTAACCTTTTGAAAATAATAAATTGTGTTTATCTGAGACACTTTGAATTTACGATGGCTAAGAAGAGAATGGGACTTTTGTGTGTTATGTTTGAAAGTGAAATGTCCCCCATAGGCTCACATGTTTGAAGACTTGGATGCTTGATTGCAGCACTGTTTTAGAAGGCAGGGCCTCATTGGAGGAAGAGGAGGACTATGGGATGGACCTATGGAGTTACATACTGATCTCCCTCTCCCAGTCAAAGCTCTTTGCTTCCTTACCCAGTGAGATTGGAGTAGAACCAGCCACATGTTCTCACTCCTCGAAGCTCCACTGTTCCTTCCTTGATAGAAAGGCACATACCTCTTAAACCACAACCAAACTAAATCCTTTCCCCTTTTAGTTGTTTCAGTCAGATACTTTGTCATAGCAATGAAAAAAAAAAACAAAGCATAAATAATTTTAAAAATTGTAATCAAAAGATTAACAGGCAAATATATTCTCACTTTGTCATACTTTTAGTAAAAGAAAATATCACTTGTATTGAAATATTCTATTACTTTGTATGTTCTAAACTGTTATAGATGGAGTCACACACACACACACACACACACACACATATTTGTTTGTTTGTTTGTTTGTTTTGGTTTTTCAAGGCAGGGTCTCATTCTAGCCCAGGCTGACCTGCAATTCACTATGTAGTCTTAGGGTGGCCTCAAACTCACAGTGATCCTCCTACCTCTGCCTCCTGAGTGATGGGATTAAAGGCGCGGGTCACCATGCCCGTAAGTGTGACATATTCATATATTTTATTTTTTGATTTAACACCATGTTTTTGAGATCTTCAGTGTTAGTATCTGTGGTTTAGCTGATTCCCAGGAGATTGCCCTACACTTACCTCATGGAATGACACCTATACTTACATCTAAGAACCACCAGGGGTGGATTATCACCTTGCCTTGCTAATATCCAGAACTTACTCAAATCTGCTGAAGTATATTGCTTCTTTTGCTTGTTTGCTTTTGCTGTATGATGGAGGACTATAATCCTATATCACAAGCATTAGGATGCAGCTGCCTTTGGAACTATTATTCAACTTGACAATTATGCTCATAATGAACTTCTCTTTAATCAAGAAAGAGTGATGAATATAATAAAATAATTTTTAATGAGATGATAGACTTCTTTCAAATATTTTAAGTGTGAAATAATTTTGTCTTAGTGATTGGATTTGGTTTTTAAAAGTATACTTACTTAGAGTTTTATGACCTATTTCATTTGAATTTCACATATATTTTTCCTCCAAATACCCTTACTGGATTTGATATCAAATAATAATAATTCAGGCATATTTCCTTTGTTCTCTAATGGACTTTTTTTTTTTTCATATGGAAAATATGTTCTAAATCCAAAGACTTTGAGGTAGCTTCCTGAAAAACGACTGGACAGGTATCTTTGACAGGTCATTAAGGAAGGATGAAGAATTGCAACAGATGACTCATCTTTCTCAATGGCATGAGATTTTTTTTTTAAATCATTTATTTTATTTTAGAGAATGAACAAAAGAGAAAGACAGAAAGAGGCATATATATATATATATATATATATATATATATATATATATATATGTCAGAGACAGACAGTGGGAATGGATTTTCCATGGCCCCTAGACACTGCAGACAAACTCCAGACACATGTGACACCTTGTGTATCTTGCCTGTGTGGGTACTGGGGAATCAAACCGGGTCCGTAAGGCTTTGCAGGCAAGTACCTTTACAACTAAGGCATCTCTCCAGTCCTTTCAATTTTTTTTTTTATTATTTTATTTGAGAAAGTGAGCAAGAGGGAAGGGAAAGAGAAAGGGGGGGAGAGAATGGGTGGAGATTTTTACATCTTCTGTAACTCTGACTACATTGTAGCAAATTATATTTTGTCTAGAACATCATTGACTTCTGTTTACAACATTATAAGCACTTGCTGTTTATAGTTCAGTTTGTATTTATATTTGCTTTTTGTTTATTTTCTAATATTATTTCTTGAACTTTATCATTGGAGACTTTCTATGTATTTTTCACTACCAATCTCAGGTTTTGATATTTAGAAGTTTCACTTCTTAAGTTTTGAATATTTTTTACTAACTGTTTAAGGTAAGGTTTATAGATGAATAGATGAGTAATTTTAAGCATCCCATGCAAAATCCTAAAGATAATGGCTTATCATTATCATTATTGATTACTTAATTTTCCTGTGGCTAGATAATATGCCATTTCCATAATGATTAGTTCCAATATGTTGAGATTTGCTTTTTGAAGGTAAATTTTTATTAATTTTTAATGTGCATATTTAAATAGTAGCAAAGACTACAGTGCATAGTTAATATCTTTAAATTTGACTCAAAGTACAAGGATACTAAAATGCTGTTAAATATATTTCCTTCTATCTGCCTTTTTATTGCCTTATTCAGCATAATAATTCTATATTTGGTTTATAATATAAATGCTATTTCATGCAATTATCACTGTCTTATGTAGCTATTTTTATAAACTTTTAAACAAGTACTTAACAATTCATATCACTATCTTTACTGATCTTGATTCTTAACTGGCACACATACTAAATTTTAATCCTTTACCCCCTTCCTTCCTTCATTCCTTTCCTTTCCCTGCCCTTCTTGCTCTCTCTCTACCTCTCTCTCTTTCGAGGCAGGGTCTAATATTTTGAGCCCAGGTTGTTGGCCTCACTTTGTTTGTAAGGTTGAATGTCTGATCTTATCTCTAACTTCTGCATGCTGGATCATATGTATGTGTCAGTATGCTCAGTTTTATTCACTGCCGGAGAGGCCACTCATGTTCTCATACATTCTAGGCAGACACTCTACCAACTGAACTATATCCTCAGCCATTTTGCAATATTTAATCAGGTGACATGTTTTTCTCTGGTACATTCTAGCTGAATGGTGGCCTGGGTTCCAGGAAGAGTCAATATTATTCTCTGTCCATTGGATACTACAGCTGACTTTAGTTTTGAATGCAATTTTCTCAGAATATAATACTCTAGATTTATAAATGCCTTCATTCAGCATGCTGATGGCATTTTTCGGTTTTGTTGAAATTCTACAACTGAAAGGACAAGTATGAATACAACTTTGGTTCTTTTCCAAATATTTAGTTTTCCTCTATAATGGTTTTAATAGTGTTTTCCCCCTTGATTATTATGTAGTTTCCCTATGATGTGAAAAAGAATATAGGAAATTGAAAGGGAATGCATGTGCTAATGAGTTATCTTCATTTTTTTCCTTGAGGAATATAAGTGTATTGTTAGATTATCTTAGTTTAGTCTTAATGTATTCTCATTATTCTGTCACATTCCATGCCACTCTGTGTTGCATTCAAGCTAATTAGTGTGATGACCCAGTTCTCCAGGTCTCTGTTGAACTATTTATAATTTACAGTATAACAAATATGCAGTTACTCATTCTTTCACTCTATATATTTTCATTTATATTTGCTCTAAATATTAACTCTCCATGATAGTACCTGTTCATCTTAAGCATTCATGCCCATCTATGCCTGTGCTAATATTAAATATATCTATTTTATATTGTGTTACAGATCTCTAAATTTACAAAGAGTATATTATTCTTTAACCAACACGTGTTATGCTTCACAGTGTTTTGCTATTATGTCCATGTGTTTTATCTCTTTTTGTTTATGTGAGCTGATGTTTCATAGGATGTTGGTTAGATGATGTTTGGTTATTTTGCTATTTATCTATGGTCTGGATTATGAGACTTCACTGTGGGCTGCTTATTTCTTTCAGTATTTCCAGACATGCCACTCAGGTACAGATCTCATTTCTACAAAAATAAAGCAAACAGAATCTATTTTTATAGCCTAAAAATTTAAGGAATAATTTCACGTGGTTGTGGTATTTATTTTATTTTAAAAATTTTAATTGACAATATCCATAGATGTACGTAACATATTTTTGTTTTTGAGAGAGAGAGAGAGAGAGAGAGAGAGAGAGAGAAAGGAAGAGACAGAGAGAGAATGGGTGCTGTGCACGAATTACAGTCCCAGATGCCCCCCTTGTGTGCACGTGCAATATTGCGTGCTTGGGTCACTTTTGCATCTGGCTAAAGGTGGGACCTGGAGATTCCAACAGGCATTCTTAGGCTTTGCAGGCAGGCACCTTAACCGCTAAACCATCTCTCTAGCCTACATAATGTATTTTTAAATATTTTATTTATTTGAGGGAAAGAGAGGGAGAGGCAGAGAGAATGGGCATGCCGGGACCTCTAGCCACAACAGACAAACTCCAGACACATGCACTACCTTGTGCACTTGGCTAACATGAGTACTGGGTAATCAAACCTGGGTCCTTAGGCCTAACAGGCAAGCAACTTAACTGCTTAGCCATCTCTCCAACCTCATAATGTATTTTGATCTCATTATTTTATTTTTCCCCCTCTCCCATTCCTTCACCCCTTTTTATTGAACCCCTTCATCTTTCCAACTAGTCCCTTTTCTATATAACTTCTCCAACAACCACTAACTACCATTCACTCCACAGAAAGTTTCAAAGATCATGAGCTCCTCCCCCACTCAAATGGGGTGTTAACTGGTGCTGTCATGTGCAGATCGTGTGCAAGTAACCACAGCTACAGTGAGTTCAAGAATGCAATGGACATGCCAGGTCTAAATGACAGACTTTCCCAGCACTTCTCCCTGTAATCCCGGTCTTCCATTTTCTCCATCCCCTTTGTGATACTCCATCCTTTGTGCACAAGATGTACTGGCATAATTGTCATGGGGCTTACCAACTGCTCTTTTATTGAACTGGAGCCTGCTCTATAAGATGGAATTCATGCCTGATACTATAAGGAAGGTCAACATCCCATGGCTGGGGAGGCTATAAGACCTGTGGGTGGCACTTGCTAAACAGATGAGATGCAAAACTGACTTTTAAACAATTATGTTTATACCCAGAGACTGCTGTTACTTCTAGGCTTGTCACAAATGCTTCCCTCACACCCAGTGGATGACAGGTAATACAGAGACTTATAACTGGTAAAAGTGCTGAACATAAGTGAATGTTGAGGGTGTCTTTAACTGGGATATCTAAGTCATGCCTACCAAGAATCTATTATTTTATATGGTTTTATCAAGTCAATTTTCTTTTAAATTTTATATAATATATAATTATATATAAATGTATAATAAAATATTTTCTATATATTTTTGGATTACTGTGTCATGATTATAAAGGGATATTTCAGCTGTAAAATACAGAGGAAATGAAATGAAGCAACTGTTTCTTTTAGTTGTCTTACAGTTTTATATTCAAATATAAGGCTTAAAGCATATGAGACTTACTTAAGAATCAGTTTGAGGGGCTAGAGAAAAGATTACCTAGTGGTTAAGCCACTTGCCTGTGAAGCCTAAGGACCAAAGTTCAGTTCCCCAGTACCCATGCAAGCGAGTTGCAAAAGAAGGGTCATAAGTCTGGAGTTCATTTACCATGGCTGGAGGCCCTTGAGTGCTGATTTTCTCTCTGTCTACCTCTTCTTCCCTCCCTCTTTTTCTCTTAAGTAAATAAATAAATAAAATATTTAAAAAATCAAATATCTCTGACTTAAAAAAAATAACATTTGGGGGCTTGAGAGATGGCTCAGTGGTTAAAGTGCTTGCTTGCAATGCTTAAAAAGTTGGGTTTCAATTTCCCAGTTCCCATGTAAAACCAGATGCAGAAAGTAGAACATGCATCTGGGTTCGTTTGCAGTGGCTAGAGGCCCTGGTGCATCCATATTTTATCTCCCTCTCTCAATGTGTGTGTGTGTGTGTGTGTGTGTGTGTTTGTACTTGCAAATAAATATTTTTTTTTAAGAGTCAGTTATGAGAACTAGGAAGAACTCTCAGTGAGTGAAATGTGTGGATATCCAACACCTACGTGAAAATGCTGGATGTGAAGTACGTGCATATAGTCTTAGCACTGGGGAGTTAGAAATAGGAGGATTCTATAAAACCTACTGGCTAGTGAAAATAGCCAGCAATGAGATCTGGGTTCAGTGAGAGACACCGTCTCAAAAATAGGATGGAGTGTGATTGAGGAACACACCCAACATTGACTGCTGGCCTCCACATGCTTGTACACACATGCACACGTGTACAACACACATGTATGTATACATATATGAATTTGACACACATACCGCATATATGCACACAAAAAGAAAAATCAGTTTAGTATTCAAGCCTATGTTTTGATAAACAATTGTCAATTATTTCCAAACATTTTTATAGTTTAGATCTGGAATGTCTGCCAGAAGTTAAAGTGTTAATGTTTTTTCACAAGCCAGTGACAGTGCTGGAAGGTGTTTGAAGTTTTCAAAGGCTGGGCCAAGGAGTGTGGTTTGAAGGAGCACCCTCCTCTTTTTCTTCTTCCCCGCCATCATGAGTAAGCCGTTTCCTTTACCACAACCCACCACTGTGTTCTCCTGCATCACTCCACCAAAGGCAACAGGGCCACATGACCACCACTCTCAATCTGTGACCTGAAAATAACCCTTTTCTCCAATAAGTTGACTCTTTTCAAGCATATTTGAGACCAGGATGGAAAACAAAATAAAAGACTCAAATAATACGAGTTTACCCTGACATGGTGGTGCACGCCTTTAATCCCAGCAGTTTCAAGGCCAAGGTAGGAGGATCATTGTGAGTTTGAAGCCAGCCTGAGACAATATAGTAAATTCCAGGTCAACCTGGGCTAGAGTGAGACCTTACTTCAAAACAAATCCAAAACAAAATCAAATAATAAAAATAATACATTTTTTCCCTCAACATCTTCATTCTATAAGTTTCTGAGCTCAGAGTAAATACTAATTAAAAGGAGGCTTTGATTAATATCTGTTTGCAAAACCCAGTCTTCTAATGACATAATTTTTCATTGACTCCCATTACCCACAAGAATTTCAATATGCTATATGGCATTGTTTTCAAAATTTTTCTTAAATGTTCTCAAAGTCTCAGACCTGTTACAAAATGCTTATATATGCATGCATGTGTATTTGCATATTAATTCCCTAATTTAATTGATATATATCATAAAAGTTAATAAGAACAAGACTTTACAGAGCAGCAGCAGAGTTGACCATCTTAAAAATCAAGGGAAATCTTTACAAAAAAATATTAAAAAGTTGAGAAAATTATGTAGAGGAAATTTAATTGGGGTTTACACATAGCAAGAAATTTCTATATGAAGAAGCTTTTTAAGTACTCAAATTGGGCTGGAGAGATGGCTTATGAGTTAAAGGCACTTGCTTGCAAAACCTGACGGTCTGGGTGCCATTCCTCAGTACTGATGTAAAGTCAGATGCACAGATTGGCACATGTATCTGTAGTTACTTTGCAATGGCATCTATCCCTCTTTGCAAAAAAAAAAAAATAATACAAGTTTGCAGGAATGAAATATAAAATTAAAATAATCACATTATGATACACATTCAGCATTAAAAAGATTCTGGTTAGAAGTAAAGATAATTTTTGCCCTAGATTTTATTTTTTCTGTCAACTGGTAACTCAGAATCATGATAATGATCCTGAAAATGCATGAAATAAACATCTATATGCATGAAATAAGAGAACTTGTGCTGATTGAATAATTTTTGAATTAAGATAAAGTCTATGCATATGAGTATACATTATGCATTGATTTCAAATCAGTAGATAACAGTATATTTGGGGTATGTGTAAAGAACTATAAAACAGTGTCTCATTTAATGCTAGTTTGGGGCCATAATATGATGACTCAGATCTATAATAAGGGTATAAATTATGGCTCAAACGTGTAGGGAACAAAATAAAGACAGGTAATAGAAGAAGGGTGGTGTGATTATAAAGTGATGGGGCAGAGATTAGAATACTATTTAACATTTCCTCTAACTTACTAAACAAGTTAATGCATGACTCAGCAAGATTAATGTGGTATTTTATAAATATACAAAGAAAACAACATAACACAAAGTTTGTGGGCCCCAATTCTCCAACATAGAAGCAAAAACAATAAAAGATTAAATTAATCTCCATAGGAAAGGGCAAAATTCAGACAGAATAGTAATACGAAAGCCAGAAGCAACCTCAAGGCACTTAAACTTTAAAGTGCCTCTTATCTAACTGCTACTAAGACATAAAAAAATCAGTGTTATACTGATTTTCTGCAAAGAAAACTTTGTAGTTTTCTTTTTTGATGGGTTAAGTTAAATAACAGTTTTTATATCTTAATCTTCAAAAACACAAGTTTATGAGATATGCTTTCTATGGAAGTACTCTTATAAATTTAAAAATCAAACATATTTTATAAGGAAGTTATTCTACCCTATATTTGACCATGCTATAATACACAGACCAAATCAAGTTTATTTGCAACTCCATATAAACAATATAATAATAATATTTGCTTATAACAAATTACTATCAAATGATTAAATAAAACTCCAGAATGATTTTGAAAGTAATCCCTTTAATTAAATTCATCTAAAGAAACTAAAAATTAATTGGAGGGCAGGAAAGATGGGTTCAGTGCTTAAAGGCACTATCTTACAGGCCTGATGAGCCAGGTTCAGTTCCTCAGTACTCATGTAAAGCTAGATGCACAAAGTGGTACATGTATCTGTAGTTCATGTTTGCAGCAGCAGGAGACCCTGGAACACCAATGTACTCTCTCTCTCTTCTCCCAATTAAGTAAATAACTATATATATTTTAATTACTGATTAATAGACATTTTTAAAATTACTTTTATTTTTATTTATTTGAGGGAGAGAAAGAGAAAGAGAGAGTGAGAGAGAGAAAGAGAGAGAGAGAGAGAAAGGGCACACCAGGGTCTTCAGCAACTGCAATTGAACTACAGATGCATGTGCCATACTGTGTATCTGGCTTATGTGGGTCCTGGGGAACAAACCTGGGTCCCTTTGCTTTGCAGGCAAGCACCTTAACCACTAAGCAATCCCTCCAGCCTGATCAATACACATTTTAAAATATTTTATTTATTTATTTGAAAGAGTGACAGAGAGGGAGAGAGAGAGAAAGATGAATGTGCATATGGCTTTGCATGGGTACCTGGAAATTGAACCTGCGTACTTTGCTTTGCTGGCAAGTACCTTAACTGCTAAGAAATCTTCCCAGCCCCTTAGTAGACATTTTTTATTGGTCTACAGTTTACAATTCATATTTAGACAGTCTTTATTACCTTGATAAAAGTCTCTTTTTCAGTAATAATTTCAATACAATTTGTGCTATTCCTAAATAAGATGTGTTCTTATGTTTTGACTTCTAGGATTTCTTTGTACATATGTAATTAATATGAGACTGTCTAATTTCAATAGGGCTAACTGGAATAATTATCTAACCATGATATAAAATATCAAATTATTTCCCTTAATTATATGTGTCATATCTGCAACTGAACTTCTAACTTATTTTATTGAAAGACCTTGTTTCTTCCTTTTTTGTCAATGCTTGCTGGTAACAGGGGATGTGATCTCAATACCTATAGATGAATTTAGCACAAAGCAGATAAAAGTGTTAGTTAATTTACAAATATATAATGATAAAGTTTAGATAACATGTTTACTATCATTGATTGCTCTTTATTGTTATCACAGACATAACTTAGAATACATAAACATTATCTTCCTTACTGTACCTAAGTTTTCAACAAAAGTAAAGTCAGATTCATGGTACGTTAGAGAAGAAGATGGCGGAGTAGAGAACCACAGCATCTTCCTGTAATTTAAGGAGTCAAAAATGAAATAACGGGTTCATGATTATACAAGGAGGTATAAGACTTGAAAATGTATGGGAGGGAGTGCTGCAGTAGACAGAAACCAGATGAAACCTGGGACCACTGAAAGTTAGATTTACCAAGGACGATGGATCCTGAAATCAGGTGCTTGGCAAAATGGTCTGAATACATTCCACCCTCATGCTGGGGATGTGTCAGTCAAAAGAGGAAAGGAATCCCAAACTACAGCAAGCTCCATAGAAAGATCATATTTTATTCTATAAAAATATGCTTTATTCTGGGATGTCTATGATATGAACTGTAGGCAGACACTGAAAAATGGATCCCTTGGATTTCCTAGCTTGCTGTCTGGTGCCATGGTGGAAAATCATCTTGAGAAAGATGAGAGATGCAACCCTTCCAGGATGGTTGAGCTAAAGACACAACATTTTACATCTACTACTAACAGTTTATTCCTTTTTATTTGGCTTGTGCATTTTTGTCATGGTTCAACCTTCTTTTTCACTTAGTCTTTTTGAGCATATTCCATGAATGTGGAAGTTAAAGATGATCCCAATGTCATGTACATATTCTTCATTGCTTCTGATTGCTTCGAGTCCTGATAAACCCATTGCCTGTTAGATATATTGTAAGTCAAATATGCATCTGCTGCACTCGGCCTACTAGATATCACAGTTTAGCGCTACAGTATGTTGTATGAGCATTTCAATTTTTCCTCCTGGTTAGCAGGGTGCTGTGCTCCGTGATAATGTCTGGACTCTTAGGGGAGTTTTCTACCACACATGGATAGGATGGGATTGTGGCAGTCAGGTTCGCATTGCTGGTAGAAATCACCCAACCAAGAGCAGCTTGTAGGGAAAAAAAAAGAGGTTTATTTTGGCTTACAGACTCGAGGGAAATCTCCATGATGGCAGGGGAAAATGATGGCATGAACAGAGGGTGGACATCATCCCCTGGCCAACATAAGATGGGCAATAGCAACAGGAGAGTGTGCCAAACACTGGCAAGGGGAAACGCCATAATATCCATAAGCCCGCCCCCAACAATACACTGCCTCCAAGAGGCATTAATTCCCAAATCTCCATCAGCTGGGAACCTAGCATTCAGAACACTTAAGTTTATGAAGAACACCTGAATCAAACCACTACAGGGAAATTCAAAAATTCAAAATTCTGTTTTGTATCACTTTCATTCTATCTCAAAGTTAAAATATATTAAGTCAAACCATTATTGATTGAAACCATCTGTAGTTGTTTAAATACAAGATTACTTCTTTCTCAGGATTTGCTCCACAATGCCCAGGTCTGAGGGCACTCTCTAATTTCCAGATCTTCTAAATGGAAATATATCTTCTGGATTTTGGCTCTCTATTGTCAAATAATATAAACGATTGTGTCTCCTCCGCTTGGGCAAGATTTCAAGTAGCAACAGAAAAAATAAAATAATGGGGTTCCTCACATACACTTCAAATCACAGAGCTGTATCTTTCCTCTTTTAAAGCTAGTAATAAGGATGTTCTCCTTCAGAGGGTTTAGGAGTCCCATAACACTGCCAGAATTCGGGCCAGGATTCGGGCTGACCCCAGGGCAGGTTTGACAGAAGGAAAGTGGGAATAACAAAAAAAGAGCTCCCTTTGCACCCTGGGGATCCCAAAGTTGCCTTTGCCTAGGCTTCTGGTCAAACACAGGGACTTTCCCCAGCGTTCTTTGCCTGCTATGCAATTCTGCAATTCAGACGGACATCAGGAAAAGCCAGACAGATGATCAAAAAGAAGCAATAAAAAACTCACTGCCCTGGCAGCCATTCTTCAAATTTTGACTTTTGACTCAATCTTTCTACTATTGTTTATTTTCTAGACTGCCTGTGGAATTCCTTTTTTAATTCTTTCCATATTTTTAGTTCTAATCAATGGGAAAAGATGGGCTGTAGGCAGTTTGCCACTCCTTACATAATCAACACCATAAATCAGACATTGCTCCTCTACAAATATGCAAGTTTTACTTTACCTAAGTCAAATGACTCACAAAGTTAATAGTTCTTAATGATAAAAATTCTTAATACTTTCTCTCTCTGTGTGTGTATATGTGTGTGTGTGTGTGTGTGTGTGTGTGTAGTTTTTCAGATATTTTTAATTTACCAAAAGTTTTAAGAACAAATTAAACCTGGATGGAAATAATAATCATGTCCCAACATGTGCACAATGCAATAAAGAGCTTAGCTGTTCCTTAAATTCATATGTCTAGGGAGAAAGTATGATTTGAACCCAGGTTTTTTTCTGTTAGGAATCAGGACTCATAAATATATAACACTTAGTGTTTAGTATAAGAATATCTTTTTTTCTGATTTATACCTTTAACCTAGTGTTTACTGAGTATTATCATATCATGGCATAGTGTTTATGACTAGTTTTGAGAAGTACTGATGATAAAAGACATGTCAAGTATCTAATAATACCTTCAGGCATTCTTTCTCATACCTCACTATAATAGTAAAGATGATTTAGCAAATAGACAGTTGTTAAAATATACAAATATAAATATAAACCATACAATACAATATATAATTATATACAATTACATACATTTTATATACAATTATAAAACAGTGTGATTAGTATGATTTCCAAGGTAAGTATAAACTTCAGAAGTAGAACAAATGACATAGATTTACTTTCCCAGGTGAGGGAAACAATTAGGAAAGAATTTCGAAAATCTTAGTGTTTTTCTGTTACTCCTGGTGAGTGAGAATTGCCACATATAGCTGAGAACAGGAAGACATCACACAGGTAGAAGGACCACCCATCACTGCAGTATGAAAGAGGAAATAAGTGATCAGTGTTTCATCTAGCCTCATGATAAGAAGGGTTAAGTGATCAGGACGGTATTAAAATTGATTATTATATTACCTATAATAAATATCCTATACTTTAAAAGTTAAAACTGTTTGTTTACTTGAACTTCCTCCTTTCATTTGTGAGTGGTTTGGATTCAAAACAGCATTCACTTATTTGACAGCCATGAACATCTTAAATATTAAAAGCAAATGCTCTGATCACCAACCTTAAGCTTTCTCTGCCATGTATTTTTCTTTTTGTTTATTGTTGGCCATTTTTAAAATTCCAAACATAAATTCTAGAATTTACAGATTAAAGATTATTATCATTTTAATTAGTATGTTGATCTAGATTTTGGATATAAGATGTGGCTAGGTTTAATATCCAATTGAAGGGTGAGGCTGAAGATTTGTTAATGTAGTTGCTGAATATGAAATCAGATGCGTATTCTTCAATTCAAAGCAATGACACACTGTGACTAAAGGATTTAACTAGTTAGTTTTAATGGAATGAGTAGATAGCTCATCAGAATAAATATGCTTGAGTTTTAATGTAAAGTCTCAACTTTTATTATCCTGTGTCATTGTGAAAATTCTGACTTTGCTTTCCCCTCTTTCTTATTATGTGGCTTGCTGTATATTTACTCCTTATGAAATCCTTGGCCATTTCCCTGAAGGGGATAGAGTCAGTGAACTGAATAGGATTAGCATCAAAAGTCGCCACTGCTTTCCCAAGCAGAGTTTAAAAATAGGATCATTGAATAATAAGGGATTTAAGTATCAACCGAGCAGGGTGTAGGAGGAAATTATTTGATTTAGACCAATAGAGATTAGAGTGTGATTAGAGACTACCATGTCCTTTATATCAGATTGAGGGACTTGAAAGGAAAGACATGCAAGAAAAAAAATCATAAAGTCAGGTCACAAAATTTTGCACCTGCTTCCCTAAACCAATCAATGAAAGAATGTTCTTTCCCTATGCAGTTCTGAGCCTGATAGTACTGACAGAAATGAACACAAAAGGTGAAGGTCCAGCCATGTACTTGTGTAGGGTTTAATGATAATTACTTTTGGGAAATAGTCAATATAGGAATCAAGGAACCAAGACAGATAACCAATAATAATAACTTTTATATAGATCTTGTATCTTAAAAAAATCCCAAAACAATTTCCAAGAAAATATATCACACAGCTAAAATCCATCCACCCATGGAGTGGGGAATTTATTTTTAATATAGAATTCTTGGCAAGGACAAATATGAGGGAAAGTTTTTCTTTGATATAATGCTAGTTTACATTGTTAAATTAAATCTTGGATAAAAGAAAAAGTTCTTTGGCTCTGCTAAAAGATTTTGAGGGAGGACAAATACCTATATTAAGTGAATTAAACATGTTTCATAATCAAATTGAAGTAAATATCTATCATACTAACATAGTTTATTATAAAGACAGTAAGTAACAATAAGGTCAGGCTGGGGAGATGGCTCAGTGGTTAAAGGTGTTTGCTTACAAAGCCTGATGGCCCAGGTTCAATTTCATAGTACCCAAGTTGAGACAGATGCACCAGTAGCATATGCATTTGGAATTCATTTGTAGTGACAAGAGGCTCCAGCATAGTTCCTTTCACTCTTTTTCTCTCTCTCTCTAACTAACTAACTAAATAAATATTTTTAAAAGAAGGTAAACACCATTAAAATTATCAAGAGTACATAAAAATTAAATTCAAAATATTATTTATATATGTTCATAATTTTAAAACAATGGTGTAGATGTATTTTGCATACAATCAGTTTTAATTAATGAAGATAGTAATTATCTTTGAAAGAGAACCTACTAAAAATCTATTTGAACAAGAGGTCATGAAGAATTTTTGTATGTTTAAAAATATTTATTTATTTATTTATTTATTTATTTGGGGAAGGGAGAATGAGCATGCAAGGGCATTTTGTCACTGCAAATGAGCTCAAGACACATGTGCCATCAGATGCATCTGGCTTTTCCTTTTCATGAGTACTGGAAATCAAACCCAAAGCCTTTGGCTTTGCCAGGAAGCACCTTGACCGCTAAGCCATCTCTCCAGCCCTCCTGTACTTTTTAAAAAGTAAAATCAAGTTAAAGGACATTTGAGCACAGCTTTTTCCCCCTATCTAAAATCCCACTTATCCTGAAAACCGTAGAAAATCTCAGCAGCAGCTAGAAGAATCTTTTTTCTCTGGTTGAAAATTCTGCCTTTACCTTAGTAAATTTCTATTTAGACCTATAGATTTAAGAGTTAGCTAATAGTTGAAATGTAGTCCCTGATTTAGAATGCTGTCCACAACAGCTTTTAAAAATATTTAATTTAATTTAACTTAATTTTTATTTTAAAGAAAGAAGAGAGTGAGCGAGAGAGAGAGAGAGAGAGAGAATTGGTGTGCCAGGGCTTCAGTCTCAGCAATCGAACTCGAGACACTTGTTCCACCTAGTGGACATGTGTGACCTTGTGTTTGCCTTTCCTTTATGCATCTAGCTAATGTGGGATCTGGAGAGTCGAACATGGGTCCTTGGTCTTCTGAGGCAAGTGCCTTAACCACTAACCTTCTCTCCAGCCCCACATGTATTTTTATATGAAAGCAAGAACAAAAGACACAGAACTTTTACTTCCATAGGGCTAATAACTTAGTTTTCTGATTTTACTGTGATGAATAATTAGTTTCTACCATAGACTTGTGAATGTGTTATATTAATTAATTAATAAGAATTTGCTGAAGTAGTGTGAGGGCATTAATTTTATTCTGAAGTTGAGTGAAAGATTCTATTGGCAGATCCACAAATTTACTAATACTTATTATGTGATTATTATATATTACATAAATTGGATTAGTGTAATCATATTTATTTAATAAATACATAACAAAACTATATTGTGTGGTAATATACCTTGATTAACTATTTGAAATCATCACCATACATTGCTAGGTGAGCACAACCTATGTCTTCAAGTGTGTATACACAAGTGGAAGTGTCTATACATGACTGCATGAATACTTCTGTGTGCATGTACGTGCATATGCACAGATATTATTCAGAAATAAAATACATATCCATGACCAGACTCGTGAGATTCCTAAAAAACTACAATGAATCATGATATCATTTACCATGAAGATAGGCATTCAATTTTTACTGTTTAAAGCTTTTGCTATAACATCAATATTTTCTCAATAATTTAGTAAGATGTTCTAAATATGACCCTCTGCTATGAGCTGTTAATTTTTCATCGAGTATTACTTCACTCAGAAAAGAAAATGTAATTTTTACTGTAACCTGCTAATTGCTCTCAAATTAAAGTGAATTTTTTACAATGATATGAAAAAGAAATGCTACTTGGAAATATGTGCTTATCACTAGCCTATTATTTCATTGACTAATAGCTGAACATAAGAGAAAGAGGGGGAGGAATTGTTTTTAGGACTGTGCCTCAAACATAGAAAATCCCCAACAACTGTTAGCACATATTGAGCTTCCTGTGCATCTTAGTTATTGCTCTTTTTTATTTCCATATTTCACAGTTTTTTAAATTTTCAAATTATGGGTAACAGTAGTTAGATTACTGCAGGCTTTTGGTCCACATTAATTAAAGCATGCATTTTATTGCTCCCACATCTTAAACTGTGCTACATGTATAATATGTTACATTGACTTTACAAACACTTAAAATCAAATTCTAAAAAGAAAAGTTTGGTTTTTGGCTAGTGGATGCAAAGCTCTCAGACCATTGTTGCTAGGTCCTATTGCCTGGGCTTGTGGTTGCAGATGCCTGCTCCTCTCATGGTAGCCAGGAATCAAAGTCAACAAGAAGAATGGCCAAGGACTCCAAATCATCTTCAAATGCACACAACTAATAATCTAACCTTTCTACAACTACCCCAGTACGTCAAACCACCTCCCAAGAGTTCCATAGTCTGAGCAACAATCCTCACTCATTAGCTGTATGGGGGACATTCAATAACTAAACTCTAGCACATAATAGTATGATACAATTATAGATTAATAAAGCCAGCTATCATTGCTATCACCCTGGATGAGTCATTTTTTTAAATGGATGCATTAAAATGATGATAAATAATGGAGATAATGTTGGATTTGCAGATATGCACCCAACAAGTCTGGCAATGAGGTTTGGAAATCAGGGAGAAATTGCCAATATTGACAGGCAATTATGACAAATAAAAATAGTATTTAGTTATGTGGTAAAATTATGCAAATTGTGAGAGCTAAAATTTGCTATATTGTTTCATATTATATAGAAAATAAAATTTCCAATGTTTTTTTTTTTTTGGACTAAATGTGGTGTTAGAAAAATTACCACATTGACTTTGTTTTCAAAACTATAAAGAAAAGATAGGACTTGGAATGTAGGCAAATGTATTACACCTGGCTAGTTTGAGAAAGTTGCCAACATTAGAAAAAAAGAAAGAAAATATATGGGAAATAGATTCTGTGTTGATCCTTTTATACACTATGCCATTTAGTTTCTTTGTATTTATTTATGAACTAGCATCAACATTTGCAATATGAAAATAAAATACATTGCTAAACAGATTTAATTTTATTCAAATGAGTTGCTACATAGCTTATACCATCTCAAATACACATTTCATACTGAAAAGAAAAGGGTGCATTGTTTCTTATACATTGTATCAGAAAGAAAAGTGTACTAAAAACTTTTACCTACTTAGAATATTCTGCTATTCCCCTGAATTCCTGGCTGGTTACTTTGATTAATGTTGAGAGGCTATGAAAATGACTTCCTCAGAAATCTTGACTGGGTGGAAACCCATCTGTCTTACATGGCTTAGTGCTAGTCCTGCCTAGAGGCAAAAGAGAGATAACCTGAAATAGAATAAGAGACCCGAAGGAGAGGATTAAGTTACTAGATTAGTGGTGACCATATGCTCTTTAGAAGGTTCATGAAATAGCTCATTTTCTTGGGAAAACTGCTTTTCTCTGTGGCCTCAAATTTTAGCATAAGAATAATGCTACAAGTTTCTTTTAAAATACTTATTAAAATCAACGGAGCAAGTAATCTCCCAAGGATAATATTTTGCTCCAGATGTAAATATGCTAAATTATGATTATGAAACCCTCTTCTCTCCTTTCCCTTCCACCTTTCCTTACCTTTATACTGTCTTTTTTTTTTTTCCTTTCTACTCCTTTATCCTGATTCTGCATCTTTTTTTTTTTTTTTTTTTTTTTTTTCCTTTCCGGCCCAGGCTGACCTGGAATTCACTATGTAGTCTCAGGGTGGCCTCGAACTCTCCGCGATCCTTATCCTGGGATTCTGCGCCACCACGCCCGACCTGATTCTGCATCTTTTGCCATTCCCTCTGAACTCAGTCCTCCATTTGTTATTTCTTTCCTTCTCAAATATTTTTTACTAGGTCACTAATACTGATTTCCATATGCTATGTCTCATTAAATTCTCACATATTAAGAACACTTTTTAAAGAAATAAAACTTCTCTAATCTCCTGATACACTATCTTATTTACATTGATTCTTATTCTTATAAAACAGACCAATTTTGCTGCAAGCCATACAATACTACTACAAAATACCCCATTATGTACTTAGAAAATGATAACTAACCTAGTTTGAAGTTATCTTTGATTTTAATCTTTTTACTTAGCTTAAAATATATTTTTTTCTTTACTGTTATAATGTTAACAAATTTTCTTTCACTGTGACAAAAAATCTGAAATATTCAACCAAAATGGAAGAAATTTTTATTTGGTATTATAGCTTCAAATTATTTATTCACAAGCAGAGAAAAAAACAGAGAAGAGAGACACAGAATGGGCACACCACGGCCTCCAGCCACTGCCAATGAACTCCAGATGCGTGCCCCAATTTGTGCATCTGGCTTTATGTGGGTACTGGGAATTGAACTCTGGTCACTAGGCCTTTTAGGCAAGCACCTGAATGGTGGAGCCAATCTCTCCATCCCCATAGCTTCCAAATTTTTAGTTTATGGTTCTTTGACCCTGCTACTTTGGATCTGTGATAACATAGTAAATCAAGGCAAGAGAACAAAGGAGAGGCAGCCTGTTTAATTACGGAGTACAGAAAAACAGTGGGAGGAAAGGAGACTGAGATCCCATGTCTTTATCAAGGTACCACACCCATGAGCTAACTTTCTCCCACTAATCCCTACTTCCTGCAGGTTTTATCCTGTCACAGTAGTGCTCCAGGCTGGTAACCTTCATGGACCTTTCAGGACCATTTTAGATACAATCTATGCATTGGCCAGAAATGTATTTTTATGAAACCATAAATGTCAAAGATAGCAATACTTTTATTTCTTTATTTTTATTTTTTAAATATTTTATTTTTATTTATTAGTGAGTGATAGAGAGAGACAGAGAGATTGGAGAAATGGGCATGCCATGGCTTCTAGCCACTGCAAATGTAGTTGACACTTTGCAACCATGTGTATCTGGCTTACATGTGTTCTGAGGAATCAAACTGGATCCTTAGGCTTTGTAGCCAAGGGCCTTAATAACTAAGCCATCTCTTCAGCTGAGCAATTCATTCTAAAGGACAAAATCTTTCACCTAAATGGCTTTGTTTACTATTTTTTTCTGCATTATCAATTGACATTTAAAGTAAGTAATTTTCATCAACTTTAATGAGTTAATATTATCAATAAGAGAAAAACAGAAATTGATGGTATTTGTATTAAAGTTTTTATTATCAAGAGAAATTTATTTACTAATTTACTTTAATGGCACGCAAGAGAATCCAGTGTCATATAATTTCTCTTCTATCACAGGAAACTTTTTCCCTGTGGAGATGTATTCACCCCAAGTAGGGCACAGATTACAGACCAAAGCACAATTGCATCAACATCAGTTTTGGTGAACCAATGACTTTATGGGGGTTACCTTCATAGCTGGACAAGAGGTTGACTACAGGAACAAAGGATGACGCAAAGGCAGCTCCATCACTGAAAAATCCACCCCAGCATAAGTGAGAACTCATGGAAGATGCATTTCTCCAGGAAACTGTACAACTTGCTGGTAGCTAAGCAGGTCAGAATCTCCAGCACACTAAAGGACTTATACACAGGCACCCAGAGAGGGGTAGGAAAGTGTCTCCCCAGGCAGGGAGGGACATTGAAGCCCTTTCCCCAGACTTGTTGACCTCTTGACTCCCTCTCCAAGCAGGAGAGAAGGTTTCATTTCAGGAAGAATTGCTACACATCACTGATTACAGTCTGCCCCTCAACAGTTGTTTACCACCCCTATCACCTCCAGGAGTGGTTTCAAGATAATTTAAGTTTCAGTTCTCTCAGACATCTTAACTTCTTGACCCCACTTCCCACTTGTAGGGGATATTTCAATTTGGAGGAATTTCCTGTACAATATCTTGCCTTCACATTATCTATTTATTCTTTTGCCCAACATAATCCTCTGCCCATTTTCTCCATTTTTTTATTGTTTATTTATTTGCCAGGGACAGACAGAGAGAGAGAAAAAAAAAAAGAGGCAGAGAGAAAGGGAGAGAGATAGAATGGGCTTACTAGGGCCTCCAGCCACTGCAAACGAACTCTAGATGGATGTGTCACCTTGTGCATCTGGCTTATGTGGGTCCTGGGGAATTGAGCCTCTAACCCGGGTCTTTAGGCTTCACAGGCAAGCGCTTAACCGCTAAGCCATCTCTCCAGCCCCATTTTCTCCATTTTTTAATATCCAACTAGAATAGCCATGTTTTAAATGTCTGATGCTTTCCTTAAGCCCTCTGTTCAGAATCTTCCTGTTGAAAATGATATAGTCCTTCTGAACTTTCTTTTCACCTTGGAATATGAGTGTTCATTGTAAATCATTTCTCTTATATACACTATAAACTCAAGGGCATGGCAGTTTCATATTTATAGGGGTATGTATAAGAGCATGACATTCCATGTCATAAGCATTGGGACATAATGAATATTTGTTGGATGAGTATATAAAATTATTTCTTTCCATATCTGGAGCAAAAGGTTTTATAGCTTGGTATAGAGCTTCCAATTATTTTAAGAACCTCTTAAGAATGTTCTCTTCATTTTCCTACCGAAAATGAGGTGATAAGCACATTCTAATGATAAGTGACTGGGTAAATAGGAATTGTATTTATTAAGGCAATCCTTCTTAAAACAAATCTAAAAAAATAAACAGTGTAAATAATGAATACCACCATCTAAATATGTGAGATCATTAGACATGCATTATTTGTCCTTTTTTACATAGAAAGAAATACTAAAAAATATAATAAAAACCTATCAAGATGATGTAACAGTAAGTTTCTAGTACTTACACATATATAATGCTTGCATATATCATACATTTACCTTCACAAAATCCAAATGAAGAAATGGAGTAACAAAGACCTGAAGTTCCATGCCCAAGGTGACACACTTTATGAGGCAAGATGTTTTGTTTGTTTTATTTTGAGACAGTGTCTTGCTCGTGATTTTCATGCTTCAGTCTTCTGAATGTTCAGGATTTCCAATGTGCACTACCAGACCAGGAACATACCGAATTTAAATCATGTGAATGTGGCTATAAACCCCAGGATATGCTGCTTCTTGGCAAGTAGCAAAGGTTGACAAAGTTCTCATAGAATGCCATCATTCATTCCAAAAGAAAGGATTGAACCTTTGTTGGACAACCTCCTCCAGGAAATTCAACCTAAATATGTTATGAAAATCAAATCATACCTACAACTTAAAAATTAGAAGCTTACCTTTTTTTATGGTGGGGGGGGGGTTGTTCGAGGTAGGGTCTCACTCTAGCCCAGGCTGACCTGGAATTCACTCTGTAGTCTCAGGGTAGCCTCGAACTCACAGTGATCCTCCTACCTCTGCCTCCGGAGTGCTGGGATTAAAGGTGTGTGCCACCACGCCCAGCTAGAAGCTTACTTTTATTAAAACAATAGTTATAAGGCATGTTTTGGTAGAGATAAAGATATCCGAACATCATATTTTTTGTCAAGTTTTACTATTAGGTTTTTAAGTTGTATCCTCAATTTGTTCTGTCCCAGTGTCTTATGCTTATTCTCACTTTTTTTTTTGTTTGTTTGTTTTGTTTTGTTTTGCAAGGTAGGGTCTCACTCTGGTCCAGGCTGACCTGGAATTAACTATGTAGTCTCAGGGTGGCCTCGAACTCTCGGCGATCCTCCTACCTCTGCCTCCCAAGTGCTGGGATTAAAGGCTTGCGCCACCACACCCGGCTCTTTTATTCTTACTTTTATATGATAAATGTTATTTACAATAAAACTCAAAGAATAATGTTCCAATATTCTTGAACAGGAATTGACAAGTCTTTGTGGAATTTAGTGTATATTAGATTTATTATCTTGTGCTCCATTTTTATGTAAATTTTTTACATTGGGACTAGGAAAATGATTCAATAAAAAGCATGAGGATTTTGGATCCACAAAACCCACATAAATAGCTGGACATCATAGTACACTCCAATATTTACAGAACTGGAAAGCTGAACACAGGGCTTTCTGGCTAGATAGTCTAGACAAATTGGTGAGCTATAGGTTCAATGAGGAAACCCTGTCTCAGTAAGAAAGGCTGTGGAGTGATTGGGAAAGGCACCTGATGCTGAAATCTGGACTCCACACACACATGCATAAATGTGCTCATGCATGTGTCCACACACACATACCCATACAAATATGAGCACACATACATGCACAAGTACTACAAATGCAAAAAGAAAAAGATAAACAAATCATTACATTCAATCTGAAGATCAAAGATGTACACACTTTGAGTATAGCGAAAGCTGGAGCTTTTTAATGGCTTATTTCTCAATTTTAAAAACAAGAATACTGAATCCCCAAAAGTAGTTAGTGAATTGATGATCAAGTGATTTAATCTAGGCTACATTCTACATTCTATCAGTGCTTCTGCAACTTACATGCTAAATACACTTTTTGTCTTATTTCTAACATGACTACAAATTCATTATTTTAAATTGTTGTATAATTGGAACAGTGCATCATTATTTTCATATTTCTTTTTGTGTTTATGTGTGTGTGTGTGTGTGTGTGTGTGTGTGTGTGTGTGTGCATGCACGTACGCACATGTGCATGCATGTGTGTTTGTTTATATTTGTACTCCAGGAGCTCCTGCAGCTGCAAACAAATGTCTGTCCACCTGTGTCCCTGCGTGCAGGGGACTTGAACCAAGGAAAGAAGACTTTGCAATTAAGTGCCTTTGACTACTGAGCTATCTACCCTGTGTCCCCCATCCCATATTTCTTGATCATTATTTTCATCATCTTTCTTCCACAAAGCTCTGCTTCATTAGTTCAAACTCCCAAATTCTTTCTTATCCCTTCTTCAAAGAGGTCCCAAAGACTAAAATCACATGGTCAGGTTAGTTATTGCAACAGCCCAACTTCTCAGTACCAATTTTCTGTCACTGTTCTCATTGCTAGTTTAATACACCTGACCAGCAGTAGTTTATGGAAAGAAAAGACTTATTTCTAGCTTACAGTTTTAGAGGAAGTTTAATCATGGGATGGAAAGCATGAAAAGTACAGATAACAGGGGGGTCACATGTTATCATATGAGCTGGAAGGAAACAGCAGGAGTGAACTGAGTGAACAAGGGGAGACTGAACTGTACTTTTCCCAGCAAAGCTCGGCTTCCCAAATTCTTGTACAGCTACAAATATGTTGAGGCTTAATCACAAGCACATGAAACTATGGTGGACATTTTTATTTGAACCAGCACACTAACCCTTTATTTTGAACAGTCCTCAACATTTCTGTACATCTGACTGTTGATGGATAGGTAAAATTTTCAGGGTTGAAAACTATAATAAAATAATTGCAAAATTGAGGATAATGTATTCCATATATATAAGACTAGTCAAGTTAAGTTTGTTGCCTTCACAAACTACATTATGACCATTTCTAGATTTTTTTCTAAAACGTAGAATAAAATGCTAGTTTGCCATCATTTTGGTCATATAATGCAGGTCTTGTGTAGGGCATATCAGCTACTGTAGGGTCATGAATGTAATCACCACTTTGTGTCTGGAAGACAGCATTTCAAAGCACTCCTCCTACCCTTTGGCTCTTGCATGCTTTCCTCAAAATAGAAGATGAATTAGTTGGAAAGAAGAAGAGGTTCAGTGGAAAGATGATAAAAGAGGTGGATAAAAGACGGTGGTTGGAGGGGTTTATCATTAGGGTACATTGTGTGTGTGTGTGTATATATATATATATATATATATGACAGTTGAAAATACAAAGTTAGAAAATAAAAGTAAACATATAAAGATATAATTGTGCAGGTAATGACAGATGCTGTGAGGTAATGAATGCAACTTGATGTTTGAAACACAGCATTGTGCACCATGTGCTCGCTCTGACATTCTTGTTATTTCCCCCTTCCTCAATGGAAGAGGTAATGTAGATGATTTAATGCTGAGCTCTCAACAATCTCAGCATTTTGAGGGGTTTTGAGTCTCCTCAGTAGTCAGTGCCATCTGCAAAATGAAGCTTCTCTTACCAAAGATGAGAGCAATACTGATCTATGGACGGAAAACAAGTATTAGAAGGTTATTTGATGGCATAACTTAATAACTTTTTGCTCCAAAAGTCTTACTTCATAGCACTTTTCAGCACTAGAGCAGCTTGTAATCAGGGTAGAGGCTTCCAGCTCACTTCCAGCATGATTTTTCTGTGACCTATAATCAAAGCATGTGGTGTCTTCTGCAGTAGAGTCATACTATCTAATTCTGGTGGGTAATTAAGAGCGTAAACAATAGCCTGCATTGCTGAGGGCTTCAGGGCCTTCCATGACCAATTAGGAGGTATTTTCCCCTTGTTACTGGGATTTTTTTTTTTTTTTTTCTAGAACAACTTCTCAGGGCAGCGTTATCCACTCTAGCAGAGTATTTTAGACAGTTGTTTGTTTCTGTTTTCATGTTACTCATTGTCTTCCTAAGTTTTTTTTTACCTTTATTCTTCACATAATAAAATATCATTTTATCCACAATTGATTATTATTTGCATTCATCTGCATTATTTTTTCTATCAAGCATGACGTTGTATGGAAATGTAAAATTTTATGAGTATTTTTATATGTAAAGACTGACTTGAATGTATTCCTCCGGCCTTCATATCTAATGCAAGTGTGGTGAAGGGGGCTCCAATGAGAAATGCTTAGGGTTCTAGCCTTCATGTGTTAAGTGTTGTCATTACTGTGGATATGGATTGATTATCATGACTGAATTTTTCATGAAAGCAAGTTCTGCCTCCCTCCCCCACCTTGCTGGTTCATGCCCACCTTCCTTTGGCTTTCTGTCTTATATTCTTGGCTGAGACAGAATGAAGTACCTTAAGACTTGTAATGCTTTTCTTAGTCTCCAGAGCTAAGAGCCAAATGAATCTTTGTTATGATAAATACCTAGTTCTATATATTCTGGTTTGGCAGCATAAAATACACTAAGGCAGGATGCATTACATATATTTAAACATAGATTTTATGTGCCCTAAAAGTAGAGAGAACTAGATTGAACTGAGAAATGAAAAGATGAATATCAAATGATGTTAATTCTATTTGATACTTGTAAAAAAGGGGCAGAAAGATATTAGTCATTGAAAAAAATCTACCTTGCACAGATAAGAAATAAAATCAATAAAACCTCCCTGGAAGCAAGAAGGGAGAGGAGTTGTTTTGAAAGAACTAGGTCAATGACAACTGTATAACAAAGGTAAGTTTGACTTACTTATCTTCAAGTTACTGTAGTTGTCTCAACAACTGTGACGAGCAAGAAAGTGGACAGCACCACATTGGGTGACATATGAGCTCTTCTGGGCTATTCATATCACATTCTGTCTTGACTTCATTCTTGGACACTGATACAATTCTTAGCTATATATTTGAATGGCTCAAATGTGTCTTAGATAGTCTAGTCCTATCGTTTGAATAAATCATATTGTATTAAATAATTTTGTCTAGGTCATCAAGAACCTTTCTGAAATTAACTTTGTTCATATTACAAATGGACTTGACTAAAATAGATCATTTCAATCAGGATTTGCTCAACATGGAGTATACAATTATTTAAACCAGTTTACCCAGTGGTGAATTTGAATAATGAGCATTGGCAAAATAAATCAGAAAACATGTTTTCAAATGAGAGTTTCTAGGGTCATTTTGAAAATGTAATGAAAAAGCATTTGTATTAGCCAATTATATTCTCTATAACTTCGAGAGAAATAAAAAACTGAATTTATTTTCTCTTATTGATATTATCACATGATGAGAAGCCCAGATTAATCAATATAAAGTAACTGTTTTATATTAGTTTACATAACAACTGTTGTAATCAAAGACCCTGGGTTACAAATGCTAAACATGATTCAATTCCCAGAGCTTTTATGTTGTCTTGTCACACAGGAAAGAAAAGATACAGGTTGATTGAATTATCTAAACCTTGTCAATTAAATTTGTGTCTGTGGAAAGTCTATTTTACCTATTAACAATACTATTTTGAAAGAAATAGATAATGGAAGAGAGCATTATGAAAGTGGTTTCACATATATTTATTCTGTATAAATTAAAAGTATTTGGAGTGGTATTATTCCCACTTAGTAAATAAACACAGTTGTGATATTGAAAAGAACTATGCCCTTTAAAAATCCAACTGTTTTAGGGCTGGAGAGATGGCTTAGCAGTTAAGGCACATGCCTGTGAAGCCTAAGGACCCTGGTTCAATTCTCCACGTCCCATGTAAGCCAGATGCACAAGGGGGTGCATGCATTTGGAATTCGTTCGCAGTGGCTAGAAGCCCTGGTAACCCATTCTCACTCTCCCTATTTCTCTTTCCCTCTCTCTGTCTCAAATAAATAAATAAATAAATAAATAAATAAATAAATATCAATTTTATAGACTTCAAAATATGGATGTTTAAGTTAGTTCAAATTTAGTGTTCTTTTTTAGTTTAACTATGCCGTGGAATAATTTTTTAATCATGAAAAGGAAAATGTCTCTTTGAATTCACATTTTATTAATGTTTGATTTAATGTCTTATAATTCCAAGTAGTCTTGAGCACTGTGTCAGAAATACATTGTTGTGAGACCCTGGCTCTTCATTAAATGCGCCTTATACCTATAGTATTTGTTCTATTAGGATTGCTTACTGTTTAATTGTAAGAGCACCCTTATCTTTAATTTCATAAGCTTCATGGAGGAATAAGACACAAGTCATTTAGAGAATACCATTGCACTCTATATTTGCAGTTATGACAACTTATATTTTCTCACCTATGAAAGAGGATAGCTAGTGACAAGAGATTCTTCAGTAAAGATGCTAATATGCATAGATGAGAAAATACATATTATCTTGGAAACAAACCACTATGAGGTACACATATTTTAAAACTATAAATCTGAGTAGCCTGCTTCTAGTATTTCAATTCTATTTATTTATGTATTTGTATGAGAGAGAGAGAGAAAGAGAGAGAGAGAGAAAGAGAGAGAGAGAGAGAGAGAGAGAGAGAGAGAGAAGACAATGAGCACATCAAGGCTTCTTGCCACTGCTAACAAGCTTCAGATCCATGTGCCACATTGTGCATCTGGCTTTATGTGGATACTGGGGAATTGAACTCCAGGCCAACAGACTTTGCAATTAAGTTCCTGTAACTGCTGAGCTTTCTCTTCAACTCCTATTTTCAATTTTTAACAAATTGTTCTTCCATTGTTCAGAAAGGCATGGACAGTTAGAGCTAAACATGTGAGTTGAAGTTTCAGAGACTTACCAGATTACAAAAGACTTTTTTCTCTTCTTGAGTATTGAGTTTAGATAACAATCTGCAATAAGGTGCAAGTGTTCTCTGTTCTAAATGCAGTATCCTTTGGCATAATTAGGAAGAAAAGATAAACGTGAGAAATGCCTTCTAGGTGAAAGTCTCCCTTAATAGCTTTCTGTAGCTTCATTTCAACTAAAGATTATACAAATTTGTCTGCTGTGTTGTATTTTTTTTTTTTTTTTTTTAAACCTAATGCCCATGGAAGTAGAAGTTTACTAGTAGGCAGATGTTACTACATCAGGATATTTTTTAAAATTTTATTTATGTATTCATTTACTTATTTTTCTTCATTTTTTTCTTTATTACTTATGTACATACTCAGTGTGTAAACAGCACATGTTGGTACCATCCTTAACCTCCTCCCTGTCCTCCCTCCTCCAAAGGGACCCTCCTCTTTGGGGATGTCAGTTATCTCCATGGGGAATGTGGGTCATGCATTGTGGGGGTAGCCGTCAGTTATGGGGAAGAGGCAATGTCTCTATGCATAATGTTCCAACTTGTGTCTCTAACTATCTTTCCTCCACCACTTCCATTAATTTCCCTGAGCCATGTTGGGTTCGTTTTAGTTCTACTTCAGTGATGAGATCTTGAGAGCCTCTGTGTCTCTAGATCTCTGGTTTGGTAGGAGTTGAGTGTTCTTTGCATGGATTTTGTTAACAAAGGACACAAGAAATATCAAAAGTTTGACACTTCAGCAGGCTCCAATATGGTTCAGCAGTTCAAGGTGCTAATTTGCAAAGCTGGTTGAGCCATGTTCAATTCCCCAGCCACCCACATAAATCCAGAGGGACATTTGCTCCAGCAAGACCCTGGCAAGGGTCTTGTACACACCCACACCCACACACACACATAAATAAATAATTTTTAAGAATTTGCACTTCAATAAAAACCAAATATGTACCTTGACATAAAAGGTACTTAACCATTCTATTTACAATCCTCAAAAATGCCCTGTTCAGAATAAAAGCCAAAAGACATTACAACGGTTTTCAAATGCCTTCATAACTTATTTTCCACTCATTTCTGCCAAGGTCTTAATGGTCGTCTCATTTCCAGCCACATGGATCATTGGTGAATTGGTTTGTCTATGATTCTTACTTCTCTCTTCTGGTTTCTGGGGCTGCACAACATGGTGCACAAAATGCAATGGAGGAAACCAATAAGCCTCAGTCCATTTGTGCTCCAATAACAAAACACCTGACACTGGGCAGTGTAGAAGAGGCTGTAGAAGCTTATCCCTCACAATTCTGGAAGGTTAGAGACCTAAGAGCAGGGCACCCAGCATGTCTGATGGCTGCAGATCCTGCTGCTTCTAAAATGACCCAATGATGCCACAACCTCATATGGTAGAACAAAAGGAATACACGAAGAGAATTATCTCCAAAGCTTTTTATTTTATTCATCTATTGATCAGTTGAATGTTCTCCTAAGTTAATCACTTCCTAAAGGGCCCATGTCTAAAAACTACTCGAAGGGGCATTATTTTTCAACCTAAAATGTTTGGTATAAACACAGTCCAATTATAACTAACTGCTTATTATCCCTGCAGATGCTGATAATTATGATTTTGGACAGGAAATACCAAAGGGATGGTCTGCCTGTCTTCTGGAATGAATTTATCTGGTACTTTCTATAAGTGATGTGTTTGGGATCATCCAAGGACTTCTCACTGCACATTCAGAAATGGACATTGACAAAGAACTTGAGCCTCACTTCATACAATATGGTCTTCTCCATGTGTTCCTTGCATATGGGATAGTTTTGGACTTTTCACTGCATATTGACTGATTTTCAAGATTAAATATTGAGAATGAAACCAACAAAAACATCTCTATTCCCTGTTGTGGCTAGTCTGTGGATATCAATCAGTGGCATTTCTACCACTTTCTATCTGCTAAAATGATCACAAGATCTAGACCAAGTAAAAGGGTATGAGATGAAAATTGTTCTTATCAAAGTAACACATGGCCTTGGTAAAATTTCATTTTCTTATTTGACATGTCAGAAATATTTAGTGTACTTGACCACCTTTTTCTTCTTGAAGCACTGTCTTTTCTTGAGGTTCATGTTTAAAGTACTCATTTTCTATATTGGCAACTTCTTTTTAGAACCTTTTTTTGTCTTCTAAAATATCTTTTGATGTGATATTAGTCTAAAACCTTTAATTTTCTGTCCTAGATCACTGATGTCATTTCTTTCCTAAGATGTCTCTTGACATGACAGAATTGACTTACAATTTATCACATATTTAGGTGGCCCTTCCACTATCTAGAAATGTTGCTTCACCTACCCAGTCAGGTATAATATTTCAAATTTCCTTTCATTGGCATGGTGGAGAGGGATATAACTGTTTCTTGCTAGTGGGTTTTGTGTCCAAATCTAATACACACACACACACACACACACACACACACACACAGCCATAAATACTGTAGGTACAACATCCATACTGAATTATTATATAAAAACAAAACAAATCAACAATAATACCTTCCATTGTATTAGACCACTGATATTTTGGGTGACTTTTTTAAAGTTTGTGTGGAATAATTTAGTATTCTGTCATTCCTAACCCCCAGAGGAACCCCTAAAAAATGCATCAAAAAGAAAAAGTTTAAAATCAAACAGTTGGGCTGGAGAGATGGCTTAGCAGTTAAGGTGCTTGCCTGTGAAACCTAAGGACCCATGTTCAAGTCTCCAGATCCCACATAAGCCAGACACACAAAGGTGAAGCAAGCACAAGGTTGCACATGTTCCATAGGTGGTGCAAGCATCTGGAGTTCAATTGAGTGGCTGAGGCCTTAGCATGCCAATTCTCTCTCTTTCCCTATTTCTCACTCTAAAATAAAATTTAAAAAATAGCATTAAAAACTAAATAAATAAATAAATAAAAAGTTAAAATACTAAACAACATGAAAAAATCCTCAGAACTGGGGAGAGTGCTTAGCCATTAATATGTTTGTGTGTGAAGCCTAAGAACCCAGGTTCGATTCTTTTCAATTTCCCGGTGCCTATGTAATCCAGACCCACAAACTGCCTCATGTGTCTGGAGTTCATTTGCAATGGCTGGAGGCTCTGGGGTGCCCTTTCTCTCCCTCTCTCTTTCTTCTCCCGCCCCTCCCCCAAATAAAAAAAGCATAATAAAATAAAATAATTTTTAAATCCTTTTCACAGAAATAAATCAATAAAGAAGGAACAAATTAGTAAGGACATATATGGATAAAAATGCATGACAGTAGACACAAATCCAAACTTACTGATAATACATTAAATCTGAATGAGCCAAATATTCCAGGGAAAAGATAACAATGTTCCCATAGACACTTGGTTTTTCATTTGAAGAAATGAAAGAAGCATACTTACCAAGTCCAGGGTCTCAGCAGGCTTTTAGAGAACACAGTACAGACAGCCTCAGTGCTTTTCTTACTTCCCTCTCCAGCTCACACTTCATTCACAGCCTGCTGCTGAGCGTCACCCCATGGTTTTGCACTGCAATCAGAAGGAATATAGAGAATTCAAGAGCCCCACCTTTGCTCAAAGTGCTCGCCTCATGTGCTCACCTCACCTTCAGGTCTCCAGGGTGCACCAGCATCACGAGGAATTTCCTGAAAATGCAAATTTGGGGTTCTCACCTCCAGATATAGTACATCAAAAATCTAGAAAGGCAGCCAGTAGTGTTTCATTTTTGGTTTTCAATCGAATCTTTTCTTAAAGGAAATCTCCCAGGTTTGCTTATGTTAGATGACTATTACACTATTTGATCAATTCACTGCCCAAACACCCTCTACCCTCAGACAATATAACTGCTCTGCTTTCTGCTGCTCGAGCTGCATTTGCTTTCTTCTAAGGACATTTTGTTTCTAGCTTAATGACCTTAGAGCAGATCTTCCTTCTCCCCCACACAATCCTCTCTGCTTCTTTCTGTTTTTTTTTTTTTTTTTTTTTTCCCATTACCTACCAAAAGCCATTTTCTACTTTCCCCCCTCACAATTAATTATAATTTTCTGAAATGAGCTGGACTGTTCATTGGTTTTCTTTCATTATAGACTCCACTTCCTCCCACTTACACTTCCATATCAGTGTTCCCTAGAACACTGCCAAGCACACACAACCATATATACCTAAGTAAGTGATTGCTTTTCTCTTTCAAAAATCTTATCCTTGTTGGTTATGGGTGCTCACGACTATAATCTCAGGACCTGGGAGGCTGAGACAATATTATTGTATGACTTTAAAACCAACTTGGACTATATAACTACATAGTGAGTAGGAGGTTGGCTTGACTACACAGCAAGACCTTCTCTCTGTATGTTATAGATAAAAGCTTTCTGTTGAAATGTCTACAAGTACCTTTTGACACTCCTATAGTCATCTATTTATATATTTTTAAATAGTTATTTATTATATTTATTCAAGAGAGAGCAAATGGGTGTTCCAGGGTGTTCAGTCTCTGTAAACAAACTCCAGACACATGTGCCACCTTGTGTATCTGGCTTACATGGCTCCTGGGGAATCGAATTTGGGTCCTTTGGCTTTGCAGGCAAATACCTTTCCCACTAAGCCATCTCTCCAGCCTCTTCTTTTCATATTGGAAAAGCGTCATGACTATTGTTGAGTCATACCACTGACCATCATCCTTCTTTTGTTCCTGCTTTTTTCTTTTCTCTTTTATTTTTCTTTGCAAACAGAGAGAGAAAGGGGGAGAAGACAGAGAGAGAATGGATGCACCAGGGCCTCTAGCCTCTGAAAGCAAACTCCAAACACATGTGCCACCTTGTGCAGCTGGCTTATGTGGGTCCTAGGGAATCGAACCTGGGTCCTTTGGCTTTGCAGGCATATACCTTTCCCGCTAAGCTATCTCTACAGCCTCTTCTTTTCATATTTGAAAAGCTTCATGACTGTTTTTTTTTTATTATTTTATTATTTTTTTTTAGAGAGAGACAGAGAGAGAGGGAGAGGGAGACAGAGAATGGGCGTGCCAGCAGTCTTTCAGCTGCTGTGAACGAAATCCAGATGTATGCGCCCCCTTGTGGGCAAGTGTGGCATTGCATCCTTGCGTCACTTTGCATCTGGCTAAATGTGGTACCTGGAGATTGGAACCAGTGTTCTTAGGCTTAGCAGGCAGGCGCCTTAACCGCTAAGCCATCTCTCCAGCCCATCGTACATGGCTTTTGAATCATACCTTTTATCATCATCCTTCTTATGTTCCTGCTTTTTTTGTCTTTTTTTTCTTTGCAAACAGCGAGAGAAAGGGGGAGAAGACAGAGAGAAAATGGATACACCAGGGCCTCTAGCCTCTGCAAATGAACTCCAGACTCATGTGCCACCTTGTGTATCTGGCTTGTGTGGGTCCTGGGGAATTGAACCTGGGTCATTTGGCTTTGTAGTCAAGTGCCTTAACTGCTAAGCCATCTCTCCAGCCCTGTTCCTGCTTTTCTTTTGCAGTCTTCCTTAGGCTACCTTCTTATTTTTCCCTTTCCATTGTGTTAGGCTAAAGCTCTCAACAGGTAAAATTCTGCAACTCCCAAAAGGGCATTTGAAAACATTGCTTGAGGCTGATGTATGTTGTTCAATCCTTCAATCCATTTAAGAAATTTATTTTACAAAGTCATTCAAGTGCAGAAAATATGTTCAGGAATATTTATTGCAGCATGGTATGTTTAGTAATACATTGGAGAAAAATCACATATCCATTAACTGGAGATAAATGAGATCCTTCAAAGAGCACACATAAACTCATACAGACTTTTTTGTGTAATGATTTTTTAAATAGAAAAAATATACCTCATATCAGGATACATACTATGATTGTACTGAATAACATATGGGCATACATTCAAATATATATCGGAAAGAGCTAAGAGAATAATAATAATCTGTATATTCTACTTTTTTTTCAAATGTGAATTTGTATAAGAAATGGAAGTTTATACTCTCCCATATATAAAAGATGTTTTAATCGTAATGCATTATTTTACAATTTTTTATTTACAATGCATGTGCAGAGCTCTACCCTTTATTAGAGAGAAATTAAAGGTAACAGATCACGTCACAGATACACCAGGATCATACCGTGCTGAGTAGTCGCTGTAATGACTATGGCCTCATTTAGAAACTGCCGCTTTCCAGTTTTGCTAATGTCTTCTGTTGCATACCAATTATTTCCTGTTTTTCTTCAGCATATCAGGGCATTCATTAATAACTTGAAATATAAATTATCATAGAGTGTATGCAGAAATTCAATTTGTTGCTAACATGTTATATAACATTTTTGGCTAGTTTGCTATAATCATTTTGGTTGAGTATTTCCCATTTATCCTGTTCGTTTTACACTGGCAATTTTGTAAATGTCCTTGAAAATATATTAAAACATGAAACACGATTGTACTAACCAAATACATTTTGCATTTTGAATGCGTTACTTGACTATTGATCATATATATTTAAGCAGCAGTTTTAAGTTGAAAAAGTCTTCTATTTTTCTTTTTAAAATTTGAAGCTATAACAATAAAAAAGAATGATTACATGCAATAATTTGGAATGGAAAGAAAGCATACAAACCAAGGTCACTATAAACTATTTTAAGGAGGCTTAATAAATATTATTTGTTCATGAATAACACAAATTGGGACTATGATAATTCCATTACTTTGTGCATGTGTTCAACTGTTCTAGGCAGACCTAGAGAAATTAAAACTTGTGAAATTTGTATTTCAATGAAAGAAAAATGTCATGCTGAAAGTTGTCTGTGTGCTAGCAGAAATGCACTCTCAAATCTGGCAGTCTTCCTCCTGCATGGCTGTTGAATGAGAGAAATGTGCTTGCAGAGAACTTAGCATGACCCTGCAGTTAGTATTAATAAACCTAAAAATCAACTCTTAGATCCACAATCCAGGAATCCGTATATCATAGTTTTGATGCTTAAAATTACTGGCTAGTCACAATAAACTTTAAAACTTAAGGTCAATAAATCTATTGAATTTTAAAATGGTTTTTCCCCCTCTTGTGATTTATCTACAAGGGGGTACAACTGCAGCTTCATAGCAAGCAGACAGTATTTACTGAAATCTACTTAAGGCCAAATCACTGTCACCCTCTTGTACCCAAGCTTTTTGCACATATATGAGGCTCAGTCTGTGGGAGCAGCTACTTCCTGAGGAATTCCTGAGTAAGGCTTGCACAAATATATGGACTTGTATACATGATTTATACAGCATGGAATTAGTTTTGCTACCTTAAGCAAGGGATGTTTGAGTCAGAACTGAACTACTAAATTATTACAATAAATGGGTAAATGCAAAAGCAGTAAATAAGTATAGAAAAACATACATTTTACACTATTAAAGTATTTTAATAATATGTCATACTGTCGTGTTTATACCATAGTATTATCAGTATATTTTCCTTCCTGTCCTTTTAAGCTGTATGTATTCTGAGCTGGATGCATGTGGATGGGTCCCATTCTTGCTTTCATTCTCAGTGTGGTAAACTTCAGCTTTCAAGTACTAGCTGTTGAATTCAGGCTTTCACTGGCTTATATAGTCACTTATCACTAAGTAACCACATCATCTTTTGTTCTAATATACCATTAACATAATTTTTAATACCTAAATAAAGCAAGAGTCACCAGTGTATCCATCAGTGAAAGGCCCAGTGCTGGATTAAGTAAGGAAATTGAACCAAGTCTCCAGTTGCATTAAACAATAAAGACAAAGAAAAGTCTTGTCCTAGGACACAGCAGAGACTAAACTGGGGGAATCTAGACTCTTCTGTTAATTTAAAGGGATTTGAGGAGACACAAAACCATTAAGGTAAAGTCTGAGAAATCAATGTTGTATATCAGATCATTTTCCAGTAGGGATGCCATGCCCAAGGTACAGTTGGACTCTGCTGTAAATTAAGACAATTCCAGATGCCTTCATAAAAGAAGGAAAAGTATATGCTGGGTCAATCATGTTAGGAATTAAATTCCTATTCACAAAAACAAATATGGTATTTGCATTTTATGGTCAACACTACCTATGGATGACTTAATTACTATAATCTAGCTATATACTTTGGAAAAAAGAATGAGTACATTTAAACAGTTAGCTAGTCTCTATTATAAATACCTCTGTTTAAAGACCTAATGGCTCATGTTGATCTATGCATATATATATTACTGGGTATTTATTCTGTATCACTTTGGATCAGTGATGATACTGGTGAGTACAAATTTGTCAACTTTACAAGAATTAGTATAGGAATTTCTCAAGAATTTTCAAGTGCAAACCCAGTTCCCTATTCCTATTCCAAACTGGTCCTGAAATCTTTTAATTTTTTGCTGTGTAATTTATTTTTGGGTCACTGAATATTCATGATCAGTAGTTGCTTTGAGTATGACTCTATCTTCATGGAAATGGCTAACATAATAAATGTAACATCTGTCATCAGCTACAATTATGAATTTCTGATGACAGAGGAAATACCTTGGAAAAGTACTAGCTAATCTACAAATGCAAGTTACTATTCACTTAAAGGCATATCAGAGAATATCTTGCTCATCCTGATCCCAAGTGCAGCCTCCTTCCTCCTGGACTTTCTCCTGTTGCCTGTTGTTTCATGCTCTGTGGGAGAAGAGTCCCTGCAGAGAACTATGTGGAAGAAAGATGAAAATAATAGGAATGATTAAACTGCCTTTTCTCGAAAAGCAGGAAAAAGCAGAAATGTTTAATTTACAGTTTTCCAGCTGTCCCTGTGTAGTAACCATATTCACATAAACCAGCCTGGCATTAGCCAGCAGATAGTATATTGAAAACACCATTTCTGCACACTGTCTGTCCATCTACCCCAGCAATGATCAGCTCCAACGAAGTTCAGTTAGATTAGGTATTATAAAAACTGATCAATCTTTTTCTCTTCCTTTCTCCTTTCTTATTATATCACTTTAAAAACATACATCTCATAAAGCTCTTTCATCAGTCAAGTTTAGAAATCTAAGATTCCTAAATGTGTGGGGACATTCTAAGTTTTTTTTTTTTTTTTTTTTTTTTTTTTTTTAATCTCTGGGAGATAACTTCTCTTCCCACACCCTTCCTTCTCTCTCTCTATGTGTGTGTTTAAGAGGACATATTTAGGCATATGGTATATGGTGGTCAGAGAACAACTTTGAGTTCCATTTCTCAGAAAGACCATCCACATTTTTGTGACATAGGGTCCCTCATTGTCCTGGAGTTCACCAATTATGCTAGACTGGCCAGCTTCTCAGAGACCTACCTGCCTTTGTTTCCACAGAACTATACAAGTACATGAGTAGGCCCAGCAATTTTACATGGGTTCTGGGAGTTGAACTCAGGTTCAACAAAGCAAGCACTTTACTGTCTGAACTCTTTCTCCAGACTCCTGATTGCCTTTTGACTCAGATTTTGTAATCCAAGTACAATTGTCCTCTGTTCTCAGGAGTGATGGGTGTAAACAACTCCTCTGAAGTCACTCCCAAGTCTGCAGTGGAAGCCTGCCATGCTAAACTAAAGAAAATAACTGAAATCAATTATCGGTGCTTTTACAGCCTAATTTTGTTGCCATCTAAATGCAGATAAATAGGAAATCTAATTTTTATTATACTTTGCCAACAACTTTTAATAAATATTAATGCACACATCTGTGCCTGACCTCCCCATAGACTTAAAATCAATAGCTGTTGATTAAGGTCTTTTGGGCAGCATTACAAAGCTTAAGACTTACTATTTATTCCCATTGCCTATTCTCTGAACCTTAAACAGGTTAACAGTGTGCCTATTAAGAAGAATGAAGCATTGGAATAAAATTCCATCATCCAACAATAACTGAGCAGGGAAGGGGTAAACTATGCCCTTTATTTTTACTTGAGTTTATGCTATTTTGTTACTTTCTGTCATTTATGATTTCAGTAATCATTCTCTTTGTTTGAAATGATTATAAACATTACTCTTGACAGTTTTTTTGGTCATATGCAAGTCACGGGTAACAACTTGTATTTTAAAAGTTCTGTAAATTCTTATTAAATGTCAATCAAATTTCAAATTCAACAGAAATTAAGCACGAGTATTTCTAACAATTTCTGGCCTTTGAGTTTGTTCCTTCATTCATACACAAATATTTTGTTTCAAAAGAATATTTCCTTGGGCATACCCTTCTTTTTTTCTTTAAAGTACTCATGGTGTCAGCAACAGTGAGAGACACTGAAGACTCACAATTACAAAGCATGATGATTTTTCTCTCCTGGTGCTTATGACAGCAAGGGCTTTAAGGCAAGCTTGGTAATTGTGTGGAAGCAATAAAAAATAAGGCACATGCCTAGCTAGAGCAGAGGGTGTAAGATTGGAAAGCAATACCAGTATGTAAAATTACAAAATGAAAACTTTGGGTTTCATAAAACTTCCCCATCCTCTATGATCATCTGTCTGTCTACTGTACCATGTGGAGCTAGTTTAAATGAGAGACATTCCCTCAGCACAGAACATAGGAGCACACAGGAGTCCAGCATCACAACGTGAATCCTCAAAAATTATTTGGGAATATAAGTGGATTTAGTAAATACGATGTTAGGGGAGAAAATAAAAATTAAAGCTACCAAGCAAAGGGAAAAGTTTGTAAAATGGGCAATTTTACAGAATTATCCTTTTCCACCATTTTTTTAAAAAACAAAGACAATAGAGACTATTACATACTAAAAATACTTGAGGATCAGGCTTGTAAACAGATGTCAGTATTTTTTGCTTTGTTTTGATGACAGCCTCAACAAGTTGTCTGCTTTTTCTGTTTGTTTCTTTTTTAAAGCAGATATTTCATTCCAATTATTCAGACATAGTTTAGCTTTGTAAGTGGATATATAAGACCTAGACAAAAGCAAATGTGATTTTTAAAATCTCTGTGTGTGTGTGTGTGGGTGGGTGTGGGTGTATGTGTGTATTTTGCATGTTCATGTTTGCATCACAGCAGGGGAGTACATACCATGATGCCTGTGGAGAAGTCAGAGGACAAGGCTGGTGTATTTGTCCTCTTCTTCAACTTTGTTTCCAGATAAAGTTTTTTATTTATTTATTTATTTATTTACATTGTGTGTGTGTGTGTGTGTGTGTGTGTGTGTGTGTATTTTGCCTCTGGGAAAGCCAGACTAGATTGCCTGTGAGCTTTAGGGTTCCTTTGACTCTGACTTTCATTGCTGTAGTCACCTTGAAATTAAAAATGTGTATGCCACTGTGTATCTGGCTTTACACAGATGGTGGGGATCCTAATTCCAGTTAGCCATCTTGGTCAACAGCACCTTTAACTATTGAAACATCTCCTCAGTCTCAACAGTTTTAAATGCCTAAGTTATTTTGCCTGTAGTACCAGGCTCAGTCTTAAAGGTGTTAATTCATCCCCTTGCCAAAAAATAATGATCCCTGCAACTTTCCTAATAAAATAAACATACTAATTCTATAAATGGAACTTCTAATAAAAATATATTAAGATGATGCTATAGCTGTTATTATGCCAATCTTATCTAAGTATACTGCATATGTTAGCATATGTGTATATTTTGTATATACATATATACATACACACACACACACACACACACACACACATATATATATATATATATATATATATATATATATATATATATATATACTATATCTACATATATGTCAAGTATTGGAATATGGTTTCAGAAAGCTCAGACGTAAAAAGGATAAAAATTTACTTAAAACTTCATTAAATCTGAAAAATCTTATCTCACATTCCAAGTTTCTAAGACTTTCTGAACCTGAACTGATTACTACTGAGTTTACTTGTGAAGTTTAGAAACCAAACGCTGAGCTTATTGGTCAAGAACTCATCATAAATGCCTCCTGGGTTCTCCAATGCTATTACTCTACCTTTCCTATCAGTACCAAGGTGCCTTCACATTCCACAAAAGATTTCAAATTCTACAAATTCTGAAATTATAAACAACATATGTGGTTAAGTATTCTTCTACTAAGCACATAGATTTCATGTGAAACATGAATTTAAAACTCCACAAAAATGCAAAGCCATAATCCGTCCTTCAGGTAACAAACTGATTACATAATCTTTTTTCACTTAATACAAAATTAGAAATATTTCTGATAGCCATGGTAAAATGGGACTCAAAACAAGCACCTATGAATTACAAACCTTTGTTGCCATCAAGAGGTTCCTGCTGACATGAAAATGTGTATGTGATTTACAAAAAGGGCTTTATTTTGTAATTGCTTGTTAGAAAAATATTAATGTATTTAAAATGTTTGCCAAATTATGAAATAGAAGTTGAATATCACTCTTGTATATATGCTATTGCTATTTATAATATATACATATTTTAGTATTTAGCAGGTTGATCTCAGTCAATTGAGTCTCCTAAAGAGAAGTAATAGAACCTAATAAAAGCCCACTTATTTTGTAATTTTTCCTTTTGAGCCATGGTGTTTCTTATTTTTAAAAAAACAAGAAACAGAATAAAGTCATTTTTATTGCTAAAGAGGGAGTAAGTCTAAGAACATATTCTATTGTGTAACAAAACTAAATTCTTTTTTTTTAGTAGGGTCTCACTCTAACCCAGGCTGACCTGGAATTTACTATGTAGTCTCAGGCTGGCCTCAAACTCACAGAAATCCTCCTACCTCAGCAGTCTGAGTGCTGGGATTAAAGGCGTGCACTACCACACTCAACCTAAATTATTTATTTATTTATTTATTTATTTTTTAGGGGTAGAGGCTCACTCTAGTTCAGGCTGAAATTCACTCTGTAGTCCCAGGTTGTTATCAAACTCACAGCAATCCTCTCACCTCTGTCTCTCTAGTTCTGGGATTAAAGGTGTGCGCCACCCTGCCCAGCTCTAAATTCTTTTTTTTTTTTTTTTCACAGTATTTTTTTTATTAGTTATGTATGTAGTGTGTATGCAGCCATGATGGTACCATCGTTAGCCTTCTCTTTGTCCTCCCCCATGGGTAATGTGGGTCTTGCCTTATGGGGGTAGCCATCAGTTATGTGGGAGAGGCAATGACTCTGTGCATAATGACCTAACTCATGGCTCTAACAATTTTTCCGCCCTGCCTTCTTTCACAAATTTCTCTAAGCCACATTGGGTTCATTTTAGGTCTATTTCAGTGATGAGGTCATGGGACTCTCTGTGTCTCTGGATATCTGATTTGGTAGGAATTCAGTGTTCTTTGTGTCTATCTCTTTCGCCCTTGTCCTGGTACCAGGTTCACAGATAAAGCAGCACTCTTGCTCATTTCCCCAATAACTGTACTGCTTCAGCTGGTACTCTGTTGAGGTACAATGGTCTGATTCTCTCCTCAGGTTCTGTGATCTTCTGAAAGAGAGAAGCAGATTCTCCAACAGAGAGTGAGGTCAGTGCAAGATAATGGATAACCATTATTATTTTAGAGAGAACTTAATTGGTGTAGGCCCTCTTGTATCCCACTGTTTGTGGGAGTTGAGCCATGGTATTCCTTTTGTGAATTTTTTTCTTCTTCAAAATTGACTCAAAACTAAAATTCTAAGGCAAAATGCCTTACTACTTTCCTCTTTCCTCTTTATTCCCATGTAGACACACTAACATGGTTTAATTTTGTGGGGGCAATTCCTCAGCTACCTATCTGAAATAAATACTATGAACACAAATAAACAAATTCAACTCCATCAAATTATGTAGATTTTAGTTGGCTATTATTAAAAGATAATCACAAAAATAATTTCTAAGCCGGCTGTGGTGGCACATGCCTTTAATCCCAGCACTTGCAGAGGTAGGAGTTTGAGGCCACCCCAAGACTACATAATGAATTCCAGGTCAGCCTGGGCTATAGTGAGACTTACTTCAAAATACCAATAATAATAATAATAATAATAATAATAATAATAATAATTTCCAAAGACTAATGTTTTATAAACACCACACAGACACACATATATGTCTTTATTAGTATTTTAAAGATTACACAAGACGAATACTATGAATTAATTTTAATGCATTATATTTGGTTTGGAAACATTAAAAGAATGGGTATTTTGTGAAAACATTGCTCTAAGTAGGAGAATGGTAGAAATGCACATAGAAGAAGGAGTGAGATTTATCTAATATGTGTTTTTTACTTTATTTTTATTTATTTGCAAGCAGAGAGAGAGAGAGAGAGAGAGAGAGAGAGAGAGAATAGGCACAATAGGGCCTGAAACCACTGCAAACTAAGTACAGATGTATATGCCAGTTTGTGTGCCTGGCTTTACATAAGTACTGCGAAATGAACTCAGGTCATTAAGCTTTGCAGGCAAGTGCCTTAATCACAAGTCCATTTCTCCAGCCGTAATATGTGATATTTTTTCATGGACTACTTCACACTGTCTTTATAGTAAAATCATGCAATACCTTTGCTGTTTACTTCTTCTGGAACAGAATCTGCAGCTCTAATTCTTGAATTGTTTCACCATGATAAACCTGTTAAAATAGTAAAGCATACACTAGAATCCATATTTTTTTTCTATTGAGCAGAATACAATTACTGCATGTGTGTGTGTGCATGCGTGCACACACACACACCCCTACACAAACAAGTAAAGATTCTAGAAAGCTGGCAGTGAGGTAGGGAAAAGGAGGGTGCCTTTGTTGTTTAAGGAGATGAGCACATATATCTTGAAGAAAAGGTTTGACATTGACTTTGACTACAGGTAAACCGCTTATTAAGAAGGAGTATTCTGGTTACAAATGTATTAGTTTAATGAACATTGGCTTAGCAAAATGCATGTTGTTATAGGTAAAAAGTGATATTTTTATTAATAAGTATTATGGGCAATCAAGACCAAAATTCAGAAGAATTCAAGGTAGAACAAGTACAGGATAATACTGAAAACTAGAGCAGAATCATAGTGCAAGAGTATAGATATGTATATTTGGGAGGACACATATTGGGGAGACAAGACTTTTACTTAAACAAGTTAAATTTACTCCTCCTGCATTTCAGAGAGAATAATGGCGATACAGAATCTGATATGATTAAGGGGAATTGGAAAGACTAGTGTGGGGAAGGATTTGTAAGGATCTAAGCTATAGTGGTAGCTGTGTAATTAAAAAGATAGCAAAGAGAATTCACAGCTTCAAGATGTGACATATAAATATATGGCAATAGGTTACTTGGCATTAAATGAAGTTGTCAGGTGACATAGGTTATTGACTTTGACTTGAGTGATGATAGTGACAATGTAAATATAAATTAATAGAAAAGGAAAACCAGCATATTATGGGCTGATACATAATTTTATAATTTGATTTAATAAATTTAAATAAATTTATAATTTGATATTCTTGTCAAAGAGTCAAAATAGTTCCTCAATGAATTCCTACAACTAGAGTTCTCTTCATCTTATCTCCTTCCTTCTTCTTTTTCTCATGCATCCATTCCTAGGATCTCAAATGCTGTCTGTAGTAATGGGTATCTTCATGCCAGATGTCTTTCTGTGTGTCAGAATTCTAAGCCCTACTGCCTGGTTCACTGAAATAGGTCTCTCTGGGAACTTAAGGTCAAAGTGTTCACAAAGGAATTCCTTTCTTCATCTCCATTTCAGGAACAGGTCATTTTCATCCATTCTCTGGTGATCAAGACATAAATCTTTATCCTCAATTCATTTCGTCCTTCCCCCACCCCATCCAGCCAAAAACAAAGAAGAATGTCCACTGGTCCATACTTAATTTTGCCCCTTTGACAAGTTTGTTTTAGTAGAACATATGACATATTAAAGTACATATTATTAGTTCAGAAATTCAGAAAGCAAAATAGTATAAGAAGGACTATGAACAAACGTGAAATGAAGTGATATAATTTTACCCAATCTTCCCTGTCCCAGCTCACCCCTTGACTTTCCTCACTTCCCTATTCTGAATTCTTAACTTAAATCCATTTATGAAAACAATTTCTATAGTTGTTGTATTTAATTAAAACTTGATTTGTAGGGGATATGTTCATCTTGTCTTTGGAGTTTAGAGTTTTCCTTTTTTTGCTCTTATAAATAGGATAGTATTTGTTTATACCTGTGATATTTCTTGCCATCAAGTTAGTATTTCAAGAAATGTGTTTCCCAATCCATAACTTATTCAACACTCATATTAGCCATATAGTAAGTAGACTACATTTACAGTTTTACTTTTCTATTTTTGTCTTTGTCCACAAATATGTCATCTTTTGCATGTTACTCCTTCTATCATTCTTCCTTAGATTTCAACTTCTTGTTGTTCTTTTCTTTTCTTTTCTTTTCTTTTCTTTTCTTTTCTTTTTTTCTTGTCTTTCTTTCTTTTCTTTTTGAGAGAAAGAGATAGAGAATGGCCAAGCAAGTGACTGAGTCGCTGGGAACAAACTCCTGACACCTTTGCTCCCTTGTGGTCAAGTGCGTTATTGCGTCCTTGCATTACATTTTTTATTTATTTATTTATTTATTTTATTTATTTTTGGAGACAGAGACAGAGAGAGAGAGAGAGAGAGGGAGAGGGAGACAGAGATGGGCGTGCCAGCAGTCTCTCAGCTGCTGTGAACGAAATCCAGATGTGTGCGCCCCCTTGTGGTCAAGTGCGGCATTGCGCCCTTGCCTCACTTTGCATCTGGCTAAACGTGGGACCTGGAGATTGGAACCGCTGGAGATTGGAACCAGCGTTCTTAGGCTTAGCAGGCAGGCGCCTTTGCCGCTAAGCCATCTCTCCAGCCTTCCTTGCATTACTTTGCATATGGCTATACGTGGGACCTGGAGAATCCAATCTGTGTTCCTAGGCTTCGCAGGCAGGTGCCTTAATCACTAAGATCACTAAGCCATCTCTCTAGCCCAATTTCAACATCTTTTAGAGCACTAAGCCTGGCCTTTCTTTTTTTTTTTTTTTTTTCATTGTTTTATGTTTGTTGTAGTTTTTATTTATTTTAAATTTACATCTGCCCATCTTTCCTTGGCCATTAATGTACTCATTAGCTCATACCTAGCTTTCAAATTGCAAAATAGCTACCAGTTTTCTACAGAAAAGTTCTATTCATTGCCATTCAATCTACTCTAAGAGTAATTTTCTGCTATCATGGAAATCAACATGACTTTTAAACATCTTTTTTTTTCTTCTTTTTCTCTTGATTCATCTTTTAAATATTAATGTGATGACAGTGCTGTTACCTATCCAGGTGACACTCTCCATGAAGGTAGTCATTACACTTTAATATTCTGGGCTTTTACCTAGAATGAAACTTCACATTAGAGGATACACAAACTTGTTGCAAAAGAGAATGAAAATTCTTATCCCAAGCAAAAGAAACTTGAGTTCCCTGTTACTTATTTGCACACTCTTTTAATGTGTATTTATAAGGCAAGTTTGAATTGATTTAAAAAAGGTATAGATCATAATCAACATATAATTTTTGTTGATTAGGTATTAAGGTCTAGTTTCTTCTCCTCTTCCAGAATACTCACTCCAAATATGTATGTGTGTGTGGGGGGGTGGGGGTTGACAAATTAAGGATAACCAAAAACTGCTATAACATGTAATTTCCAGTACAAAACTATTATTCTTTTAATAATATGTTATTTATTTAAGGGAGAGGAAGAGGCAGATAAAAAGAGAGAATGGGCATGCCAGGGCTTCTAGCCACTACAAATGAACTCCAGAAGCATCTGGCTTATGTGGGTACTAGGGAATTGAACATGGGTCCTTAGGCTTCACAGACAAGTGCCTAACTGCTAAGCCACCTCTTCAGTTCTTTAAAAAATACAATAGTTACGATATTCTATTTATTTATTTGAGAGAGGAAAAGAGAGAGAGAGAAAGAGGCATATATATATATATATATATATATATATATAGAGAGAGAGAGAGAGAGAGAGAGAGAGAGAGAGAGAGGGAGAGGAGGGGAGAATGGGTGCTATTTTTTATTGAAGCTTTATTATTAGTACCCTGACACCCTCCATTATTAGAATGTGGCAAACTTGTTACTGCACTTCAATTGTCTTCCATATTCTCTCTGCTGTTTCTTCTATCTTTTTTCAATTATAGTCACCTTTATTTCTGTCCATAACATACCAACACATAGTTTTAAAACTCATACTTGGAACCATGGGAAAACCCTCCTTTGGTTATTTAATGTAACATATATTTCATTATTTATTTGCTTCAATGTACTAGTAGTGAAGGGATTTGAAATATGACCAGCCAGGAAATCCATATTTGAGAGGGCTGTTATTCAATTTACATAGCAATATCTTTAAGACTGAGCCCCAGCAGAAAACTCCAGCATGACTTGGGGAAAGGTCTTATCAGATGAATAAGAGTACATTTATTTCATGATTTATATGGAATTTATCCCAGAATTATTCAGCTATTTCCAGAAATCTGACTAAATGGGTATATTAAACAATCTTAGCTATCCTCATGGGATATAAATTTACAACCTTTAATTCTGGGAAGGTGTAAATTTTTGCAAGAAAGTCATGAATAATTATAGCTTGAAGTAGTATGCTTAATCGGTTATAGACTATTCTAATGAGGTCAAGGTCATAGGTCCAGATAAGGGCTAGTTAGCTTTGAATTTAAAATAAAAATCAGCTCATAATAGTGGCTACTACTCCTAATTTAGGTCTTTTGTAAATATGTCCAACAGAGTAATATTGGAAGCAAAGAAGAGGTGGGAGTGGCTCAGAGCTCACATATGTAGATCTTGAAAAATCATTTAAAACACATAACTTATGAGTAATCAATCCCATAATAAGTCTGCGTTAGCATCATTGCACATGAAGGTAAGCTAACTTCTATAACTATGAGAAATAATTGCAATATGTATAATGATTTTTTTGATTTTACACTGTACATTTTGCAATTTGCTAAAAAGTCACATAACATATATTGCAAAATTGTATGTAATGATCACACCAATGGTCCCAATCATGAAAGGACAGATATATTACATTTACTGAAGTTCGGTATTCTTTGTGTGAAAAAGAATCATTGCAGAATGTATATCAGCTAGAGATCAAAAAGCTATTGGCAATAACACTCACCCAAGATAGTGCTCGCTTTTCATATAAATCCAAACCTCTGTATAGTAATTTGTTTGAGTTCTGTCCCTGCTGTCAAATGAAACTGATTGAAAGGCATCACAAAACTGAAGCAGTATCTGGATAAAGTTTGGGTCCATCATATTTCAGTTGTGGATTCAAAATATGAGCTGCTGTCTTAAATAATCTGGGAATTTATCTTGAAGCAGTTAAACCTAGACTATTATTTGATGTGAATAGAATTACAACTTTGTATTGATAAATCACCTCAAGGTACATAAAACACCTCTGGGCAAAAGTTCTTTTGTTATAAAATTGGGATAGTTATTACTTTAACAATAATAAGCCATATATATATATATATATATATATATATATATATATATATATATATGCAAGGGAATTTTACTAATTTTTACATTGACATCAGTATAAAATAGAGTGATTAATAGCAATAGGTAGAATTTCAGCAGAGTATAGCAATTTATTTCAACTTGGAGTAGGTTAATTTGCTTGGGATCTGTTCTCATGTGTTCACTTCTAGTTAATTTTATTCAGTTTCCCTGAACATCTTACATCTACTTTATTGTAATAAACATTTGTTCTAACTATAGCAGAGAAAAGAAAACATATTCAATTTGAAGTTCCACTGCTCTCTCAAATCCCCAGCTTTCTTTACTTTCATAGATATATGAATAAATGTCTTATCCAAGTAAAAATACCTCCACACTCTTGGCTCTTGTACCTCCTGATACCCAGCTTTTTTCATGGAATTCAAACACGTGCTTTCGTTTTTCCTCTTTCCCTTTCCCTTGCCTTGCTTCTTTTCCCTTCTTCTGTAGATACACTCATTTACCATTGGTCTATCGATAGATTTTGCTTACTTTAAAAAATATTTATTTAATTGCATGCACATCTGTGTGTGTGTGTGTGTGTGTGTGTGTGTGTGTGTGTGTGTGTGTGTGTGTGTGTGCGTGCGCACGCGCATGTCCTCTTCCTTCCACAAACAAATGCCAGATGCTTATGCCACTTGTTTTGTCCAGCTTACCTGGGTGGTTAGAAAATGAAACCTAGACTGAAAGGCTTCCCAGTCAAGCACCTTTAAGTGCTGAGCCATCTTCCCAGCCTCAAATCTTTGTTTGCTTTATCCCACATCCTTTCATCTATTTTATCAGATGAAATACCCACTGGAACTATTTTCTTGAATAGGTTTAATTCTCCAGGTGTTTTATTTTATTTTACTAAATTTGTAATTATGCTGAAGTCAAAAAGAAGCAACATGATTACCTGCAGACTAATCTTCCTGGAAACCCTGATGCCATTCTGACTCTCCATATCCCAGCTGAATTCTCCAGTCTGCCCTCTCTTCTGGAACCACTGGTGAAGTACCTCCACCTGAAACAGTATTATCCCAAGTGCAGAAATTGTTAAATGTAAGGGTTTCTTTCAAATGTTTATAGTGAAGTTTGAATACTTGCCAAATCACCTTCCTTTTAAACTGCCTTCTTTGATTTCTTGCTTTCCTCATTGCCCCAGCCATACACGTTCTGACTTTCCTATGTGCTCCTTTATTCCTTTGACACTTAAGTCTAGAAGTAGCTGAGAACTCCACTTTTTTTTCATTACTTTCCTCCATCTGTGCTTTCCATATCTGACCTATGTCTTGGTCAAAGCAACTCTAATTTTGTCAGCTTTGTATATCCTGTTTTAAAGGTCACGTAAAACAGGTCTTGTGGATTAACACAAAACAAAGATAGATGTTTTTATTCATTTTCATCAATTCAAATGCATCTGTTCAAAATCTATACCTACTTACTACACAAGTCATATTATGACAAAGTTTACCCAAATCAAATCCAAGTTCACCATAGTCTTTTTCTATCAGTATTTGACTGGTAGATACTCTGGTAGTCTGTTTCTTCCTTCCATTTTTTCTTTTATCCCAGTCACAAGCCTGAACAAACATGACTAGAGATGAAAATCACAATGGTGCATGGTCCAGGCTGGCACGAGAGTCACAGAGAGGTGAGGGGAATAGTAATGACCTAATGACCATGCCAGCACAAACAAACTTCTCTCCCAAGGGTTGACTCTGCCTGCCAGCTCACAGACTCTGTGCAGCAGTCTGCTTCTGATTAGGGATAGTCCTAAGACTCCAGAAAGACTTGAAGTCAGGGGACAAATTCAGGGGACAATCAATTTAAAACTCTGAATATGGAATAATGGTACATAGATGTTCACCTAGTAACCACCATACTTCCTATGCCTTCATATTGTATTGAAGATTTTAAAAACATTACTCAATTTTATATATTTTTTATCATTATCTTTCAAACAAAGACAGGATTTTCCCAAAGAAAAGATCACTGATGCTGATCTTTCACTAGATGACACCAGTCCAATTGTAAAATTAGCACTGCATTTTTGAAAGTAAAATTTTATTCATTTGAAGTAAATTACTCCTTTAAGGATATAAAAAGCTGACCATAATTTAACAACATTAAGGTCCAGCCCAGGGGTAATTTATGAAGATGTGAGGTTAATTTCTAAGAAAGAATATTTTTTTAAATTTGCCTATCATAGTATTAGACAAAATACTCAATTTGATCACGTTGTGAACAATGTATTAAGTGAGGTGTATATCAAATTTAATACATGTCTCTTCCCTTTATAATATGAAGAGAATCTTAAAGTGATATGCATGATGGCTACATTTGTTTTATTTTATATTATGGCAACACCAATTAAGAATGCCTTGAAAAAAAAAAAACTTCTAAAACGTTCTTAATATGATCATTATTAATATACGAGATATTTTCTTTGAAAGGAGCCAAGAAACAAGAGTATCAGAGAAGTCAGGATTTAGAAATGCTTAGAACAGCCCATGTAAGAGTAAAAGATAAGATGAGGTGAGCAAAGCTTCAATTCTGAAGCTTAAAGCAAGATAGGATAGGATGGGAGAAGTAGTACACCAAAATTAATTAAGAAAGGAAATATTGAGAATTTGTGTATGAACAAAACTCAGGAATATTTACTAAAGAAAATGGCTAGGAAGTAAATAATCTAAAGAATAATGATGTAAGACAGGTCCAACAAAGCAGAGAGATTTCAGATTATAAAAACTATTATTCATTCATCCATATATTCATTTATTATCTCTCTCCCTCTCTTTCTCTTCTTCTCTCTCTCTCTCTCTCTCTCTCTCTCTCTCTCCATCTCTTTTCTCCCCTTCTCTCTCATGTATAATATTTTGCTGCTCTGTTCACAAGGACATTTTCTAGTGACCTTGGAGAAGTAGTATGCTACAGGTTTATGGGAGAATGGAAAGGTAAGGATGTCTGTGTTTTCTAAGTCTGTCATATTTAAATCATTTGTTCAGCTCCCTATCTTTTGTATTATTACTTACTCACATGCATCAGTCTGACTTACTTATCATTTTGGCCTTGCATCAGAGTAGTCCATCATTCTGTGTTGAAGTTCCCAATACTATTAAGAGGAGAGAGACCTACATGACTAAAATTATTTTCTGAAAATCTATTTTGTATGAGTGAGATGGACCAAATAATATTTAAATTTCCTTTTAATTGGCAATCAAGGGCTTTTTCTCATCATAGATTTTGAGTAGTATTAACAATTACTGTTTTGTTATCATGGCTGAAGTTTCTTAGAAATGTCTTTTCTTGTTCTCTGTGCAGTAGGTTAAAAACATAAACATAATTAAAATACCCCCACCTACAATTACCCAGAATTTCAGCATTAATAGGTAGAAAGCAAATGCTTATCTATAATGGACTTCAAAGGAAGTTTTAAAAGTTTGACTGACTTCCATGATTAAGTAGAATTCCTGCCTATTTGAGCAGAAACACCATCCCCTTCCTGTCACTGTAGTCAAGTTGAAACATCAGCTATTCTCAGGCATCAAGACCACAAGCTAGGATGAGGGTGTAGCTTAGTAACAGAGCACTTGTTTTATTGTTGTATTGGGTTTTATCCCCAATACAAAAAGCACAACTGTCTAATGAGAATTTCTATCATTAACTGCCTGGTTCTCAAGCTTTTGGAGCCACAGGGAGCAAACAGCATTACTGACTCCACTGCCACCTGCATCTGTCCTGCATTTCAGCCTCCATAGTCATGTAAGCTCACCTCTCAGAATACCCCCTGAGTAGCTGTTATTTCTTTAGAAAGCCCTGACGAGTATAGTTTGATAATAAGAGGGGGAAGTGGCTTTGGAACTGGTTGATGCATAGAGTTTTCAGATATATGTTAGAAAGGCAGTTGATAAAGATTGTTATGGCCAGCATTCAAAATATGGAAGGGTTGGAAATATCTTCCTCATCTTACACAATACATAAACAGTCATTAATAGAGTGCAGATAGGAATTTGAGTGTTATTTGGGCCATCTTGGTGAGGTCTTAGATAAGAATGGATGGAAAACAGATTAATGGACATGGAAAGAAAGATGATCATTGCTCTAAAGGTGGAAAGAAGTCTGTTGAACAGTGTTCTGCTATTTCTCTGGAAGGTAAAATTTATGCATGATGACGCAGGGTATTTAGCTTACAAGAGTACTCAGGAAATGTGGAAGGAACAGTGTGATGGCCATGCTTTCTCTTAGTAAATGGAAGATGAAAGACATAGATTGAAGAAGAACTTATTGGACTGGAGCTCAGTGGCAGAGTGTTTGTGTCACTTGCACAAGGTGCTGTGATCTAGAGAGAAGAGAGAGAGAGAGAGAGAAGGAGAGAGAGAGAACTTGTTAAGTAAAAGGGGCCAGTATCTTTGCAGAGATGTTCCGTCGAAAGCCTCTCTTCTGTGGAAACTCTGAAGCTGACCAATTGGGCAAAATTTTTGATCTGATTGGGTTGCCCCCAGAAGATGACAGGCCTCCAGATGTATCTCTGCTCCCAGGAGCCTTTTCCCCAAGAGGGCCTTGCCCAGTGCAGTCGGTAGTCCCAGAGATGGAAGAGTCTGGAGCACAGCTGCTGCTGGAAATGCTGACTTTTAGCCCACATAAGCGAATCTCTGCAGCACCCTTACCTGCATAAGGAAAAAAGTCATCCAGAGTGGGCAATAGAGAAGCTGCTGTGAGTGCAGAAAACCCCACCAAGAAGCCTTCCTCTGTGGCCACACCACCAGTTTTCTACAGAGGATATTTTACTGCCTTAAATGACATTCCCCACCTCTTTTTGAAACTGATCCTTCTTCCCTGTTCCTCTAGGGATATGTCCTTTTCCCTCCCTCCACCTACCTTGATATCAGGAATCTTTTTTATACAGGAAAACAAAATGAGACAAAGAAACAATTTTTTTTTTTTTTTTTTTTTTTTTTTTTTTTTTTAAGTAAAAGGAGCAAGTGCAGAACTTAAGATACAGAAAAGTACCATCCTACTCAGGTAAGAATGATTATTCTGACCAGAAGCTATGGGTGTAAGGGTATAGCTGAACATACATTTGATGGGAGGATACACATGCATGTGAATTTCAAATTTAATTGTTAAAATGACTACCTCATCAAAAACCAGAAAAGAGATGAAAATGTGATAAGGAACACTAACATTTGGGACTGGAAGAGACAGGGAAAAGAAAGGTAATTTATAGACGTATACTGTTAATCACTAGAGACCCTATAGGATCACAAAATAGGAGTAGAACCATACATACCTTTTAAACATCTTTTTTAAAAAATATTTATTTATTTATTTGAGAGAGAGATACAGAAATAGGCAGGTAGAGAGAGAGAGAGAATGGATACGCCAGGGCCTCCAGTCACTGCAAACGAACTCCAGATGCATGCACCCCCTTGTGCATCTGGCTTACGTGGGTCCTGGAGAATCGAGCCTTAAACCGGGGTCCTTAGGCTTCATAGGCAAGCATTTAACCCCTAAGCCATCTCTCCAGCCCCCTTTTAAACATCTTTTAGCCTTCAAGGAAAGAAATGCTTCACACCCAAAACTGCCTCAGGGGACAAGGCTCCTTACTTCTGCTTCTAATAGCAAGTCCTGTATAAAGGGCCAAGATGCAGAATTCTAAAATCATCAGGGTAATGGTTTCACACACACAGGTGGGCTAGAAAGGCAGAGAATAAAATCAAGAGCATTACTTTTGAGCTTTATGATTTAATGGGATTGATCTTGCTTCCTTCTTTTGTGTTTTTCACCTTTGAATTACAGTATCTATTATGTGCCTGCACTCATCGTTGTGTTTTGCACCTCTACAATTTGTCTAATTTCACACCTGGAGATAAGTAACGATGGCTTAGAATCCATTTTGGTAAAAATGAACTTTTAAGACTTTAGAATACATACTGGAATGAAGTAAAAGTGTTGTATATATTGGCTACAAAACATGGACTTATATGAATTTGGAGATGGAATAAGTGTAGACTACAAGTGATGAGGGTATTAGTTATGTAAGACCAAGGAAGACCTTTGAGAAAAAAATTAATAAAACACATTTGTACTGTTTAAATTATTCAGTTGATGATACTTTGTTATGGCAACATAGCATAAATCTATAATTTTTCTCATTACACACTAGTTGCCTGGTATAACATCTAGATTTAGCATTCATTTTTATGTAATGTGACAATTTGCATGTTATGCCGCACAACTGAGATTTTTAAGTTTGGATATTTTTTTAAGTTATTTATTTTTATTTATTTATTTATTTATTTATTTATTATTATTATTATTTTTTTTTTTTATGAGTGAGAGGGAGGAGGAGAGAATGGGTATTCCAGGGCCTCCTGCCACTGCAAATGAACTCCAAATGCAAGCACCATTTTGTATGTTTAACTTTACATGGGTGCTAGGGAATCAAACCTAGGCTCTCAGGCTTTATAGTCAGGTGTCTTTAACTGCTGAGCCATGATTCCAGCCCCTTGAAGTCTTTACTTTGGAAGCATACCTATTTTATTGATTAACTCAGTGTGAAGAGGAAAGAAGAGAAGAGGAGGAGAAAGTAGAAAGAACAAATTATATTTTCTTCTATACTTACAACAAGAAGAAATACTTTGTCATGCGTGATTTGTCTGTTTCAGGACATGTCCTTTATTTTCAGTGTGTGTGTTCACATGTGAGCACATATCCATGGCATTTATTCTGTGATCCCAGGACAACTTTGAGAGTTGGTTCTCATTTTAGGAATGATCTTTCATTATGCATTTATGAATGTCAGGCTGGTTGGCCCCGAGTGTGGCAATTCTCATTTATACCTCTCTTCTTGTCCTAGGAATACTGGGATTTTAGACACTAGCGCTCCTATAGCATTTGTGTGTTTTATGTGTGTTCTGAGGATCCAAACTCAAGTACTCAGACTGGTCTGGGAAATTTTTTCATCCACTGAGCTGTCTCCCTAGCATTTATAGCTATTTTTAACCACGATAGCAGTGGTGAGTTAAGTATTCTGTTTTTGCACATGATACAGTACACAATGATATTCAAAAGACATCATGATTGACCTTTAGAATTATCAGAGCTCTCCAGAGACCTGACTATAGAGGATGCAAAGAGACTCTTCTTGGTTATTGATTCACATTCTGGACTTGCTTATAGCCATTTAGCTGCTCTCACAGCTTCTAATCTTTATAACCCTTGCTTCTCACAGAAACCAGTTACACTTGTAAAACTTTCATCCTACAACATACTTTTGCTTAAAACATAAAAGTTTAGCATCCCACACACCCATAATGTTTCTCTTTTCTCCCTTGATCAAAAATGTCTACTTGTTCACACCTTGCATCTCCTCATGAAATACCCATTCCTGACCTCTTTATCCTCCCAACCTGCTCGAACCACACTGGCTGTGCTTGTCCATTTATTACTTGAAATAACCACCCTCTTACTTTTTCTACTTTGAATCTTAGAACCTAATATTTATAAAACTAGGTCATACTGAATATTTATAAGGAAGCAATCCCTTGATCTAGCACTCTGAAGAAGTCATACTGTTTTCTGCAGTTGGCATCTCATTGCTGGGACAAACATCAAGCCACACACAGATTATGGGAGGAAAAAGATTGATTTAAGATTCACAGAGTCTAGGGGAACACCTTCAATGGTTGAAGAAGCTGGGTCCCTTTCACAGATACAAGCATAGAGACACTGCCAACAGCCAGCAAAGAAAAAATCTGACAGACCTCCAAAACTTCTCTGAAGATACCATATAGAGCTGGAAGCAGACCCACACACCCAAACACACCTCAGGGACTGACTCCAAGATCAGTCCCCAGTGACAGCTCTTTGCCAGTAGAGTTCTACCCAGGGAAGCTCAAGATTCAAGCCCAGTTTATGGGGATTATGCATTCAAACTGCACATTCTAACTCTGCCCCCCCCCCCGCCCACATAGACTCCTAATCATCTCACAATGCAAATTGCAGTCAATCCAACATCAAAGGTATGGATAAATTTTACTAACTTTAAGATTGTTTCAATGTCTCAAGTTTCAGACTGCCTCTTAATTGTGAGTCCTGTGAAATAAAAGCTAGTTGCATAACACATAATGGCACATGTGGTAGTTTGAATATATGTCCCCCAATATATTCAGTGTTTTATTAGTTATAGTTTGCATCTGCAATCACCTTGCTAGAGGCAATGTCACTGGGGGCCGGTCTTAAGGTGTGGTGGGGGTTTGAGATTCCATTGTAAAGATATGCAAAGTGTGCCTAATGGGAGTTCCTGAAGTGTGCTGTGGCTTTTGACTGTAGTTTTTGCTCTGTGTGCTGTGTGGCTGGTTGGTTTTTCTCTCTTGCTTGGATCTGTGGAAGGCAGGCCGCTTCGCCTGCCTTTATGGAACTTCCCCTGGATCTGTAAGCTTCAATAAATAATATCCCTTCCTCCATAACTGTGCCTAGTCTGGAAGTTCATCTCAGCGAAACTGAAGCTGTCTGCTACAGCACAGAATAAACATTCCCATTGCAAAAAGGCATTAACAAGAAGAGGCTGGACCAATACAAAATTGATAACCATCAGATAAATATCAAATATCTGCAGTTCAATTCTGACATCCATACTCAGTGACAACTATCTCTAATTTTCTAAATTCACCCTTCCATCTGAGCTGAAGAGCCTGGGAAAGCTTTCATTCCAAGCCATCAGCTCTCCATAGTACTGTTGCATAGTTCTGGCATATCCAAAACACCTTCTGGTCTCTACTACAAACCAAGGTCCATTCTGAAAGATCCATGCAATGGCCTCTTTTGGCCTTCAACACAGGGACTTAACCCTGTTTCACATACCACATTTCAGTAGTGGTCTGGTACCATGCGCACTTCATCACCTCCTTCATGCATTTTTTTGTGCTTTCAAAACCAATACCAGGTGTTCCGCAACACAGACAAATTTGTTGATCCAGGTGGAAATACACCTTTGTCTTGAAGAATAGCTTTTAGAATTCTCCCTTTAATTTACTTCCTTGTAAAAGAATTTGCACTCCTACTCATTCATCTCTTCCTGTGGTGATCTGCTTAACAATTGCTAAAACCTGTCTCTGTGCCTGTAACTTTAAACTGCTTTGAATTTTTCCTCTTATAAACTACTAATCTTTCAGTTCCATACCTCTTGACAACATACCAGTTCATCACTTTTAAATTAAACCAGCATAGGCAGCAGAGCACAACCAGCCTTTATGCCAGTAGCCCTCTTCCAACAAAGTTCTCTGCTGTCTCTCCTTACCTTTTATTTTTGAGAGAAATAGACAGAGAGAGTTAGAGATAGATAGATAGATAGATAGAGAGAGAGAGAGAGAGAGAATGGGCGTGTCAGCAGCTTCTCAGCTCCTGTGAAAGAATTCCAGATGCGTGTGCCCCCTTTTGGGCAAGTGTGGCATTGCACCCTTGCATCACTTTTTGTGTCTGGCTAAACATGGGACCTGGAGATTGGAACCGGAGTTCTTAGGCTTGGTAGGCAGGAGCCTTAACCGCCAAGCCATCTCTCCAGCATTCTCCTTACCTTTTGAAAGTTCATAAGCCAAGCATTTGCAGTCTGTAAGTCTCTCTTTCTCTCTTTCATCATTTATCATTTTCAAACTGTCACCAGAGTTGCCTATAAAATTTGGCTTTTGGCTCTGTAAGGCTTCTGCAGAACCAAGCCCATCCACATTGCTCTAGCACATAAGTTCTAATAGACCAAAAACTCACATGGTCAGATTCATGACACCAGTAGCCCCACTTCTCTGATACCAAATTACTGTTATGGTCAGCTTCATGTTGCTGAGACAAATATCCAACCAAAATTAAATTCTGATTCTATGGGGTAAAAGATCCAAACTACCACACTGTTCAATAATTATGTATGGATTGCAGCCAAGCTATTTCTGTTAGGTGATGTTGCTGCATGTCTACTGTGATATTATTTCACACAACTCTAGGAAAATACAAACCTTGTATTAATTTATTTACATCTATTTATTTATATGTATATATGGGAACACATGGACATCAGAGTTGTCTTTGCTCCATCTTCTTTGAGTCATGGACTCTTTCCTATGAAAATGAATTTGGCCTGCATGTGACCACATGGGTGTGGGGAATTGAATCTAGGATTACAGGCTTAGCAGGCAAGTGTCTTTAACCAGTGAGCCTCAGCCTCAAAAACCTTGCTGTGCTTGTTCATGGCCAAATCCTCAGTGAGAAGAATGAATGACACATGTTAATGATCACTTAAGTTCACCGAGTCACTGCCCATGTATGATTTATCCACTTTTTAAAATGGGGCATTATAGAAAAAATAATGAATGCTCAGAATGTTTAGAAAGCACTAGATACTTTTATAAAAGCAAAACCTGCAGTAAATAAATCTATATTTACTTGTAACTATTCATATTTTGTGTGTAATAACACAAATCCTTAGAGAATTTAACTTGCTTGAACTCATGCAGACACTAAGTAACAGAGCAGGGATAAACAGCTTAGCCTTTTTGATTCACACAAAGGAATTTCTGCTAACACCTGTACAATATTAGACTCTTTTACCCCAGTGAAGACTCAGATTAGAATGGGTTAAAAAGCAAAGCTAACAGCAATGCTTATACCAAATTACAGAGTCAGCCGAGGTGTCTACCCATGGATGAAGAGATAAAGAAAATCACTTATGCATAATGTAGTTTCATTCCTCCTTAAAAACAAATGAAAGGCTATAATTTGTATGAAAATGGATGTGACTGAAGATCATCATGTTAAATGTAATAATCTAAGCTCAGAAAAACAAGTATTGTCAACCCTTCCACTCTCACCTTGACCACAAACTGTCCAGAAAACATAGCAGAAACCATTAGATCTACCATCGCTATACTATTTGCAAAACAAGGGGACCACCTCAAGATAGACAAACCATAACTCAAAACAAATAATGCAAGATATCAAGCCATGAGATCCCCACCAAGGATGACTAGTACCATAAGGGAAACCTCCAATGAAATCATAGAAGATATTCCAGACTTAAATTCCTATAATGAAACAAGAATCCACACATTAAACAAACTCAATGACACTATGAACAAGATTCCAAAAGAATCTTCAAAAAGAATGTAAGGAATTTTATATGCATTGGCTCTCTTCTAGCCCACATTTGGTGATATCTTGATCTTGGAGACTGAGCTCATTTTTTGTACCTGGTTTTGACTTATTTCCCAATTCCAGCAATGAGTGGATCTATTAGCCAAATCAAAAGCAGTTGGTTACCCACCATGGCTGCTTGCCACTACTGCACTTGTTTGAGCATTACATCAAGTTGTTTCCTGCTGGGTATCTTAGGCTGCAAGTTGTTTGGACAGATGTCAGCCATTTTCCCCCAGTTGCTCGTGTAGCACCCTCTGGTACTAGACTAGCTAACTGTCTGGGGACTGACCCTCTTCCAGATTCTGGCCAGGTCTCTCTGTGTTTGGTCTGACACACGTATGCTGTCTTCAACAGTAGGGTCTTGCCATTAACCTTTGGTGGGTCACCAAGAACTCTGACAGAAGTCTGTCTTTTTGGGAAACCTTGTAGGTGTTTCAGATCAACAGCTCATTGTGGAAGTTCACCCCGTGCTGGCACTGGGAGTTATAAGTCTGCACCTAGGAAGGTGAGGGAGGAAAAAGATAGATAATATAAAAGAGAAAGTGAGTATAGAGTGGAGAGGGAGAGAGAATGAGAGAGAGAGAGAGAGAGAAAAGAGAGAGAAGCAGAACAAGATTAAGGTTGGCCTTCATGATGCTCTCTCCAGTTTCCTGTGGTTTGGGTGTTCTCTCTGTGGGCCTGCTAAAGGATCAATGTTTTAACCTGTTGTTCAGAATAAAGTGTTTTATAGTATCTTTTCCTTTTGTGTCCCAATTTGTATCCCCCCCTTGTTCTCCCTCCCACCCTCTCGTTCCCTTCCACTCTCACCCTCCCTCCCTCCCACCCTATCTTCTGTCTGGGCCTCAGAGTGTTTATTAGGTTTGGCCACATGTCACATGGATTCAGGTTAGGAGCGACAGATAAACGAGACCATGCAACGATTATCTTTTTGTGCTTGGGTGAGCTCACTGAGGATGGTCGGTTCCATGTTTGACCTTTTTTTTTTTCAAATTTCCTTATTTCATCTTTCCTTACTGCTACATAGAATTCCATAGTATAAATATTCCACATCTTTGTTATCCATTCATCTAGTGATGGACACAAAAAGAATGTAAAGTAAAATATTAAGCATGGCAATATTAAGGAAGAAAGCCAACAAAATGAGCTCAAAGCATGGATGAAGGAAGTGCAATCAAATCAACGAGAAGAATTCAATAGAGGCCTGAATGAATTTGAAGAGAACCAATAAATACTCTGAATAGATGCCTCAAAACAACTGAAGAGAATCAAAAGGAACTTAGCTTAAGGATAAATGAAATGGAGGGGAATCAACAAAAACATGAATTAAATCATTAGTGGAACAAACTCAAAGAAGACCTTATCAAATGCAGGAATCCAAGAGTCAACGAGAAAGTCAAACCAGGCAATCAGAATGGAATTCAATAAAGAGAAAGAGATCATGAAGAGAAACCTAATGAACACTAAAAATAAAATATCTCTTCTAAACAGCTCCCAAGAAAGACTTACCAACAGAATAAAGATGCAGAGGAAAGAAGGTCAGAACTGAAGAACAAGATGGTAGAACTCCCAGCTGGTATACTGGAGAGAGAACAACTTTTTGATGTCACCCATTTTTCAGTGTTTTGTTACTGCACAAGCAGAGAGAAGCCAATATTGTAGTTCGATTTATTATCTCTGAGGCCAAGGTAGAAAAAAAATCATTGAAGTCATTTAAGCAATGCTAAAATTTTTTGAGGAGATTGCTTTCATACCAGACTTCTGAATCTTCCAGCTCTGAACTCTCTCCTCCTTAAAAAAAAAAAAAAAAAAAAAAAAAAAAAAAAAGTTTATTTATTTGAGAGAAAAAGAGATACAGACAGACTGACATAAAGACAGACAGAGAATAAATGTGGGCAAACCAGGGCCTCCTGCCATTGCACATTCTCCCTTGTGAGAAATGTAGCATAGGTTAATATAAACTAGGTGATCTTTAGGTGCTTATAAACATTTGTTGCTAAAGATCATAAATAGCAGACATGTGGAACTTTAAACAGTGATCACCTAGTGAAATCACATTTTAAGGGATAATTAATGGGGCAAATTGATTTTTGAAAATATACTTGGCTCCAGTAAAGCAGTTTATTGTGCTCTCAGCTTCAAACACTGAGAGGGCCTTAGGCCTCCGCCCTCCACTGCCTACCTCAGCCATAGGGCAGAAGTCTCACTGATTCTAAACATGGTGTAGGGTCAGGTATTTTGGAATGGGTAGGACAGCATGTAAATGAACAACTCTGAGCCTAAGGAGAAATATTTTACTCCAGAAATGCACAATTAATTCCTTGAAATAAAGATCAACATGCATTAGCATGGAGAAACAATTTAAACTGAAGGAGGTATAAAGCTTTTTCTCTGCACTGATGCAAAACAGGAAGACTTAATTTAAATACACAGTTATTGTAGTTAAAATCCATGTGTACTTCATAGACCTCCCAGCTTCCACCAATCCCAGGGCTAAGAAGATCTTCATATAGAATGCAACACCTATGATAAAGATTTCCCTGCTTTGTTATAACCCACCTACCTGATGGTCAGCCAATGTATTTGAAAAGTGCCTTGGTTTATGACTTTGTTTTGTTCTATAACTCTAAAACCACATGTTAACATTAAATTGTTGTTTACATGTTGAAACGTGGAATTGGGGTAAACTAAATCTGTGTTCTCAGGCTATGGACATTGATATTTGTGTCCAAAATGAACTATCTCTTAGCCTCTTAAAAAAAATCCATGGGGGCCAGAGGGATGGCTTAGCCATGAAGGCCCTTGCCTAGAAAGCCAAAGGACTCAGGTTCGATTCCCCAGGACCTATGTAAGCCAGATGCACTAGGTAGCACATGCATCTGAAGTTTGCAGCAGCTGGAGGTCCTGGTTTGCCTATTCTTCCTCTCTGCCTCTTGCTATCTCTCAAACCAAGTGAAAATAAGATATATAAAATAATTAAAAATCCAGACTGGACAGATGGCTTAGCAGTTAAGGCATTTGCCTGCAAAGCCAAAGGGTCCCAATTCAACTCTCCAGGACCCATGTAAGCCAGATGCACAAGGGGGTGCATGCATCTGGAGTTCATTTACAGTGGCTGGAGGGCCTGGAGAGCCCATTCTCTTTCTCTCTTCCTCTTTCTCTCAAATGAATAAATAAATAAAATATTTAAAAAAATTTACATGAGAATAGAAAGCTAATATGCATTTTTATAAGCTCCAGCCAAACAAAACTACTCCTAATTAAATTGAAGTGACTAGAAGTAGATACTAGTTGTTGGTCTATACTATCCTTTTATAAAATAATTTAAAATTTTAATCAGGTTTGTTAATATAAAATAGCATTGCTATAATTAATCTGTTGCCAAAGTAAGAAATACTATAAAAATTAGAATGGTTATGCTTGACAATCATAAAACATTGAGTCAGTTCTCTAATAATTTCTGAACTCGAAAGTAATCTATATGATATTTAGAAAAGTTGACTAATTTTGTCACCAAATAATCATCAATTAATATATAATTTCTTCCATTAATGTCAGCTTAATACCCAAGATTTCCTGAAAAACTAAATTAAACTGCATTTGTTCAGCAACATGATGCCAATGATTTATAGACATGAAAGACTGCTTCTTTTCCAAAGCCACACTTTATTCCTCATTACTTACATCGCATTTGCATTAATACTTATGTGAATTTTTAAATAGGCAAAGACAGACTGTTCTCTCTGAATCATTTTTCTGTTCCTTATATAAATACTATCACTTTACTCAAGCCCTTGCAGCAACCTGATTTCTTATCGAAATTTTTCAGAAAATTTACTTTTAGGTCTGCACAAGCCTCTCAAGATACATTAAAACATATTTTATTTAATTATTTTTTAAAATAATGAATTAATCTTTTGTCTTCGGAAATAACTTGAGATCATTTTGTGCCATTAGCTGGCTATTATTTAAAATTCTCAAAGTAAAAATCACATGTGCATAAATTATATATGCTAAATATTTGGCTTGTATGCCAGACTCATCAGAGTTCAATAAGATTGCTCGAGGTGGAATTGTGAAGAGCAATCTCATCATAATTAACACCTTGGACCCCAACACATCAACTCAGCCAGAGTCTCATCAGAGGAGCTGTGTTTCCTCTCTAAGAACCTTTATGATGAGTGATTTTAAACATATAAAAATGTAAAGGTTAGATGGCAAACCAACTTTCACTGGTCACTTGGGTTCAACATTTACCATTTCATGATTGTTTCTGGTACTTCTAATTGCTGAGGGGAAAACAAACAAACAAACAAACAAACAAACAAACAAACAAACAAAAAACACCTGAGCAGAAACAACTTAGGGAAGCAAATGGTTTACTGTTGTCACATTTCCTGACAGGAAGCAAAGCATGAGTAGGAAGTCGGTGGGAGTGTAACACCCCATTCCCTGCCCCTAGTGACTCACCTCTTCCAAGTCCACCCCGGAATGGTTCCTCAGCCTTCTCAAACAGCACCAGCAAGTACCCAGACACATGAACTATGGGCGACATTGTAGATTCAAACCACCATGATGACACAGGGTAGCAGTCTGTTTAGCCACTTCACAGCTTTTGGGACAAATCCAAGACCTCAGCGTTATTTCAATAATACATAATTCAGAATGTACCCCATAAACAAAACTGTTAGCATGACCATCAGGACATTGTCATACCTGAAAACCCATCAAAATGATTCCATATTAAATAAACAGTAAATCTTCAAAGTTTCCATTGTTGCATGAAAGCATTGCTCATGCAGGTTAAAACATTACAAGCCTAGATTACAAAATGCATTTGATTGTGTTATCTTTAAAACTTCCATTTTTTTTTTTTTTTTTTAAATCTGTGGGTTCCCTCCCAGTCTCTTTATCTTGCAAGGTGGTTGCCTGTTGATCATGAGTCCTTGTGACAATAAACACACTGGGTGATTCTTACCTCAGCAATGTGTAGCCACAGCAGGAAGACTGAGTGCAGACTGCTCGCTCTACTCCCAGCGAATCCACAGGTGGATTGGGCTGCGTAGCCATCTCACCAAATGTCCAGGCAAGGCGATTGAACATTCATTGGTTCATTTCTCTGTTTGTAAACCAGTAACAATACTTGTCTTCTTCTAGAGGATTCTGGGAAGATTAATGCGCTAATATGGATAAAGCACTCTGAACTTGTGAGAAGAAAGGCTCCTGTGAAAAGCTTGTAAGAACCTTTAAAGCCCTTAAAACTCTGTTCTCTAGGAGACAGATCAGTTCTCTCCAGCAAACGCACTTGGTCTTCAGTGAAGACTGTGTTACTGATAAGTACAAGCTCATTTCTGTCAAATAAAACAACTGTAAGTAACAAGGATATTCATATAATATATATTTATGTATATATATATATATTTATGCATATATATATATATATATACAAATATTTATATATATATATATATTTCATATAATATATAATGTATAATGTATATCATATAATATATAAACAGTGTTAGAAAAAGAAGAAAATTATTTATATAGTTTAGTTTGTATCTCTAGTTAAAATGACAATGTACAATTTCTTTGAAACACACATGAACATATAGCAAATTTATTAAAATCATCACATATAATAAGTCAAAATTTAAGTGTATCTAACCCTCCAAAATTAGCTTGCTTATAGATTTTATTAAAAGCAAAATTAAATAGGTAAATAAATAAAACATTAATAATAATAATAATAATAAAGAATTTCTGCAGAATTCCTGGCTTTTGAAATGCTATGAAGGGGCTGGAGAGATCATTCAGTGGTTAAGGCCCTTGCCTGCCAAGCCTAAGGACTGGAGTTCAATTCCCCAGTACCCACGTAAGCCAGATGCACAGAGCAGTGCATGCATCTGTAGTTTGTTTGCTAGAGTCCTTGGTGTGACAATTATCTCCCACTATCTCTCTTTCTCTCTTTTTCTGTAGGTGTGTATGTGTGTGTGTATGTGTATCTTTCTTCTTATAACTAACTAAATAAATAAAATATTAAAAAACCTTTTAAAAATACTATGACGTGGTGATTTCTGCCAGCAATGTGATCCTGACTGTAGCATTTATCAAATGGGTGAATAAAAGGGAGCGTTCATGCATGATTTTGTTTGAGCAGCTGGCATGGTGAACATATTTAAATGAGATGAGGCAGGAAAACCAAATGTGTAATTTTGCCTTCATAAACTTTGAGTTGTCCTTGTGATATCCAAAGAGAAAATCAAGTATGTGTTTAGATATGAGTCAGGACTCAATGCAGTGGACATAAATGCAGTTTGGGGTCATATACACATCTACATGTGTGTGTGTGTGTGTGTGTGTGTGTGTGTGTGTGTGTGTATGTTCACTTTAGAAATTTTGCATTTTTTGACATACCCAGCACTGCAAATGGTATATAATAAAGTATTTCACACAAGATTATTAAATGGTTGAATGAATTAATGAAAAATATACTATGACATATGAAGGGTGTGCTTCACCAATCAATTTTAAAGTTTTAGAGTCATTTTAGTAACTGTTGAAAAAATTGCAGGACTTTAAGAAAATTTCAGTTTTAATCATTATAAAGCAATTAAAATTCATATCATCTTGACTATGTTGCTTTACTTTTCTGAGCAACAACTCATTACAGTATATAATAAGTCAGTTGTTCCTTTCACATTTTGAAGTTCTATGAATTAGGAGAAACACTTTTCTATTAAAAAATTCTTTATTCTATTTTTATCTGTCCTTGCATTTCAGTTAATCAAACTAAAATGAAGACTCCAAAAATAATGAGAAATGTAGAGAGTAATTTAAATTCAAAATCTTTTATTCCACTATTCTGTAGTTACCTATAAAATTATAGACAGAGAGGATTCACTGATAATATCCTCTTTTCCCAAAAACCTCACTGGTAACTGGAATAGAAAAATCTGTCATCTGAAATGAACTTCCAAACAACAGGAAAGTATATTTTTGAATTCAACAGAACTTATTATTTCAAAGCTGTGGTTTTTCTTCTATGACCCATTGAGAAACACTAACAAAACTCATCCATGGGCTTAGCAAGAATGACCTGGTCTCCTGAACATGATTTCAAACAGGTAATTAGGTTTTTCAAATCTTTTATTTTGGATTTATGTGCCATATTTTAAAGGGTAAATTGCAAAGGATTATTTCTTTAATATTTTAATTTTCAAACAGAGAGATATAGAGTGAAGAGAGACAGACAGAATGGGCACACCAGGGCATATAGCTGCTGCAAACTCCAGATGTATGTGCCACTCTGTGTGTCTAGCACTCTGTGTGGTACTGTAGAATCAAACTCAGGTCCTTAGGCTTTGCAGGCAAGTGCCTTAACCACTGATCCATCTCTCCAACCCCAAAGAATTAATTTTAAGAGAGAGTCGAGGGCTGGGGAGATGGCTCAGCAGTTAAAGGTGTTTGCTTATAAAACCTATTAGCTTGGGTTAAATGCCCTAGTGCCCATATAATGCCAGGTGCACATAGTGTCACATGCTTCTGAAATTCATTTGCAGCCCTGGTGTACCCATACTCTTTCTTGTTCTCTTTCCCTCCCTACCTCCATCTATTTATCTCTCTCTCTCTTTCAAATGAATATTTTTCTAAAAAGACAATGATTTGAAATAAGAGTGAATAAAAGCAGAAAATCTCCCAAATTGATAGGAAGGTGTCCCAAGAGAGAAAATCTGGGAAATCCCTATTTTTGTAGTCTTTCATTAATCACATTATTGTATGATCTAATGCAATGAATATTTCAGGAACACTTATATACTTATATATTTACATGTTTATTACAGGGGTGATATTCAGAAACTTCCTCCTCAAAGTCATAACTTTAAATACAATTAATAGATGTCTCCTGAAGGAATAATATTATCTGTATAAAATACAATTTGCATTTCTTGTTCCATTTTATCATTTTTATCTGTGGGAAATTGGAGAGTAAATTGGAAGTAGGTTTTAGTTGTTTTTTTTTTTTTTTTTTTTTATTTTTCTTTATTTTTTTCCTGTTTAATGGGAGATTGAGACCAGGCTATTGAGCCTAGTATATACTAAGCAACTGTCCTAATACATTGTCTAACTATTATTTATATATTTATTTATATTTATTTATACAATAAATTAGGAAGCATGATCATAAAGAAATGGGAAATTAAAAAATTGTGTTATTAGTTAAGAAACAAATTAAAACAGTTCTAGTCAATTATGAAGGTTCCCAATGAAACAAAATTTGAACAGGTTTTAAAAGGTTTTGCTTGGATTCTCATGATGAACCCAGTGTCTTCATAGAGAACTGTCCTCTTTATTTAAAATGCACTCATTTATATACATGTATATAATTGAATTGTATCCATATACCCCATGTACAACTAAAAATTTCACTTTAGTTTCAGATGAATACAACAAGATGAACAAAAATTACATTCATTTTACAAATGAGGAACAACGTTGTTGAGGACATATCACGAAAGACATTTAGCCTTGTCTCTGTCCATCTACCAAAACCATCAGCATAGTAATGGCAGAAAATTCTGTTTTATTTTCTTCATCTTTTGAATCTACTTGTTCCTCATCCAGATCACATCACTTCTGCCTAGCAAGCTGTTCCCTCTGCTGTGGCCCTAGGACTTTATTAGAATGTAGAACAGTGTCAGGCAATAAGGCAGATTTGGTCACAAGTCTTTAGACTCTTCAACTCAAATAGTTTGTAAACTCATGTAAATAGAAATTGTGGTTTACCTTGTTACACAAATACAGCACATGGTTCTTAGAAACGGTTTCATAATGAAGATGTTTGTGGTATGTTGAGTTTTTGCAGCCATAATTATTTACTAGATATCACTGTAACATTTTTTTCTTGTTTTTGTTCTTTAAAGACAAGCATTGTCGCATGTTTTTCTTCTCTGAGTGATGCCTCAGCAATTATTCATGTGGGCATCACTTGCCATAGGCACTTCTGATACCCCTACCCAAATCTAATCCTATTATTCATGTATGTGTCTGGCCATGGGCATTTTTGGTAGCTCTACCTGAATCTAGTACTATTTGCCCTGATCCTCAAAGCATACTTGACTAAAAGTAAGATAGATTGATAATTTTGCATTTAAATGATTAAAATTGTATTTGTTAATAGTTTTGTCACTTTTAACTCTTCACTCAATAACAAACTACTCAGATTGACCTCTTACTGTTGGAGGCCCTACATTAAGTTTAATGACTGGTAGCCATGAATCTGAGAGTTTGAGCTCCACATGGGTAGGAAACACTTAATTTCAGTGGTTATCTGTCTTGATCCTCACATCTCTATGACTTATAACTTGGGCTATTTGACCAACTTCTTTCAAGTTCAGCTCAAAACTGGAGACCTCGTAGTAAGTCATGAGTGAGTTCTACCACTGGTTCCCACAAAGGCTGATTCCAGCTGCGACTGTAACTGTTATTCTCCATTTGGCCCAATTTGTATTAGGTATAGCTGTGTCATTCTAATCTTCTAGATATACATTTTTTTAAAAATTATTGGACATCATTTATATTGTCTGCAGCATTTCAAAATTTTAAAAAAAGAGCTACTTCATTCTCTAGATGGTGTCTGAATATTTTTTTAATTTTTTAATTTATTTTAATTTGAGACAGAAAGAAAAAGAGAGAGAATGTGTGTGTCTGGGCCTCCAGCCACTGCAAGCAAACACTAGATGCATGTGCCACCTTGTACATCTGGCTTATTTGGAGCCTGGGGAATTAAACTGGGGTCCTCAGGCTTCGTAGGCAAATGCCTTAACTGCTATCCATCTCTCCATCCAAGTATTTTTACCTATAGTTTCCATCTTTTCCATCTCTAACTCCTTATCTGCCTTTGACCCAGATCCATGTTCTTTTGCAATTGTGATGTAGTATATAAATACCCTTACCTTAGCCTCATGTTTCCCCATTTTTAAAGAAAGATGACAGTGAAGTATATATTCAATAAAGTTATATGGTGTGGATTATATGCATATCTATTTTAGCTAAAATATTGACTCAATATTTTAAAACTTCATGAATTTAACAGTGATATGGGAGATGGACAAAGATAGAAAACTTTACTGGAGTTTCTTTTGGAGGTAGAAAAGAGGAAACAAATATTGTTTTGCCAAATGATACTCCAGAACACTAATTAAAGATTGACTTCACGGAAAAATAATACACCTTCCCCTGTATTCTTTATGGGGAATTTTATATTTTCTAAGCCTTTATTTTACACATTCTTTAATAACACAGAACATGTATAGTGTACCTTAGGCAGTTTCATAAGGATGAAATATTCAGCTTCTGTAGTATTGATTCAATATAGACATTATAATTACTAGTACAGCACTTGCAAGAAGTTCAGATATGTATATGAGGTTCAGATAAGTATGTATGGATGTACACAAATGTGACAGAAATGCAAACAGTTAAGAGTAATATGCTTTTACATTTTGATTTTCAAGTTTTGTTTGGGATTTTTTCTGAATACTGAATAGTACTTAGGAGATACTAAAATTTGAAAAAATTATCACCTTTACTACATAATGCTATATGAATATTTATGATATATTTTATTCATAAAAACTTTTATTGATAATTATTAAACATAAAATTCTGTTTTGCATGACTTCAAAGCATGGTTGTTTTTCTACAGTTAACCATAGTTTTAAACATCTAACTGGTGTCATTTGATTGATAAAGATATTTCTAGAAATTATACTTTAAGTCTTTTAGATGTGTATAGATAAAATGGAGGGTTATGTATTCAAATATACTATCAAATACAAGTGGATGAAATAAATTGGGGCATTTCTATTTCTATTATAAATGAGTGAAATGACTCAGTGGGATTCCAACCACAAACACTTGACAGTTTCTGAAAGTAGATGTTATTATAAAGCAATTTTTAAAAGTCTCACAGGTTAGCTTCCAGCTCTCTATGAAATCCAGAGCATAGCATGGCAAAATAGTCATGTGTTACACCTCTTATTTTCAAGGGTTTTCAGTGAGCATAAAGACTGGTTAAAGAGAATGTCTAGTTTTTAATCCTAATGGCTACATGGTACTCCTTAGGTTTGTGTTCATGCCTTGTTCAGTACTGTCCTAATCATTGGGGTGCATATACTCCTTTTCCCTGTCACAAAAATGGTTTCTTTAATAAGATGTACCCCTGAGGAGAAATATGACTCAACCTTGTTTGTGAGAGTAGACAATGAAAAATATATAAGATATCTATGTAGAAATATATAATTCTAGTTTAATAAAATATTTGCTGCCAAAAGCTATAGTAACCTGTCAGGTATACTAGCTTATCTAATAAATATGCCTTTTCAAAATGTTCTAACATTTTGTGTTGGAAACTTAAATCAGAGTTTAATTTTAGTATAAGTAACACTAGGGCTGGAGAGATGGCTTAGCAGTTAAGGAATTTGCCGGTGAAGCCTAAGGACCCAGTTTGGTTTCCCCAGTACCTAAGTAAGCCAGATGCAATAAGGTGGTACATGTTTCTGGAGTGTTCTGCAGCGTCAGGAAAGGACACCTAAGGCATATCTGTGCAGAGTCATATTACAGAATTTATCTCAGTGACATTTGTGAAAGTTTATTTTCTCAAATTAAGTTGTACATTCAAAGATTGAGGCCTTGTACTAGTAATGTAAATGCTCAAGGAAGAATGACCCATGTGAACTGCACAGATACTGAATTTCTTATAACATGATCAAGTATTATAAGTTACAACATGTACACTGCGAAGCCTCATTGAAAAGACCAGACCATTCAGAATGGAAGGGCAAGATGATCATGAGGTTAGAGTATGTTACATACAGAGAGACAGGCAGGGACAGAAAGAGAGTGGGAGAGAGGATGATATAAGTGGTTTAGTGTCTGGGATCAGGTGCATAAATGCAGCTCAGCTCCGTAGTAGGCATTTTGCCCAGCATATGTGAAACTCCATGGTTTGATATCCATCATCATCATCATCACCATCATCATTGTCAATCATTTAAAATCAAATCTCTGGCTGAAGAGATGGCTCAGCAGTAACACATACTTGCATGCAAAGCCTGACAGTCCAAGTTTGATTACCTAGTACCCAGGTAAAGCCAGATGCACATGTGGCTTGTATATCTGGAGCTCATTTGCAGTAGTAAGAGGCCCTGTTTGCCCATATCCATATGCCCTCTCTCTCTCTCTCTCTCTGTCTCTCTCTCTCTCTCTCTCTCTCTCTTTATCTCTCTCAGTTTCTCTCTTTCCTAAATATATAAATAAAATCATAAATGTGTTATGGGAAACCAGGAAAAAGAACTGAATGGAAACTGAAATGTAAAAAGCAAGATATGAGAATAAACATTTCACTGAGAAAGTGTAACATCATATTAAGATCTCCATAACTTTCACCATATCTTTGAAATTCTAAGGTAAAAAATATTCAAATTAAAACACAAAGGAAAAAGCTGGAAAGAAATGAGCGGAGCCTTATTGACTTGTTGGGAAGAAAAAGACAATGTGAGGTCTGAGCAATTAAGAGTATCAGAGTAAGAAAAGAGATCCATGTACATAAAAGTAGGGGGAGTTATGATTGGAAATTTTAAAATATGAGGGCAATTTTCTGCTTCCATATACAACTGGCTCAATAAAATCTAGGAGAAAAACTCATCTTTTCTCCCTTCTTCTCCAGAGATGCTATAATCAAATTGCTGAAAAGTAGGAAACACTGCAAAATGACTCAATAACCAATAATAATTCTAAGATTGGTTTAATGCTTCCTAAAATTTAAAATACTAAAATGTTTGCGGATGCCACTGGCAGTTGAAAAATGTAAAAGTAAACAACATCATAAAACTAATATTAATTTAGTGCACTATATTTTAAATGCTAGAAATGGTGAAAATGGAAGTCCTTTGTTGTTTGTGAAAAATTTACCAAAAATAATTGAATAGTTGTTTGCTTTCTCATTGTGTAGCATGATATAGAACCTGTGTCTTTTCAAGAGCTCTAAAAACTATCAAAGTTCTTTTAATGAATAGGTCAGTTTTGAACATGTTATCCTTTATGGGTCAAACTTGTGAGATATCTTTTATGGGGAAGTTATTTTTGTCAGTGCCACTTCCTCTAGGATCTTTCTTTCCTTCCCTTCCCTTCCCTCCCCTTCTCTTTTCCCTTCCCTTCTTTCCTTTCTTTTGAAGTAAGTGTTAAGGCACTGTAACAATAGTTTTCTACCCATTTTCTGAATTGCAAGATAAAGAATATTGTACTATAAAATTATGATGATATTGCTAATATCATTTTTTTCAATCATATGAATGTTCTTACTTGTAGATTTAACAGGAAGTATATATTTTTGAGACCAAAGAAACAATGAGATTTGTTTCAAATCTTAAATAGAAATGGCAAATACAACTTTTAAAAAATCTGCTGAAAGCTAAAACCATCAGGGAAATTACTTAGGGGAGCATCAATGTAGTGAAGTTTCTTATTCAATTACTCACATCTGGAAGGCATTCTTATGCCTGCAGAAGAGAGACTGAGGCAACTGATTTAATAACTTACAAAGCACTTAAAAAACTTTATGTAAAAGATATGCACTATGTTGTAGTTTACAAGATGAAAGCCCCACTCTACATCAAAATCTATGCAACAGAGAAAAAAAAAAAAAACATGATTATTAAATGCTTGAATTTTACCCTCTTTTAAATTCTCTCTCTTCCTCTCTCTTGCTCTCACATAAACACAAAACCCCTTATGACTTCAAACCATCTTCTAAGATATTTTCATATGACTATTCTACCCTGCACACTTACTAATCAGATATATCTTTCCTCAGTAAATTATGACCAACTTTTATTTAAAATTTTTTGTTTATTCTTTATTTACTTATTTGAGAGCAACAGAGACAGAGAGAGAGAAAAAGAGAGAGAGAGAGAGAATGGGCACGCCAGGGCCTCCAGCCACTGCAAACAAACTCCAAATGCATTTGGCATCTTATGCATCTGGCTTATGTGGGTCCTGGGGAATCAAGCCTCCAAATGAGGTCCTTAGGCTTCACAGGCAAGTGCTTAACCATGAAGCCATCTCTCTAGACCTGATGGTCAACTTTTTAGACAGTAATCCTTCTGAGAAATAATGGTTCTAATTGTGAAGAAATACATTTGTACCAACTATAAAGGATTAGTGCATTATCTGAGCTCTACATGAAAATCTGTGCACCTTTATGAAAACGTAGTAAGGACAAAAGGAATAGAAATCTGAAATCTGTAGCTACTACCAAGTTTATGGAACCAATTCTGGAAATATCACTTTTTTTTTTTTTTTTTTTGGAGAGACAGAGAGAGAGGGAGAGGAAGACAGATAGAGATGGGCACGCCAGCAGCCTCTCAGCTACTGTGAACAAAATCCAGATGTGTGTGCCCCCTTGTGGTCACGTGCATCATTGCACCCTTGCGTCATTGCATCTGGCTAAATGTGGCACCTGGAGATTGGAACCGCTGGAGATTGGAACCAGGGTTCTTAGGCTTAGGAGGCAGGCGCCTTAACCGCTAAGCCATCTCTCCAGCCCTGGAAGTATCATTTTTTAAAAGTGTACATGACTAAACCGGGCATAGTGGCACACACCTTTAATCCCAGCACTCAGGATGCAGAGGTAGGAGGATCGCCATGAGTTCGAGACAACCCTAAGACTACATAGTGAATTCCAGGTCAGCCTGGACCAGAGTGAGACCCTACCTCAAAAAAAAAAAAAAAATGAGCAAACTAAAAGTGTACATGACTAAAATTAAATTAGTTTTTTTAGAAAAAAAATAGTTTTTCATGGTAGAGTCTCACTTTAGTCCAGGGTGACCTGGAATTCACTATGTATTCTCAGGGTGGCCTTGAACTCATGGCGATCCTCCTATCTCTGCCTCCTGAGTGCTGGGATTAAAGGTGTATGGTACTACGCCTGGCTCTATATAATTTTTTGAAGGTGGACTAAAGAGAGCACCCCCCACACACATGTGTATGTGTGGGTGTGGTGCTAATCATGAGATTGGTATCATTTTCATAAACTAACCATAGTATGCTTTAAAGAGCAGTTATGAAATAATATGTTTAGTTGTTTTGAGATAAGTGAAATAAGTTAAAGAACAGGATGGATACCGGAGTGTCATATATAACTTAAATGCCATCCTGATAAGCACAATGAGCAGTGTTGTCACTATACACATTATTCTATCAATTATAGTAAAATTTTAGGACAGCAGAAAGCAAGAAGAATAAATCTTTTTCAAAGTCACTTGCCTTTTAGGGGCAGGAGAGATGGCTTAATGGGCAAGACGCCTGCCTGCCAAGCCTAAGAATGCCTGTTTGTCCTCCAGGTCCCACATTTAGCCAGATGCAACTGAGGCAAGTGCACAATGCTGCACTTGCCCACAAGGGGGCACATGCATCTGGAGTCCACTCACAGAGGCTGAGAGGCCACTGGTGCTCCCATTCTCTCTCTGCCTCTTCTTCTCTGTCTCTGTATCTGTCTCTTTCTCCTTCTGTGTCTCTCTCAAATAAATAAAAAAATACACTTACCTTTTAATTGTACATTCTCAAAATTATTTTACCGTTTTTCAGAGGACATGTGTCACTATGAAAATCAGAAATAACACATGCACATATGAATATATATTTAAATATAAATATTATGCAAAAAGATGGTTCTTCTTATGTTTATTTGTCTTTAGTTAAATAATAAGTTGCTATATACATAGAGCCATGGCTTGGCTTGAATACATGTGTCACTCAAAAATTCATGTTAAAGGGCTGGAGAGATGGTTTAGTGGTTAAACGCTTGCCTGTGAAGCCTAAGGACCCTGGTTCGAGGCTCAATTCTCCAGGACCCACGTAAGCCAGATGCACAAGGGAGTGCATTCATCTGGAGTTCGTTTGCAGTGGCTGAAGGCCCTGGCACTCCCATTCACTCTCTCACTACCTGCCTATTTCTGTATCTCTCTCTATCTCTCAAATAAATAATAAAAATATTTTTAAAAATTCATCTTAAATACTTAATGCTCATCAAAATGATGGTATCAGGAGGCGAGTCTCTTTGGTGGTAAATAGAACATGGGGGCCCTGGTGAAAATGATAAATAAAAAGTTGGCTGGTCCTTTCCACTGTGGGAAGATGCAAAAGGACCAGCCTCAGGCATAAAAATTAAGCTTTTGTCTTGTAGAAGCAAACAACCAGGCTATGATTTTATCTGCACAAATAAAATGTGAAACTTAGTGACTTCAAATGACAGGTTTATTAGTTCATATGTTCTTGGTTCAGGAGTGTAGGTATAGAATAGATAGTTTCTTGGCCTAGAATCTCACATGGCTGAAGTCAAAGTGTTGGCTTTGTTCCACTGTCACCTAGAATTTGGGATTTTTTTTTTTTTTGACATCTATTAGGTAGTTGAAATTTTCTCTAAGGTTACTGTTTGTTTAGCTACTTTTCAGCAAGGGGCTAATTCATGGCTAAAAAGCCTTGAGCATGTGGAACCCCCTTCCTTAGTCCCAGCCTTGATACTCTTAGTTACTTCACCTTCAAGAGCTCTTCAGACTAAATCAGACATCCCCAGGCTAATCTTCCTTTTTAATTAAAGCCAACCTTTTAGTAAACTAATCATGGCAGATTCATCATGTGTCATTTGATAGATGTACTCACACTCAAGAGAAGGGATGCTGGGGGGTCATTTTAGAACTTAATCTGCCACTTATACAAACTCAGATTGGGAGACTAGGTTCCTAGTTGGTCACTGTAGCTTTCCAAACTGTCCTCTTTCCTTTGCACCTTTAGAGTTTTCACAGTGTGGCAGGTGAATCAGTATACTTTCATCTGACAGGTATGATTTTTCCTCAAGAAAATAAAGAAACAAATAAAGCATAAATACGTAATGGCTATACAAATCAAATAAATTATTCTGATATATCCTAGGTACAGGAAATATTTCCTAACTAGAAAGCTACTTTTCTGCTTTCTATCCTCTAAGTTGATTTCATCTTAGAAGGCATATCACACACACACACACACACACACACATACACACACACCACTTCCTTCACAATCTCTGCTTCTTTCTCTATAGAAAAATAGAAAAAATAAACTTAAAAGGAAAAATGTAGAAAGACAATGCCTCCAAAATCTGGTGCATTTCTTTTCGATCTTTTAAAATGATTATTATTATTATTAACAACATATTTGATATGGATATAGCTGTTCCCTCATCCCTGCCCCCATTCTATTGTGAACATTCCTCAGTGGGGGTGCAGGTTTTTCCCATGGAGTTTTAGTTTATGAATTGTGGGAGCAGCCGTCAGTTATTTTGGGGAGGAGGGAATGCCTCTGGGCAAGATGTCTCAACTTGTGGCTCTTACACTCTTTCCGCCCCCTCTTCCACAAATTTCCCTGAGCCATGGTGGGAGAGTTTTAAGTCCACATCAGTGATGAACTTTTAGGAGCCTCTGGACCTCTGCTTTCATAGGTGTTGAGTATCCTCAGCTTCTGTCTTCTACATGCTGGCACTGATTATCAGGTTCAGCATGGAAGCAGCACTCTTGCTCGTCTCCCCATTCCTCCCTGGTTTCAGCTGTGGTTTGGCTGAAGTGTGAGGGGTAGTTTATCTTCTTTGGTCTCCCTACCTTCTGAAAAAGAACACATTCTCCAACTGAGAGTGAAGTCAGCATAGTTTAAATGGGATAAGCATTATTAATGTCGGGAGAATTTGATGTATGTCACCATTATTTTAGCCAAAGACTAGTGAGCGCTTGACACTGTAGAGCATAATCTTTGTCTCCACAGGATTCTGCTCTGTTTCCCAACTCCTGTTCTGGGTTCCTTTACACTGAGGGGGTCTCTTAGCCAATCAGAAAACTATTACTTATTCACTGAGGCACTGGTGTGCAAATCATGTCAGGGTGTTTGCTTCTGAGTAGCTTAGACTTCTGGTTGTTCAGACCATTGTTGGCCATTTCCCCCCAGTAACTCATGCAGCACTTTTCAGCCAGGTCTCTCCATGCTCTGTGCCAGCAGCAAATGGTGTCTTCAGCAATAGGGTCTTAGCTTTTGCCTCAGACGGGTAATCAAGGGCTTTGACAGAAAGCTGTCTTGATTTGGGGACCTCATAGGTCTCTCTGATCAACAACTCAATACGGGTAGAAACCAATCTCTGGTACTGGGAGTTACAGAACACGGACCGAATATTTTTCTTTTAATCTTAGGCTTCATCTCACCTTCACTAGAGCCCTACTTTTCAGGTGCTCCCCCCTTACTCGTTTTGAGAGTTTTATCTTTTAGGCTCTCTCCAAGGATAAAGATTTCTATGGTATCAGCTCATTTTGTATTTAATTTTGTCTTGTTTTTACTCCTTGTCCTCCCCCCAAACCTTTCCTTCCCTATTGTCTGGGCCTTGAGGTGACTATCAGGCATGTCAGCAACTCCAGAAGTTCCAGGTTAGAAATTGCAGATAAGTGACACCATGTGGCACTTTTCTTTCTGTGATTGTGTGAGTTTACTGAGTGTGATCTATCCCAAGTCTGTCCATTTTCAACAAATTTCATTGTGTCTTTTTTTTTTTTCTTACTGCTGAGTAGAATTCCATTGTGTAAATGTTCCACAACTTGTTATCCATTCATCCAGTGATGGGCATCTGGGTTGATTCCAGTTCTTAGCTATAATTAATTGAGCAGCTATAAACATGGTTGAGCAAATATATCTGTATTGATGAATGGAGCATTTAGGATAAATGCCAAGTAAAGGAATAACTGGTAGAACTTTCTTTCTTTCTTTCTTTCTTTCTTTCTTTCTTTCTTTCTTTCTTTTTTTTTTTTTTTGGTTTTGCAAGAACTTTCTTTCTTTTAACAGACTTGCATAATAAGTGATGAGGCTAACATCTATTCCATAGAAAATTCACCATTGAACTTTCTGAACTATAACTTTAATGTATATTTATTGTGAGCATGGGTAATTTTATCTATCTTAAACATGCTATAGTTTATGCCATTAGGCAATGTTTTATGGTTGGCAGATTCCTTTACCCATTTATGTATTTGTGCCTGTTTTTAACCTTTTCTTATATTGTTACTTCTATTGTTTGATATGGCAGAAAAGAAAAATTCAATATAGTTATGTGTTTATGTTCCTAGTTATTGCACACATTTTTTAGCAGGTCTTGTAGCAATACAATTGGGAGTATACCATAGCTCTGCTGGGCTATTTTATGAGGCAATAATCCTATTGGTTATGAGTGAACTCGATTACAATGTTACGAAACTACAGTGGAAATGCTATTACCTTACAAACGTTTTGGGTTGATATTTCATTTATTTTTGAATTATGCCCAGTAGAGATATAGTAGGAAGTCAAAGTTCTTCAGGTGAAGTCTAACTGAAAATGAAATTAAGAAATCACAAAATGAAAATACCTGCTGATCTATGTGTCTTGAAAATTCTCCAAATTATTCCCTTGATTTTTTTTTTTATTTGGCTGACCTGGTGCCCATTTTTTCAATGTTCTTGTATGAAACTGCTGTAACATGAAGGATATGCTTAAATATAATAATATGTATAATCTATTAAGCCAATGATATTGAAACAATCATTTTCCCCTCACATCATTGTTTTGTGTCTTCAATATTCTATATAGTCTTGGCACTTAAAACACTAGGATTATAAGTCAATGCAATTAAAATCTCAAGCTTTTTTTCTTTATCTTTACCCCCCTTTTGATTTCACTTATAGGTGTAAATTAAATAAGTAAAACACCCCACAGACTTATGAAAGAACACATCATCAACTGCAGACATTTAGAGAATCTAACCTACATGCTATCTTTCTAATTATATATAGAATAGTGCATAACAGGTTAGTAGCAAATGGAGATTCCCTCTTTTGCTTTATTTTGTTTTTATAAACATCTTTTTCTGACATATTATTCATATAGTTACACATGTAAAACACAACTACTTCAATTTGTTATTCTTTGGTAATTAATAGGGCTAAATTCTATCTTTCTGTCTTATTCAGTAAACATTATTTCAGAAAAAAATTGAAGTCCTTCTAAAATACTTTATATGCTATCCTCTGATTAAAAATGTGTCATAAGAACTGGAGAGATTGTTCTTTGGTTGAAGGTGCTTGCTTGCAAAGCCCAATAGCCTGTATTCTATTCCCCAGTGCCCACATAAAGCCAGATGCACAAGGTGGTGCATGCATCTGGAGTTTGGTCTCTGACACGCTCATTCTCTGTCTCTCTCATGCATGTGCTCTTGCTCCCTCTGTATCACTTTCCTTGCAAACACATAAACAATAAAATTTTAAAACGTATCATAATTCTTCAGCTCCTTTATTGACATTACTTTCATTATTTTCTTTTTCATTGTCTACTTACAGGTATTTCTGTAGAAGTTGTGGCTTTCTTCCTCTTTCTGTATAAGAGCATTCTCTAGCTGCAGGATTATTTTCGACTGTGTGGTGCAATGCTGATATTCTAGAGTATGTGATATTAAACTATGGACTCTGACTAGATTCAACTTAACTCTTGATTTTTTGAATAAAGTGGTTTTGGGGATTCTAAGTATTTATTTTAGAAGATAATATTGAAATCTTAGTTTCACATGGAATTGATAGTTGTGGTCATGACTGAGAGAAGAAAATGTAATCATAAAATTCCGATGCTTTTCAGCTAATGCCACCTCACATTCTGTGAATTGACATGCTACAGGGATGCAAGGAATGAATAATTAGTGTTACTTCCCTTCCTCCCCTTCCCCAACTGAATCCAAATCATCCTTCCCAATCCCTCCTACCAGAATAAGGCATGCACGGGTGACATGCTGCAGAGCTGAAAATACTGCCTAATTAGTATTCCTCTCTGTTTTCAGCTTCCCCTTTAAGGGAATCAGTACCAACCCCATCTTAACCCTTCTCTGTCACAGCCATGTTTTTGAAGGCCTCGGGAAATTCTCCCTCTCTCATTCCCAACCATGTTATCAGTGAACCTTTACATGCTTGTCATATATCAAGTCAAAACTAGGGTTCAGTTGAGGCTAAGCCTCAGCAATGTTGCTGAATAGACACTCTGTGCTGTATCAAGGCCAGGTTTGCACCAAGTACTACAGTGGGAGGCTAGGAATTAATGCCAATCTTGAATCCAGTGGGATACCAGTCTACTGGATGTTGTGCTTTGACTTGGTAGAAATGGAAGCATTGGCATATTTGAAAACCTTGCTACAACAGGCAGAAGTCCATGCATTGACCAGGGCTACGGTCACATTTCACCTTCTGGGTGGCTTTCTCACACTAAATGTTAATAAGCTCCTCTACAGAAAGCTTCATTTGGTAGGCTTTCTTAACAGAGGCGACAGGAACATATGTGGCAAGAGGGAAGTAGATGCGAGGTAGGACATCTGGTTGGTATAAATACTGTAAGATCAGCATTCAGGATTCCACCAAGTCAAAGAAGGAAGACACAATCTCACTCCTAAGGTAGTTAAAGTTAGTGTTGTTTGGATAATCAACATCGAGAGTTCTGGGACAGATCTAGATGGTCTAGAGTCATTCCCATGAAGGCACAGTCACAATGCTCCAGGGTGCTTGCTGTGGGTGGTCAGGGAGCAGGTATGGGCACAGCCACAACTGTTGAAAGCTATAGGCTGAGTAATTGAAGAACTCCAGCTTGAACTTCGTGTCATAATTAACAGAGACATCTTCCAACAGCAGTGTTAAACCTAGATCCAGTTTCTCCACCAAAGCTTTGGAAAACGAAGAAGCCCTGAAGACCTGAGCACTGGTCAGCAGTCTTTTGATTTCCATCTGAGACAGGGTCAATGATGTCCCTGCCCAAGGGCATAGTTACTGGCAGAATCTTCCTTGCCTGTGATTAGCTGTTCAGAGTGAGAGAGCTGGCAGTAGGTAGCTGTGAGAGTTCACTAATAACTATGGGTTCCAGGTTACAAACACTACCACGGGCACATGTCTGCTGGAGCCTATCTCATTAAAGAAGGTGCTGAAGGAGCCATCTCCTCCTACAACCGTCTCCTTACTTAGCATCCGGCAGGAAAGCCATGTACCAGGCAGCAGAGCTCAAAGCAAGTCTTGCCCGTCTGGGAACCATTGTGACCAACATGAATGGAGATGCTCACCCACATGGTGGCTGCAGGTTAAAAGATAACAGAAGCCAACAAGGGTCCAGTTACCTTCATGAACAAAGTAGTCATCAACGTAATACACTTGTAAATAAAGTTTCATTGGAGCATAGCCTTGGCAAGTTTGTTTAATGTGTTATTTACAGTTCATTTTACGTCACAGTATCAAGTCTAAAAAATGTATTATCTTGTCCTTTACATAAAAATGTTGTGGTCTGCTGTTCAAGAAACTCACCTCAAACAGATGGAAATGTTGAATAAAGTATTCATTTCCTTATGACATGAAAGAAGTATTGTGGTTTTGGCTAGACACTCACAGCATCCTCAGTAGAATTTAGCTCTCACTACACATAGGGTTTAGTAGATCCGTAAGGTACTCATGGTTTTCCTCTTTTTCCCAACGTTAAATTCTCACTAAGCCTCTTAAGATCACTCACAACATAAACTACCTGTGCCACAATCTTGCCTTCAGAATGTGTGTTAGGGGAAGCATAAGCTTATATATCCACTATTCAGTATCTTCTACTATTTGTCAAACTGTTACTTAAATTAACAGAGTGAGTTATTGCATGACAAGGTCTTGTTCAATATTCATTTATCTTTCACCAAAAAAACAGTGTGTCAGACTAGAGAATGTGGATACATTCGAAAGATACATTCGAAAGAGTGGCATATCTATTACTCTTCTGTATTTTTGTGTGAGTAATCAGAGTTAATTTTAATATATGTAAGAAGTTGTTCATTAGTTATCTTCTCTTAAGACACTCCGCAAGTCAATGACCAACCAACATAAATTATATTATTATAGGGAACTAAGAAATATTGAATATTTTTACTGTTCCAGAGAAAAGACTGAATAGAAAAGACTGTATAGAAATGAAGACTCTTTGCTCTTGTTTTAAGTGGTATATCAGTGGTTAGGAAAATAGGAAAAATGTTTGAGGAAGTCTAAATCCTCACTGTTATCACCATAGCAATAGTGGGGACTCTTTGGATAGAATAGCCAGGACCCAGGATTACCAACATGTTATCTACTCAGTTGTGTAACAACACTGGGCTTGAGAATGTGAGCTGACCACTTAGAAAGAGAAAGGTAAGAGTAGTCTTGCCCACTAGTGTTAATGGAGAAGACTGGGACTCTGCAAACCCATAATATTAAGATACCAGAAAACAGGAACACCAATACTATTAGGTTCAAATCTACTCTATATATAAACATAGAAGAAAGTAGTCTTGTAGGAGCTATTGTGGTGGGAATTTATGGTGATATGGTAGGGTACCAAGTCATTAGGAACCAAAGTTGAGAGATGGAGAGAGTTTCAACAAAAATACATGAACATTGAATGAAGTCTGAGTTCAGGTACTTTAGCCTACATTGCTAGAAACAGAAGTTGTAATATCGTAAGTTTGGGTTTCTTTTTACAAGGAATACATCTTGAAAACAGCTCTGATATAGTTTCTATCTTTATTTTCTTGTATTCTAGTATCTGGACAATTTTAAGGTCAGGCTAATTCAGGTAGTTTATATCACTTGTTTCCAATCTTATTCTCAGTGACTCTATTGCAGTTATATTGTTGGGTTTAAAATCTGACCACAGGTAGTTATTGAAACTTTTTGAAACATATCATTGTTATAATATACACCAGGTTCAGAAAACTTGAATAGAAAAGGTTCTTTTATGGGGGCTAGGTGGGTATGGTGTGTGTGTGTGTGTGTGTGTGTGTGTGTGTGTGTGTGTGTTCAGTACACATGTATGTACAGATAAACACAACCATGAACATGCCTGTGTAGAGCACAGGACAATGTCAAGCACCCTTCTCTTCAATCATCCTCTTCTTTCTTAGAAAAAGGGTCTTTCACTCATTCCTGAGCTGTGGAAGTTCTAAAAGGTAGTTTGATTTCTAAGCTCAAGTGTAAAAATTCATTTTACCCTCTACCTTAGCCTCCACAGGCCTCCATGTCATATAGTTTGTTCCACTTTCTTAAGTAGCCTCTGGTTTGAAAAATAAAAAGATAAAAAGATGGCAGGGTCCCCTTTTGAAATCCCAGTATAGATTTGCAATCTTTTGCTCTGATGACTTTCAAATTTGGGATGATCTCAAGAAATTTTATCTTTGCCTTACTGCCACAAATAGCTTTCTATGTTAAAAATCACCTTCAATCTTTCACTTATAAATAAAAAAGCATCTAGATAATGACATAAAGCATTAAGCTTGCCAGCACTCCATTTCGGTTGGTCTTGTCATTCTCTCTTTTGCTGACTCCCTGGCAGGTCTCTTAGCTACTTGAAATAGTGTGGTTCATTTCAAAGATGTTGTGGATTTCATATCAATTTTTTTTTCAGGAAGATATATCTTGAAAATAGTATACTTATCAAAAAATCTATTTTGTCAGTATCCTTTTATGCTATTTAAACTCCCTATAGTAAATAGCCCAAGTAATGAAAAGTTTTGAACAATAAATTCTCCAATACCCATTTTGGGGAGTAAGACATTTCCCTCCTTGGAATCAATATTTTCCTCCTACGTTACTTTGAGTCACTTATTCATATAGCTATGATAACTTAAATTCTCCTTCATAAAGTCCTCTCTGAAAGCAATTAGCACATGCTTATTATTTAAAAATATATAAATTTACATGTCTATCCTCTTTTCCCAAATACTGCATTAATTGAGATTAAGCACTCCATAGATAATGTACATGATGTTGAATTACTACATGTCAGCCAGAGTCATCAGTCTCAAACCTTGAAACAGATTTGACAATGTATTTATACTTTCTTATTTTATTTTAAATATCCTAATTATTAGGGCTTATATTGCTACATTTTCCTTGGTTTTCATTAGCACATTAATACACCAGAAAAAATAATAGTAATTACTATATATTAGAGACCAATTATATAAATAATTAAAAGACATGAATTCACATGAAATTTATTTATTGTGTATGAAACAGAACAAAATTGACCTTTTCACTGTCCAGGTGTATGAATAAATGTTTTCGTATGTGGAGTTAGCCTTTACTTCTGGTTTTAATTGCCACAAAACTGAAATATTTTCACAACAGAAAATTATAGGTGATTGTTCATTTGTGAATCAGTCTTATGTAATCATTGTATATTTTAAATATAACAAAATATCATATTGTACCCAATAAATATATATGATTTTTATTTGTCCACTAAAAAATTTTAAAAATTAAGGAGTATAGTTTAGGAAACAGCAGATATAAATGAACATGTGAGATTCTGTTTAAGTTTTACTATGGGCGTGGTTTGGAAAGGTTTGTGTGCCTGTCAGTTGCTCCTTGTCAATAAGGTATAGCACTTACTTTTGTGTGCCTGAAACTCTCTCTTCCCCTCCCAAATACCACCACTTTCAGTTTAATTTGAAGCTATTATTTTTGTCTGTTTACAATTCACCCAACGCAGTATCTTCCTATGACTGTTTTTTACCTAGTAGAAACCTTGGTACCATCAATTCCCTCTTCTCTGGCCCCATTCCTCTGAGGGTGCTCCTCAATGTGATTGCTGGATTAGCCACAGGGTTTGGGGTAATGAGTTATGACAGCAGTAGTCAGAATTTGTGCACGTGCATGCGTGCGTGTGTGGGGCTGGGTGGCGGTGATGGGCAATATCTATGGATATTCCCTCCCACCATTTTTCTCTTATACACTTTCCACCCCTTCTTCAACAAAATTCCCTGAGCCTTGGTCCATACTTCTGCCCCACTTGCTGTAGCCCACCCCTACCAGAGCTAGGGTCCATGCTTCCTGCCCACCCCAGGCTGCTGGCCCCAGATTCATAACATTTTTTTTTTAATACTAGAGGTAGGAACAACTCTTTCTTTAGTAGAGGCCATTGGAATACAGAACATTTTGTTAGTTCTTTTTTCTAAAAAAAAAAATAAAGAAAGAAAGAAAGAAAAGAAAACGAATAAAAAAGAAGGAGTAAATGAAAGGGTCTTAAAAATTAATTTATTTTTCATGTGAAAAGATGCAAAAAGTAAGGATAAAAAAGAGTGAGAGGCTTTTGAAATTGAGATGACCCAATTCTGGTTATCATCCTCAAGGTCACAGACCACTGGCTTATTGAATTTCCTTCTGTGGATTACTGTTGTCCAGTGCCTACATTCTACCCTCACTTGAAACATGACCTTTCTCTTAAACCAGACTAGTTTCCTCCTAGAACTCAGCCTCACTCATCAAGTTAGCATGTGGGAGTATATCAAAGGGAAATAAGGGAGGGAACATGTTCAATTGTTTTCCTTTTTCTAGTGAGTCTATAAACTTATTTGAGATTTCTTCACTGAAGAAACAAGAAAACCTCTGTATATTAACCCTGAGGCATAGAACCTGTGGGTGGAGCCACAAAGGGTATATCTGAAAATGATGGCTACTTGAATCCCAAACCAGTATCATTACTCCCTGTGCTCTGAAGGAAGCTGTTGTGCCCAAACAAGCTTTTAAGGGGCCCAGGCTGTCTCTTAAGCACAGTGCTCAGGTTTGCTCACTTGTTTGTGGGCCTTTTAGTTTACTTATTTTCTGCATGCTGAGGGGAGGGAAGAAGGAGCATATAGTTAAAGGAGGTGAAAGCAGAGAAGGAGGTAGAGAAGGATGAGAAAGAGGAGGAGGAAAAGAGTAACTGGTGGCTGGGGGTGACAGGCAGAATCAATTCTGTGAGAAGCCAGCTATGTACCAGCTATAAACCAATTTGCTCCCTGATGGTATGAAAAAATAGTAGGTGGACCCAGTTTGAGTCCTCATGTTATGCTTTTGCAGTAAACCAAGTAAAGATATGTCCTTTGGGCCATTAAAGCAGTTCATCCAGAGCAGAGATATCATTTTAATACAGGTTCTCAAGAAGTATTATTGCATCTGCCCAGGAAAAACCAGATTAAGAAGAACACATTGCCAATGGCTATATATGTCAAAGGGGGAGAAGGAAGAAGGAGTTAAACAAAATTTTAATAGATGTTCACCATTTTAATGCTTTTATTGAAGATTATTCCTTATGGCTTCATGCTTGGGTCACATTTCAGGAATCAGTCATATTTCTCTTAAGCTCACACTGACAAGGATCTGTTCTTTGTCTCTGGTGACAGGACTGCCCAACCATTCCTAACCATAACTGAAGGCTGAGAGGATATATGGAATTTTTTTGTTATTATTGTTATGGAACAAAAGTTTCCTTTTCACTCACATATGATGTGGATTCTCAAGATGAGAAGGTATTTTCCACATCGTTGAGAAGTCTTCTAGCTTTGGTTTAAAAAATTATATATCAAACAATGATTTTTTGGAAATTATCATCCACACTTATATTCATGTAAAATCTAGATTAATATTACATGGTAACTAGGTTAAATCACTGGTCAAACCTTAATCTGACTGAATGCAATACAAACATGCTTCTAGTTCTACAAACAACTCTACATATTTCACATTTTATTAGAAATCATTGAAAATATTTAATACATTAAAAAACCTTTTTTTTTTTTTTTAGATGGAAAAATCTGGGTGAAATAGGATTTGTTCTGGTTACAGATACTAAAGGTAACCAAAGAGAAATAGACTTGGTAAAACCAATTTCTGTAAACTTATACAGGCATTTTCTCTACTCATGAGGCTGGGATTTCATGCCGCTGTGTAAATTGTTACTGCTAACTAGAATTATGATCTCTTCCAGATACAGCTAACTGCCATTTTTGTGCGGACATGGCCTTGGCCAATAGTGATTTGATTTTAGATGAAGTCTGACAAAAGGCAGAATGTGAAAAAGGTGAAATACAGGCAGACTCACAATGAATTAGAGGTGCCACATTTCGTTTTCTGTCATCCTTGTAGTTGTGACCTGCTTGAAAAGTCAGAAAACTAAAATGGAAGAAAAGTCTGAGAATCGGAAATCTTGGTGAGAAAATGCCACTGTCAGAAGATAAATGACCTTTCTCGATTTCCTCTTCATGTTCTGTGAATGTTTCTAGGAGTTAAATTTTGAGAATAATAGAATAAATGTTCATATTTCCACTGTGCATCAGGGCATTTTGTTACATAATTTTAGTGCTGAGGATAATGGGAGAAGAAAGCACCCTAGCATTGGTCTGTGCTGAGAAAAATGAACTGTCCGGTAAAAACGACAAGGCACAGCTGAGAAAATGTTCAGTGCTGCTTTTGTTTTGTTTCGTTATGTTACGATTTTGCCTTTACTGTTTGTTGATGCTGTATCTCATGGTGAAATTATCTCATTGCCACCTGTTGTGCATTTTCTACATCCCAAAGAGCCATTGACGATGAAGAGATGCTTCCAGAAGTGCACAGTCTGATGCTATTTCTTTCATCCAGCAACTTCTCTCTGTGAATGGCATTCTATGCACAGCCTGGTTCCAGCCACTGGGTCCTTCAAGTTCCTGTGAGAAATGAATCTATTCATATAAAGGGCTTCAAAATTTACATTCATAAAAATTCTTGTAAGTCTCTTTGATAATGAATACATACATCCTTGTGGGAAGAGAACAGAAGTGGTCAAATTTGCCTGCTTCCTCCCAGTCTTATAGTGTTTCCTAAGTAAGGTGCTTTCAGTACCTATCCTTCAATAGCTTATAAACTAATAAGAAATATAGTATAGGTGATACAAGACTTAAGAAGCAAATACATTTATATTGTTATATGTTCATATAGGATTCACTATCATGTGTTAATTATTGCATTATATATACACATGCATATTCTATAGGTAATATGAGGAATAGCCATACATAGAAAGAGAAGCATTGAATACCGTGGAAGACAGGAAATTTAGAAGTCTAAATTATAGTGCAAAGCCTTGATTCTTATTCTATAATCAAATAATTATTATTTGTAAGCTTTCTCTTTGGGAATAGGAAACTGATTCTGTTGTTACAATCACTACTATAATAATGTTATGTGTTAGAACATTATTGCCATGGTCAGGGTACACTCATGTTTAATGCTGATACTCCTAGAAATGGGCAGGTACCTGTCTTGTCACCATGTTTCAGGCAAAAAGGCTTAATGCTTTTATAGCACAATCAATAAGGGGCAAAAATAAGATGTAAATTCAGATGTTTCTAAGTTGGAAACTTATGCTTTTAATCTCTACATCACTATCATCTCTCTGGTTAAATGCATTTCATTAAAAAAGGCAAAAAACATAAAAAAAAATAAAGTAATGAAAGGAAATAGTCTTACTTATAAGTGATACAAGATGGCTTTTCTTTTCTGGAGCGCTGGGATTAAAGGCGTGTGCCACCACACCCGGTAATACTATACTTTCAAAATAAAATTATGCAATGATAGGTTTAAAATATTCTCAACTCCAAACTCTTCTGTAGCTCATGTTTCTTCCCTGTGTCCAATAGAATCTCAAATTTAAGGCCAGCATTATTTTCCATCTCCAAAACTTTTATTGTCATAATGCTTTCAAGTAAACATATTTAATTTCAATTCCAACATATAGCATTGCTTTAATTATTGTCTTGTAATTATTTCATGTCTGAGTCTTTCTCTCCAGTGATAATAACCTTTTTGAAGTCAGAGTCCTGATCTTACAGGGAGTAATTATATATTTCAGAAGTTTCTGAAAAGTTGATATAAACTCTCGAGATGTATTTAATTTTACAGGTAAATACTATTTCATTTTCTCAAGATAGTACTTCTGGGCCTGGGGAAATGACTCAGTGGTTAAAGTCATTTGTTTGCAAAACCTGCCAGCCTGGGTTCAATTACCCAGTACCCACATTAAACCAGATGTACAAAGTGGTGATTGCATCTAGAGTTTCTTTGAAGTGGCAAGAGATCCTGGCTTTTCGATAGTCATTCTCTCTCTCTTTCTCTCTTGATCTCTCTCCACTCAGAAATAAGTAAATGAAAAAAAAAGTTTTAAAAAGATCTCTTTTGGATGGAAGACTATATTAGTTTTTTTTTTTTTTTTTTTTTTTTTTTTTTTTTTTTTTTTTTGCATATATATATATATATATATTTTTATATATATTTATATATATATATATTTGGAGAGAGACAGAGAGAGAGGGAGAGGAAGACAGATAGAGATGGGCGCGACAGCAGCCTCTCAGCTGCTGCAAACAAAATCCAGATGTGTGCACCCCCTTGTGGTCAAGTGCCACATTGCGCCTTTGCATCTCTTTGCATCTGGCTAAACATGGGAACTGGAGATTGGAACCGCTGGAGATTGGCACCAACGTTCTCAGGCTTAGGAGGCAGGTGCCTTAACCACTAAGCCATCTCTCCAGCCCTCCATTTTTCCTTATTTTAAAATATTTTTTTAGGGCTGGAGAGCTCACTTAGTGATTAAAGGCACTTGCTTTCAAATCCTGATAGCCAGAATTTGATTCCCTACTACTCACATAAAGGAAGATGCACAAAGTTGTGCATGCATCTGGAATTCATTTACGGTGACATGAGGCCCTGATATGCTCAT
>JAEOAD010001094.1:0-40075 GCA_036365145.1 Orientallactaga sibirica
TTGTTCTTGGAATGATTTGCTTACACATGAAGATGGTTGAGTGCAGCAAGTTCATACTATCCTGCTTTGTGTAATCTAACAAGATGTACAACTTAGTAAATTCCTTTCATTTATAAAGTAGTTTGCTTAGAAAACAAAGATCTTCATTGCCGAACACTGTTCAGTGTGAAATAAGCTAGTTCTGTTCTCCGAATGAGTTACTTTCATACGATGATTTTTGACTGCAGTAAGATCAAACGTTCCTGGTTTGTGTAATGTAACAAGATGTACAACTTAGTAGATTCGTTTCATTTCTAAAGTAATTTGCTTAAAAAAAACAAGATCTTCATTGCCGAAAACTCTACTGTGTGAAATAAGCTAGTTCTGTTCTCGGAATGAGTTGCTTTCGTACGAAGACGGTTGAGTGCAGCAAGTAGAAACTTTCCTGGATTCTGTAATCTAACAAGATGTACAACTTAGAAGATCCGTTTCATTTCTAAAGTAGTTTGCTGAGAAAACAAAGATCTTCATTGTCGAAAACTGTACTTTGTGAAATAAGCTTGTTCTGTTCTTGGAATGAGTTGCTTTCCTAAGGGAGACAGTTCAGTGAAGCAAGTTGATAATTTCCTGGTTTGTGTAATGTAACAAGATATACAACTTAGTAGATTTATTTCATTTCTAAAGTAGTTTGTTTAGAACACAAACGTCTTCATTGCCAAACACTGTACTTTGTGAAATAAGCTACTTCTGTTCTTGGAATAAGTTGCTTTCCCATGAAGACAGTTGAGTGCAGCAAGATCAAACTTTCCTGGTTTTTGTAATCTAATAAGATGTACAACTTAGTAGATTGGATTCAAATCTAAAGTAGTTTGCATAGAAAACAAAGATCTTCATCGCAGAAAACTGTACTGTGTGAAATAAGCTAGTACTGTAAAATCGGAATGAGTTCCTTTCCTATAAAGACGGTTGAATGCAGCAAGATCAAACTTTTCCGGTTTGTGTAATCAAAAATGATATACAACTTAGTACTTTGGTTTCATTTCTAAACTAGTTTGCTAAAAAAACAAAGATCTTCATTGCCAAAAACTGTACTGTGTGAAATAAGCTCATTCTGTTCTTGGAAAGAGTTGTTTTACTACGGAGACGATTGAGTGCAAAAGTTAATACTTTCCTGGTTTGTGTAATCTAACACTATGTACAACTTGGTAGATTCATTTCATTTCTAAAGTAGTTTGCTTAGAAAACAAAGATCTTCATTGCTGAACACTGTACTGTGTGAAATAAGCTAGTTCTGTTCACCGAATGAGTTGTGTTTCTATGAAGATCGTTGAGTGCTGCAAGATCAAACTTTCCTGGTTTGTGTAATTTAACAAGATGTACAACTTAGTAGATTCATTTTATTTCTAAAGAAGTTTGCTTAGAATATAAAGATCTTCATTGCTGAAAACTGTACTGTGTGAAATAAGCTAGTTCTGTTCTTGGAATGAGTTGCTTTCCCACGAAGAAGGTCGAGAGCAGTAAGTTGATACTTTCCTGATTTGTGTAATCTAACAATATGTACAACTTAGTAGATTCCTTTCATTTCTAAGTAGTTTGCTTAGAAAACAAAGATCTTCATTGCCAAACAGTGTACTGTGTGAAATAAGCTAGTTCTGTTTACGGAATGAGATGCATTCCTACGAAGACGGTTGAGAGCAGCAAGTTGATACTTTTCTGAATTGTGTAATCTAACAGGATGTATAACTTAGTAGATATGTTTCATTTCTGAAATAGTGTGACTAGAAAATAAAGATATTCAGTACATAACACTGTACTGTGTGAAATAAGCTAGTTCTGTTCTCGGAATGAGTTGCTTTCCTATGAAGACAGTTGAGTGCAGCAAGTTGAAACTTTCCTGGATTGTGTAATCTAACATGATATACAACTTAGTAGATTCGTTTTATTTCTAAAGTAGTTTGCCTAGAAAACAAAGGTCTTCATTGCCGAACACTATACTGTGTGAAATAAGCTAGTTCTGTTCTTGGAATGAGTTGCTTTACCAAGAAGAAGATTGAGTGCAGGAAATTGATACTTTCCTCATTTGTGTAATGTAGCAAGATGTACAACTTAGTAGATTCGTTTCATTTCTAAAGTAATTTGTTTAAAAAACAAATATCTTCATTCCCAAAAACTGTACTCTGTGAAATAAGCTAGTTTTGTTCTTGGAATGAGTTGCTTTACTACCAACTCGGTTTAATGCAGCAAGTTGATACTTTCGTGGATTGTGTAATCTAATAAGATGTATAATTTAGCAGATTCGTTTCATTTCTAAAGTAGTTTGCTTAGAAAACAAAAATCTTCATTGCCGAACACTGTACTTTGTGACATAAGCAAGTTCTGGTTCGGAATTAGTTGCTTCCCCATGAAGACGGTTGAGTGCAGCAAGTTGATACTATCCTGGTTTGTGTAATCTAACAAGATGTACAACTTCCTCATTTCGTTTCATTTCTAAAGTAGTTTGCTGAGAAAACAATGATCTTCATTGCCGAACATTGTACAGTGTGAAATGAGCTAGTCTGTTCTCAGAATGACGTGCTTTTCTATGAAGATGTTTCAGTTCAGCAAGATCAAAGTTTCCTGCTTTGTGTAATCTGACAAGATGTACAACTTAGTAGATTCGTTTCATTTCTAAAGTAGTTTGCTTAGAAATAAAGATCTTCAGTGCCGAATACTGTACTTTGTGAAATAACCTACTTCTCTTCTGGGAATGAGTTGCTTTCCCACGAAGATGGTTGAGTGCAGCAAGATCAAACTGTCCTGGTTTGTGTAATTTAACAAGATGTACAACTTAGTAGATTTGTTTCATTTCTAAAATAGTTGGTTTAGAAAACAAAGATCTTCATTGCCGAAAACTGTACTGTGTGTAATAAGCTAGTTCTGTTCTCGACATGAGTTGCTTTACTATGAAGACGGTTGAGTGTAGCAAGTTGATACTTTCTTGGTATGTGTAATCTAACACGATATAATACTTAGTAGATTCATTTCATTTCTAAAGTAGTTTGCTTATAAAACAAAGGTCTTCATTGCTGAACACTGTACTGTGTGAAATATGGTAGTTTTCTTCTGGGAATGAGTTGCTTTCCCATGAAGACGGTTGAGTGCAGCAAGTTAACACTTTCCTGGTTTGTGTCATCTAACAAGATATACAACTTAGTAGATTTGTTTGATTTCTAAAATAGTTTGCTTAGAAAACAAAGATCTTCATTGCCAAAAATTGTACAGTGAAATAAGCTAGTTCTGTTCTCGGAATGAGTTGCTTTCCTACGAAGACGGTTGAGTGCAGCAAGATCAAACTGTCTTGGTTTGTGTAATCTAACAAGATGTACAACTTAGTAGATTTGTTTCATTTCTAAAGTAGTTTGCTTCAAAAAAGAAAGATCTTCATTGCCAAAAACTGTACTGTGTGTAATAATCTAGTTTTCTTCTCAGAAAGAGCTGCTTTACTATCAAGACAGTTGAGTTTAGCAAGTTCATACTTTCCTGGTATGTGTAATCTAACAAGATGTACAACTTAGTAGATTCGTTTCATTTCTAACGTAGTTTGCTTAGAAAACAACGATCTTCATTCCCAAACATTGCACAGTGTGAAATAAGTTAGTTCTGTTCTCGGAATGAGTTGTTTTCCTACAAAGACAGTTGAGTACAGCAAGAACAAACTTTCCTGGTTTGTGTAATCCATCAAGATGTACAACTTAGTAGATTCATTTCATTTCTAAAATAGTTTGCTTAGAAAACAAAGGTCTTCATTGCCGAACACTGTAGTGTGTGAAATAAGCTAGTTCTGTTCTCAGAATGAGTTGCTTTCCCACGAAGAAGGCTCAGTGCAGGAAGTTGATACTTTCCTGGATTGTGTAATCTAACAAGATGTACAGCTAAGTAGATTCGTTTCATTTCTAAGGTAGTTTGCTAAGAAAACAAAGATCTTCATTGCCAAACAGTGTACTGTGTGAAATAACCTAGTTCTGTTCTGGGAATGAGTTGCATTCCCATGAAGACGGTTGAGTGCAGCAAGTTGATAGTTTCTTCGTGTGTGTAATCTAACAAGATGTACAACTTAGTAGATTTGTTTCATTTCTAAGGTAGTTTGTTTAGAAAACAAAGATCTTCATTTCTGAACACTGTACAGTGTGAAATAAGCTAGTTCTGTTCTCGGAATGAGTTGATTTCCTACGAAGACGGTTGAGTGCAGCAAGGTCAAACTTTCTTGGATTGTGTAATCTAACAGATGTACAACTTAGCAGATTCGTTTCATTTCTCAAATGTAGGATATGTTCCTTTTGTGAGGAGAGCTAAGGGTGTACTGCCTGCTGCACAAGCAAGGGTAGGGACACCCCCAAAGCTTTCCCTCTACTTGAGGACGTGTCCCTTTCCTAACCTTTAATATTTTGCTTGCTAGTTAGCTTGGCAATCAGTATATACTGATAAACATGGATGAGAAATTTTATGCAAGGACAATTCGTTTAAAAAACATTTACTGAGAATCATGTTCTGGCCAAGAAGGAGATACCGAGAAGAAGGAGATACCAAGAAGAAGTAGATACCAAGAATTTGTCGTTTGTCCCAGAATTTCAGGTGTTCTCATGGGAAGCATTGTAGTGATATGACATAAAAACCGCTTGCAAAAAATAAAGTTTGCCTTTTGCCTCCAGAGCACTGGCCATTTCAGTTCTTTTTTAAAATCTCCCTCCATACTTTGCAATCACCATACATCAGCGGGCTCCGACAGATGGTGCCGAAAACCCGGGACCTCTAGCAGCCTGAGAGGTCAAGTGCAAAATACTTGGATATAGGGAAGATCGCCATTACCGAGCCGCGCCGAAGAGAAAGTAACATGAGTAACGGGGAGCAGGGTAGTGAGAACTGAAATATACTTAAATATGGGAAATACAATTGAGCCAGAAAGAGAGTTATTTGTTCAAGTTCTGTGTAGCTTGCTATGAACTAGAGGAATAAAAGTAGATAACTCTCAGCTTATTCACTTCTTGGAATTTGTACAAGTTTGTCCATGGTTTCCTGATGAGGGGTCTATTAATGTGGAGACATGGAAAAAGGTTGGTGAATGTATCCGCGGCTGGTACCAGGCTCATGGACCAGAAAATGTGCCTGTGGATGCATTTGCTTTGTGGTCTTTAATTCGAGATTGCCTTAGGGGTGATTCTGAAATGGATAAATGGACTAGAGGTACTCAAGCTAGCATTAGAAAAACGAAGTCCTTTGAATCTTTGGTGCCTCCTAATATACCTGTTCCTCCTATTCCTTCTGCCTCTCCTTTTGATTCTGTTCCTCCAAAGTATGAGCAACCAGATGTTAACATAAAGGATAAAAAGGAAATTATTGCTGAAGCACAGTTAGCCCAGGAGTCAGGAGATGAGGAAGTTCCGTGGGATGACTTGGCTGAACAAGCCTTTGTTTATGGAAGGGATAGGGAAGCATTTTTAGCAACTCCCATAAAAAAAGCTCCAGAGCAAATACAAGGTATCCGTGAGGATATTCTTCATATTGCTCAAATGTTGCATGATCTTATGAATAAAGAATCAGAAAGTAATATATAAAACAGTTGATGGAAAAATTGCAAAACACTTTTAATAGATAAAAATACTAACAATAAGGGTCCTGCTTCTGTTGCATGTCCAGCAATTATGAAAGAAGGATTTCAGCCATTGCCTCCTTCGTTGTATGCGATGTGATTTCCCCAGTACAAATGTCTTTTCATAATGCTCGTCAGAAGGGTGAACCTGTTGAAGGTTTCACTGCTTTTCCAGTTATAGAAAGAGTTTTAGCTGATGGATAAGTATTTAATGATTATGACTCTAAGCCTTATAAACAACTGAAGGAGTTAAAAACCGCTTGTGCACAGTATGGACCCACTGCTCCTTTTACAGAAGCTATTATGGAAACTATTGCAGCTCAAAGATTGCCACCAGATGATTGGAAAAACATTAGTAAAGCTGTACTGTCAGGAGGAGATTTTCTTTTATGGTCCTCTGACTATGCTGACAGCTGTGGCAAATTTATGAAATGACCAGATGTAATTCAGGCTAATATTTCTTTTGAACAATTGATGGGAACAGGACCTTATTTGGCATTACAAACACAACTGAATTATCCTCCCTTGGCTTATTATTTATTTAGGTGGGCTGGAATGGGAGCTTGGAAGAAATTACCTAAAACGGGGGTAAAAAGGGAAGAATTATCTAAAATTAGACAGGGTCCTGATGAGCCTTTTCAAGATTTTGTTTCTAGACTTCTTCAAGCAGCCTCAAGGCTACTAGATGATCCTGAAGCTGGTACAGTATTAGTAAAAGAATTAGCTTTTGAAAATGCTAATTCAGTATGTCAGGCGGCCATAAGGCCTTGGAAGGGCAAAGCTACTCTAAATGATTACATTAGATTATGTGCAGATATTGGGGCTGGATATGTGCAAGGACTATCTATGGTTGCTGCCATGAAAGGAAAACACTACAAGAAATGTTAGCTATGCAAGGGAGCAAGAATCGTAAACAAGTCACAGGACCACCTGGTAGCTGTTATGCGTGTGGGAAAACGGGTCATATTGCAAGACAATGTCCTACCAATAATCAGACTCTATCTTGTAAAGGGAAAGAAAAAATGCCTGGCCTATGTCCTAGATGTAAAAGAGGGAATCATTGGTCTAATGAAGGTCATTCAAAAAGAGATAAAGATGGGAATATATTATTGCCGGGAAACTCCCAACGGGGCCAGCCCCAGGCCCGGCAACAAATATATGGGGCATTGAATCAAGAGGAGAACGAAATAAAAAATCAGTTTTTGATTTCCAAAGGGCCACCAAAGGGAGTGCCGGATTGGACCTCAGTGCCTCCACCCATGTCGTATTAACTCCTGAAATGGGAATGCAAGCTATTCCCACTGGTATTTATGGTCCTTTACCTGCTAACACTTTTGGGCTGCTGTTAGGACGTAGTGGATTTACTATGAAAGGCTTAATTGTTTCTCCTGGGATCATAGACTCAGATTATGAAGGTGAAATAAAAGTCATGGCTAAAATTGAATCTGTTGTCATTAATATCCCTGTAGGTACTCATATAGTTCAGTTGCTATTACTACCCATGCTACCTGTTGAGTCTTCTGTAAAAAGAAATAAGAGTAGAGGAAGAGGAGGTTTTGGATCCTCTGATGCTTATCTTCTGCAAAAGATAGTAAACAATAGGCCTGAACTGCAATTAACTATTATGGGAGTTGTATTTACAGGATTACTAGATACAGGGGCAGATGTATCCGTGATTGCTCAAGAATGTTGGCCCCCTTCTTGGCCAAAACATCAATCATTTACATCCTTACAAGGTATAGGACAAACTCACAATCCTTATCAAAGTGATCAAATTTTTGAAATGGACTGATAACGAGGGGCATGCAGGTGAAATTCAGCCTTTTATTATTCCAGGGTTACCTGTTAATTTATGGGGAAGATATGTTATGTCACGCATGAGACTCTATTTATGGAGTCCTAATAAAACAATAACTACTCAATTATTAAATGAAGGATTGTACCCATCTCAAGGGTTAGGTAAATATAATCAAGGTACTGTGGCTCCTGTTCAAATTCCGCATAACAAAAAAATAAAGCATGGTTAGTTTTTTTATAACACAGGCCACTGATGATCCTGCCCCACATGCTGATAAAATTCTATGGAAGAAGTAATGACCCTGTGTGGGTAGATCAGTGACCTTTAACAGCTGAAAAATTGAAAGCAGCTCAACAGTTGGTGCAGGAACAACTAGATGATGCTCATATAGAACCTTCTAATTCTCCTTGGAATTCTCCTATTCTTGTAACAAGAAAGAAATCTGGTAAATGGAGATTGCTTCAAGACCTAAGAAAAGTTAATAGTACTATGTATTCTATGGGGCTTTACAACCTGGCTTACCATCTCCTATGTCTATTCCATTAAATACTTTTAAGATAGTTATAGATCTGAAGGATTGCTTATATATTATTTTTTACATCCTGATGATTGTCAACATTTTGCTTTTAGTGTTCCTTCTGTTAACTTGCAGGAGCCTATGAAACTTTATCAGTGGAGAGTTTTGCCGCAAGGAATGGCTAATAGTCCTACCTTATGTCAAAAGTTTGTTGCTCAAGCTATTAAGGAAACCAGAACAAATTTTACTAACATGATGATCATACATTATATGGATGATATTTTATTGACCAATCATAGTCAACAAGAATTATTAGAGGGATATTCTCATATGTTGCAGTAATTATCTAAATTCCGTTTGCAGGTAGTGGAGCAAATGGTGCAAATGGCTTATCCATTTTCCTATCTCGGTTTTCAGTTATATCCTCGACATTTTGTTCCTCAAAGAATTAAAATTGATTTAAAAGACTGTAAGACTTTAAGTGACTTCCAAAAAAATTTGGGGGATATCAATTGGATACGACCTTCATTAAAAATTACAACTCATGAATTAAAACCTTTATTTGATATTTTACAAGGTAATCCAGATCCTACCTCGCCTCGTGATATGACCCCTGCAGCTAAATTGGCTTTAAAACAAATAGACTATGCTTTAACAAATATTAAATTAAATTACTGTGACTATAATAAACCTTGGCAATTACTGATTATTCCTACTAAACATACACCTACAGGAATATTGTATCAAGATGGAATACTTCAATGGTTACATGGCCCAGCAACTCCAAAAAAGGCCTTAGCTCCATATTATGTGTTAGTAGCTGATTGAATTATTCAAGGGAGAAAAAGTAGTATATTACATCTTGGAAAAGATCCTGCTAGTATTGTAATTCCGTACAGCACTGATCAGCTCACTTGGCTATTAAATATGACTAATGAAGTTCCTTTGGCACTTGCACATTACTCTGGGGTCATAACTCACCATTTTCCTGCTGATAAACTTATTCATTTTGCTCTTCAAACAAAATTTATTTTTCCATCCATAGTAAAGAAAAAACCTATAACAGAAGCTCTTGTTATTTTTACAGACGGATCCTCAAATGGTAGAGCTGTCACATCAGCAAAGGGAAAGGTATATGCTTGGAATACTTCTTTCTCTTCTGCACAACTTGTTGAATTATATGCTGTATATCGAGCTTTGTTACAATTTTTTTGAACCTTTCAATTTATATTCTGATAGCTCTTATGTTATTCAGGCCTTGCAGGTATTAGAAACTGTCCCTGTTATTCATACTGCCAATACTGCTATTGATAAATATTTTCTTCTCATTCAATCTCTGCTTCAGCAAAGACTTAACCCTTGCTTTTTTGGTCATGGACGTGGGCATACGCATTTGGACAATCCTATTCATGGAGGAAATCAACATGTTGATGATCACACACAATTAATTGCTTTAACTGCTACTGAAGAGGCAAAACTTTCTCACGCCTTACACCATCAGTCTTCTCGTGCTCTTCACTATCAATTTAGCATTTCCAAGGAAGCAGCTCGAGAAATTCTCCATACTCATGCCTCATGTGTTGTTTCCACTCCTGTTCCCCATTATGGTGTTAATCCTAGAGGCCTACGTCCAAATGATTTATGGCAAATGGATGTCACACATATTTCTTCTTTGGGTTCAGTACGTTTTGTACATGTAACTATTGATACTTATTCCCATTTTCTGATAGCCACACCCTTTCCTGGAGAAAATGTTCGTTATTGTATTACTCATCTTTTATCTTGTTTTTCTATTATAGGTACTCCTAAACAATTAAAAACTGACAATGCACCAGCTTATACTAGCCGTACTTTTGCTAAATTCTGTCAGAGTTTTCATATCGTTCACAAAGTTGGTATCCCTTATAATCCTCAAGGACAAGGTATTGTTGAACGCGCTCATCAATGGCTAAAATCTCAGATTTATAAAATAAAAAGGGGGCATGGTATCCTAATTCACCTAAGGTTCTTATAGCACATACACTTTTTATTCTTAATTTTTTGGATTGTGATAAAGATGGCTGAACTGCAGCTGAGCGCCATTGGAATCCTCAACCTTCAGAATATCCTTTGGTATATTTGAGGGATCCTTTAGATAATTCTATCCATGGCCCTGATCCTGTGTTAATCTGGGGACGAGGGTATGTTTGTGTTTTTCCTACAGACGCTGAGGCACCTCGCTGGCTTCCTGAGTGGTGTATTCGTTATGCCCAAAAGCAAGGTGGCCAAATTACTGGCAAAGATGGCAAGAATGCAGATACAAACAATGAAAAAAAGAGACTATCTAGAAGCAAGCAGTCCTCCCTTAAACGTTCTTTATCAATGGAAGTATTAGCTCAACTTTTAAGTGTACTTTGGCTTCTGTCTGTTGCAGCAAAAGCAGAGCCCTATTGGGCATATGTTCCTAACCCTCCTCTTTTGCATCCTGTTAATTGGGAGGATAAAAACGTTCCTGTTTATGTGAATAATACTAAGGTATTAGGACCTCCATCAGCAGGACACATCACTGAGGTTTTTATAACTCCTTATAATTATACTGTATATACTGCTAAGACTCCAATTTGTTTTTACAAAAATGACACCCATGGTTGTACCACAGTTCAGAGACTAATTAATTGGGATGGTAATTACTCATCAGGGGAACATTGGGGAGTTGAAATGATGTATTTAAAAAAGAAATACTTCTATTGACATAAGAGGGTCAGGGGATGCCCTGAAACAATTCCTTCTTGCAGGAAACGCTCACCACCTAAAAGTGACTTTGGACCTCCGTGGAGGCTTTGTCATCAGAATACTACCATGTCTGAAAAGGGCATATGTGATTGGAATGCCTTTGCTCCCACGACTCAGCGACCATTTAATTTACTTTATGGAATATGGACCCGAGATAATAAGACATTTCAGACATCAATCTGGAAACTTGTAGCTTCTATGGACTATGTAACTGTAGCAAAAAAGAATGTGACCTGGCAACATATTCGCGGATTAGATGCTATGTCTGTTACAGGGGATAGTACAAATGTCTCGTTGTCTGCCTGTGTCCCAGATCCATATGCTATCTTAATTGGTACCATTAACATTACTAATACTAACAATACTAATATTATTAATTGTTATAACTGTACATTGGGAAATTGTGTTAATTCTTCTATAACTACGTTTTTATTATTAGAGCAACCAGCATTTGTATTTTTACCAGTGAATGTCACAGATGGATGGTATCAACATTAGGGTCGTGCTGTTTTACATAGAGTTGATAATGCATTAATGAGAAGCAAAAGATTTATTGGAATGTTAGTTGCAGGCATTACTGCTGCTGTAATATTAATAGCTTCTTTTGCAGCTTCTACTGCTGCCCTAGTAACTACTCTACAAACTTCTGATTATGTTAATTAAATGGCACATAATGTGACTAGAGGGTTGCAGTTGCAGGAAGATTGGGACAGTAAAATTGAACAAAAATTAAATGCATTACAAGATGTAGTGAATATACTAGAGATGAATTATATAGTATTGAGGTGAGATTCTTTACAAAGTCATGCTGCATTTTCATGGATATGTGTCACCAATTATAGATATAATCAATCATTATTTCCTTGGAATAGAATGAAGTTACATCTTCAAGGCATCTGGCATAATGCTATTACTTCATTGGATTTGTTATTGTTAAACAAAGAAATTCATAGTTTGACTGAAGCACCTCAATTGAATGTTGATATTGCTAAAGAAGCAAGTAAATTTATGGATAACTTGGCATCACATTTTCCTTCACTGTCACATATTTTCAATTATGGTAGATTTTGACTATTGGAGGACTTATTATATTATTTTTATTGTTGCTTGATGCGTGTTGTGTGTAATCTTCTCACAGATGAAACAATTGGCTATAGAGGTGAAGAAAGTAAAACTGCATGCAAAGAAGGAAGAAGTTCCTTTAAAACTGTATAATAAAAAGAAAGGGGAAATGTAGGATACGTTCCTTTTTGAGAGGAGAGCTAGGGGTGTCCAGCCTGCTGCATAAGCAAGGGTAGGGACACCCCCAAGGCTTTCCCTCTACTTGAGGACGTGTCCCTTTCCTAACCTTTAATATTTTGCATGCTAGTTAGCTTGGCAATCAGTATATACTGATAAACATGGATGAGAAATTTTATGCAAGGACAATTTGTTTAAAAAACATTTACTGAGAATCATGTTCTGGCCAAGAAGGAGATACTGAGAAGAAGGAGATACCAAGAAGAAGTAGATACCAAGAATTTGTCGTTTGTCCCAGAATTGCAGGTGTTCTCATGGGAAGCATTGTAGTGATATGACATAAAAACCGCTCGCAAAAAATAGTTTGCCTTTTGCCTCCAGAGCACTGGCCATTTCAGTTCTTTTTTAAAATCTCCCTCCATACTTTGCAATCACCATACATCAGCGGGCTCCAACAGATGGTGCCGAAAACCCGGGACCTCTAGCAGCCTGAGGGGTCAAGTGCAAAATACTTGGATATAGGGAAGATCGCCATTACCGAGCCGCGCCAAAGAGAAAGTAACATGAGTAACGGGGAGCAGGGTAGTGAGAACTGAAATATACATAAATATGGGAAATACAATTGAGCCAGAAAGAGAGTTATTTGTTCAAGTTCTGTGTAGTTTGCTATGAACTAGAGGAATAAAAGTAGATAACTCTCAGCTTATTCACTTCTTGGAATTTGTACACAAGTTTGTCCATGGTTTCCCGATGAGGGGTCTATTAATGTGGAGACATGGAAAAAGGTTGGTGAACGTATCTGCGGCTGGTACCAGGCTCATGGACCAGAAAATGTGCCTGTGGATGCATTTGCTTTGTGGTCTTTAATTCGAGATTGCCTTAGGGGTGATTCTGAAATGGATAAATGGACTAGAGGTACTCAAGCTAGCATTAGAAAAACGAAGTCCTTTGAATCTTTGGTGCCTCCTAATACACCTGTTACTCCTATTCCTTCTGCCTCTCCTTTTGATTCTGTTCCTCCAAAGTATGAGCAACCAGATGTTAAAGTAAAGGATAAAAATGAAATTATTGCTGAAGCACAGTTAGCCCAGGAGTCAAGAGATGAGGAAGTTCCGTGGGATGACTTGGCTGAACAAGCCTTTGTTTATGGAAGGGATAGGGAAGCATTTTTAGCAACTCCCATAAAAAAAGCTCCAGAGCAAATACAAGGTATCCGTGAGGATATTCTTCATACTGCTCAAATGTTGCATGATCTTATGAATAAAGAATCAGAAAGTAATATAAAACAGTTGATGGAAAAATTGCAAACACTTTTAATAGATAAAAATACTAACAATAAGGGTCCTGCTTCTGTTGCATGTCCAGAAATTATGAAAGGAGGATTTCAGCCATTGCCTCCTTCGTTGTACGATGTGATTTCCCCAGTACAATTGTCTTTTCATAATGCTCGTCAGAAGGGTGAACCTGTTGAAGGTTTCACTGCTTTTCCAGTTATAGAAAGAGTTTTAGCTGATGGACAAGTATTTAATGATTATGACTCTAAGCCTTATAAACAACTGAAGGAGTTAAAAACCGCTTGTGCACAGTATGGACCCACTGCTCCTTTTACAGAAGCTATTATGGAAACTATTGCAGCTCAAAGATTGCCACCAGATGATTGGAAAAACATTAGTAAAGCTGTACTGTCAGGAGGAGATTTTCTTTTATGGTCCTCTGACTATGCTGACAGCTGTGGCAAATTTATGAAATGACCAGATGTAATTCAGGCTAATATTTCTTTTGAACAATTGAACGGGAACAGGACCTTATTTGGCATTACAAACACAACTGAATTATCCTCCCTTGGCTTATTATTTATTTAGGTGGGCTGGAATGGGAGCTTGGAAGAAATTACCTAAAATGGGGGTAAAAAGGGAAGAATTATCTAAAATTAGACAGGGTCCTGATGAGCCTTTTCAAGATTTTGTTTCTAGACTTCTTCAAGCAGCCTCAAGGCTACTAGATGATCCTGAAGCTGGTACAGTATTAGTAAAAGAATTAGCTTTTGAAAATGCTAATTCAGTATGTCAGGCGGCCATAAGGCCTTGGAAGGGCAAAGCTACTCTAAATGATTACATTAGATTATGTGCAGATATTGGGGCTGGATATGTGCAAGGACTGTCTATGGTTGCTGCCATGAAAGGAAAACACTACAAGAAATGTTAGCTATGCAAGGGAGCAAGAATCGTAAACAAGTCCCAGGACCACCTGGTAGCTGTTATGCTTGTGGGAAAACGGGTCATATTGCAAGACAATGTCCTACCAATAATCAGACTCTATCTAGTAAAGGGAAAGAAAAAATGCCTGGCCTATGTCCTAGATGTAAAAGAGGGAATCATTGGTCTAATGAAGGTCATTCAAAAAGAGATAAAGATGGGAATATATTATTGCCGGGAAACTCCCAACGGGGCCAGCCCCAGGCCCACCAACAAATATATGGGGCATTGAATCAAGAGGAGAACGAAATAAAAAATCAGTTTTTGATTTCCAAAGGGCCACCAAAGGGAGTGCCGGATTGGACCTCAGTTCCTCCATCCATGTCGTATTAACTCCTGAAATGGGAATGCAAGCTATTCCCACTGGTATTTATGGTCCTTTACCTGCTAACACTTTTGGGCTGCTGTTAGGACGTAGTGGATTTACTATGAAAGGCTTAATTGTTTCTCCTGGGATCATAGACTCAGATTATGAAGGTTAAATAAAAGTCATGGCTAAAACTGAATCTGTTGTCATTAATATCCCTGTAGGTACTCATATAGTTCAGTTGCTATTACTACCCATGCTACCTGTTGAGTCTTCTGTAAAAAGAAATAAGAGTAGAGGAAGAGGAGGTTTTGGATCCTCTGATGCTTATCTTCTGCAAAAGATAGTAAACAATAGGCCTGAACTGCAATTAACTATTATGGGAGTTGTATTTACAGGATTACTAGATACAGGGGCAGATGTATCCGTGATTGCTCAAGAATGTTGGCCCCCTTCTTGGCCAAAACATCAATCATTTACATCCTTACAAGGTATAGGACAAACTCACAATCCTTATCAAAGTGATCAAATTTTGAAATGGACTGATAATGAGGGGCATGCAGGTGAAGTTCAGCCTTTTATTATTCCAGGGTTACCTGTTAATTTATGGGGAAGATATGTTATGTCACGCATGAGACTCTATTTATGGAGTCCTAATAAAACAATAACTACTCAATTATTAAATGAAGGATTGTACCCATCTCAAGGGTTAGGTAAATATAATCAAGGTACTGTGGCTCCTGTTCAAATTCCGCATAACAAAAATAAAGCATGGTTAGGTTTTTTTTCTAACACAGGCCACTGATGATCCTGCCCCACATGCTGATAAAATTCTATGGAGAAGTAATGACCCTGTGTGGGTAGATCAGTGACCTTTAACAGCTGAAAAATTGAAAGCAGCTCAACAGTTGGTGCAGGAACAACTAGATGATGCTCATATAGAACCTTCTAATTCTCCTTGGAATTCTCCTATTCTTGTAACAAGAAAGAAATCTGGTAAATGGAGATTGCTTCAAGACCTAAGAAAAGTTAATAGTACTATGTATTCTATGGGGGCTTTACAACCTGGATTACCATCTCCTATGTCTATTCCATTAAATACTTTTAAGATAGTTATAGATCTGAAGGATTGCTTATATATTATTCTTTTACATCCTGATGATTGTCAACATTTTGCTTTTAGTGTTCCTTCTGTTAACTTGCAGGAGCCTATGAAACTTTATCAGTGGAGAGTTTTGCCGCAAGGAATGGCTAATAGTCCTACCTTATGTCAAAAGTTTGTTGCTCAAGCTATTAAGGAAACCAGAAAAAATTTTACTAACATGATGATCATATATTATATGGATGATATTTTATTGACCAATCATAGTCAACAAGAATTATTAGAGGGATATTCTCATATGTTGCAGTAATTATCTAAATTCTGTTTGCAGGTAGCGGAGCAAAGGGTGCAAATGGCTTATCCATTTTCCTATCTCGGTTTTCAGTTATATCCTCGACATTTTGTTCCTCAAAGAATTAAAATTGATTTAAAAGACTGTAAGACTTTAAGTGACTTCCGAAAAATTTTGGGGGATATCAATTGGATACGACCTTCATTAAAAATTACAACTCATGAATTAAAACCTTTATTTGATATTTTACAAGGTAATCCAGATCCTACCTCCCCTCGTGATATGACCCCTGCAGCTAAATTGGCTTTAAAACAAATTGACTATGCTTTAACAAATATTAAATTAAATTACTGTGACTATAATAAACCTTGGCAATTACTGATTATTCCTACTAAACATACTCCTACAGGAATATTGTATCAAGATGGAATACTTCAATGGTTACATGGCCCAGCAACTCCAAAAAAGGCCTTAGCTCCATATTATGTGTTAGTAGCTGATTGAATTATTCAAGGGAGAAAAAGTAGTATATTACATCTTGGAAAAGATCCTGCTAGTATTGTAATTCCGTACAGCACTGATCAGCTCACTTGGCTATTAAATATGACTAATGAAGTTCCTTTGGCACTTGCACATTACTCTGGGGTCATAACTCACCATTTTCCTGCTGATAAACTTATTCATTTTGCTCTTCAAACAAAATTTATTTTCCCATCCATAGTAAAGAAAGAACCTATAACAGAAGCTCTTGTTATTTTTACAGACGGATCCTCAAATGGTAGAGCTGTCACATCAGCAAAGGGAAAGGTATATGCTTGGAATACTTCTTTCTCTTCTGCACAACTTGTTGAATTATATGCTGTATATCGAGCTTTGTTACAATTTTTTTGAACCTTTCAATTTATATTCTGATAGCTCTTATGTTATTCAGGCCTTGCAGGTATAAGAAACTGTCCCTGTTATTCATATTGCCAATACTGCTATTGATAAATATTTTCTTCTCATTCAATCTCTGCTTCAGAAAAGACTTAACCCTTGCTTTTTTGGTCATGGACGTGGGCATACGCATTTGGACAATCCTATTCATGGAGGAAATCAACATGTTGATGATTACACACAATTAATTGCTTTAACTGCTATTGAAGAGGCAAAACTTTCTCACGCCTTACACCATCAGTCTTCTCGTGCTCTTCGCTATCAATTTAGCATTTCCAAGGAAGCAGCTCGAGAAATTCTCCATACTCATGCCTCATGTGCTGTTTCCACTCCTGTTCCCCATTATGGTGTTAATCCTAGAGGCCTACGTCCAAATGATTTATGGCAAATGGATGTCACACATATTTCTTCTTTGGGTTCAGTACGTTTTGTACATGTAACTATTGATACTTATTCCCATTTTCTGATAGCCACACCCTTGCCTGGAGAAAATGTTCGTTATTGTATTACTCATCTTTTATCTTGTTTTTCTATTATAGGTACTCCTAAACAATTAAAAACTGACAATGCACCAGCTTATACTAGCCGTACTTTTGCTAAATTCTGTCAGAGTTTTCATATCGTTCACAAATTTGGTATCCCTTATAATCCTCAAGGACAAGGTATTGTTGAACGCGCTCATCAATGGCTAAAATCTCAAATTTATAAAATAAAAAGGGGGACATGGTATCCTAATTCACATAAGGTTCTTATAGCACATACACTTTTTATTCTTAATTTTTTTGATTGTGATAAAGATGGCTGAACTGCAGCTGAGCGCCATTGGAATCCTCAACCTTCAGAATATCCTTTGGTATATTGGAGGGATCCTTTAGATAATTCTATCCATGGCCCTGGTCCTGTGTTAATCTGGGGACGAGGGTATGTTTGTGTTTTTCCTACAGACGCTGAGGCACCTCGCTGGCTTCCTGAGCGGTGTATTCGTTATGCCCAAAAGGAAGGTGGCCAAATTACTGGCAAAGATGGCAAGAATGCAGATACAAACAATGAAGAAAAAGAGACGATCTAGAAGCAAGCAGTCCTCCCTTAAACGTTCTTTATCAATGGAAGTATTAGCTCAACTTTTAAGTGTACTTTGGCTTCTGTCTGTTGCAGCAAAAGCAGAGCCCTATTGGGCATATGTTCCTAACCCTCCTCTTTTGCATCCTGTTAATTGGGAGGATAAAAACGTTCCTGTTTATGTGAATAATACTAAGGTATTAGGACCTCCATCAGCAGGACACATCACTGAGGTTTTTATAACTCCTTATAATTATACTGTATATACTGCTAAGACTCCAATTTGTTTTACAAAAAATGACACCCATGGTTGTACCACAGTTCAGAGACTAATTAATTGGGATGGTAATTACTCATCAGGGGAACATTGGGGAGTTGAAATGATGTATTTAAAAAGAAATACTTCTATTGACATAACAGGGTCAGGGGATGCCCCTGAAACAATTCCATCTTGCAGGAAACGCTCACCACCTAAAAGTGACTTTGGACCTCCTTGGAGGCTTTGTCATCAGAATACTACCATGTGTGAAAACGGCATATGTGATTGGAATGACTTTGCTCCCAGGACTCAGCGACCATTTAATTTACTTTATGGAATATGGACCCGAGATAATAAGACATTTCAGACATCAATCTGGAAACTTGTAGCTTCTATGGACTATGTAACTGTAGCAAAAAAGAATGTGACCTGGCAACATATTCGTGGATTAGATGCTATGTCTGTTACAGGGGATAGTACAAATGTCTCGTTGTCTGCCTGTGTCCCAGATCCATATGCTATCTTAATTGGTACCATTAACATTACTAATACTAACAATACTAATATTATTAATTGTTATAACTGTACATTGGGAAATTGTGTTAATTCTTCTATAACTACGTTTTTATTATTAGAGCAACCAGCATTTGTATTTTTACCAGTGAATGTCACAGATGGATGGTATCAAGATTCGGGTCGTGCTGTTTTACATAGAGTTGATAATGCATTAATGAGAAGCAAAAGATTTATTGGAATGTTAGTTGCAGGCATTACTGCTGCTGTAATATTAATAGCTTCTTTTGCAGCTTCTACTGCTGCCCTAGTAACTACTCTACAAACTTCTGATTATGTTAATTAATTGGCACATAATGTGACTAGAGGGTTGAAGTTGCAGGAAGATTGGGACAGTAAAATTGAACAAAAATTAAATGCATTACAAGATGTGGTGGATATACTAGGAGATGAATTATATAGTATTGAGGTGAGAAATTCTTTACAAAGTCATGCTGCATTTTCATGGATATGTGTCACCAATTATAGATATAATCAATCATTATTTCCTTGGAATAGAATGAAGTTACATCTTCAAGGCATCTGGCATAATGCTATTACTTCATTGGATTTGTTATTGTTAAACAAAGAAATTCATAGTTTGACTGAAGCACCTCAATTGAATGTTGATATTGCTAAAGAAGCAAGTAAATTTATGGACAACTTGGCATCACATTTTCCTTCACTGTCACATATTTTCAATTATGGTATTATGATTTTGACTATTGGAGGACTTATTATATTATTTTTATTGTTGCTTCGATGCGTGTTGTGTGTAATCTTCTCACAGATGAAACAATTGACTATAGAGGTGAAGAAAGTAAAACTGCATGCAAAGAAGGAAGAAATTCCTTTAAAACTGTATAAGTAAAAAAGGGGGAAATGTAGGATACGTTCCTTTTGAGAGGAGAGCTAGGGGTGTCCAGCCTGCTGCATAAGCAAGGGTAGGGACACCCCCAAAGCTTTCCCTCTACTTGAGAACGTGTCCTTTTCCTAACCTTTAATGTTTTGCATGCTAGTTAGCTTGGCAATCAGTTTATACTGATAAACATGGATGAGAAAATTTATGCAAGGACAATTCGTTTAAAAAACATTTACTGAGAATCATGTTCTGGCCAAGAAGGAGATACCAAGAAGAAGGAGATACCAAGAAGAAGGAGATACAAAGAATTTGTAGTTTGTCCAAGAATTGCAGGTGTTCTCATGGGAAGCATTGTAGTGATATGACATAAAAACCGCTTACAAAAAATAAAGTTTGCCTTTTGCCTGCAGAACACTGGCCATTTCAGTTCTTTTTTTAAATCTCCCTCCATACTTTGCAATCACCATACGTCGGCGGGCTCCAACACTAAAGTACTTTCCTTAGAAAACAAAGATCTTCATTGCCGAAAACTGTACTATGTGAAATGAGCTAGTTATGTTCTTGGAATGAGTTACTTTCCCACAAAGACGGTTCAGGGCAGCAAGTTGATACTTTCCTGGTTTGTATAACCTAACAAGGTGTACAACTTAGTAGATTCTATTCATTTCTAAAGTAGTTTGCTTAGAAAATAAAGGTCTTCATTGTCAAACATTGTACTGTGTGAAATAAGCTAGTTCTGTTCTCGGAATGATTTAATTAACACAAAGATGGTTGACTGAAGGAAGTTGATACTTTCCTGGATTGTGTAATCTAACAAGATATACAACTTAGTAGATGCGTTTCATTTCTAAAGTAGTTTGCTTAGAAAACAAAGATCTTCATTGCCGAACACTGTACTTTGTGAAATAATGTAGGTCTGTTCTCGGAATGAGTTCCTATCCCACGAAGAAGGTTGAGTGCAGCAAGTTGATACATTCCTAATTTGTGTGATCTAACAAGATGTACAACTTAGTAGATTCGTTTCATTTCTGAAGCAGGTTGAGTGCAGCAAGATCAAACTATCCTGGTTAGTGTAATCTAACAAGATGTACAACTTAGTAGATTGGTTTCACTTATAAATTAGTTTGCTTAAAAACAAAGCCCTTCATTGCCGATAACTGTACTGTGTGAAATAATCTCATTCTTTTCTCGGAATGAGTTGCTTTTATGAAGATGTTGAGTGCAGGAAGTTGATACTTTTCTGGATTGTGTAATCTAACAAGATGTACAGCTTAGTAGATTCGTTTCATTTCTAAAGTAGTTTGCTAAGAAACCAAAGATCTTCCTTGCTGAACACTGTACTGTGTGAAATAAGCTAGTTCTGTTCTGGGAATGAGTTGCATTCCCACGAAGACGGTTGAGTGCAGCAAGATGATACTTTCCTGGATTGTGTAATTTATCAAGATGTACAACTTAGTAGATTCGTTTCATTTCTAAAGTAGTTTGCTTAGAAAACAAAGTTCTTCATTGACGAACACTATACAGTGTGAAATAAGCTAGTTCTTTTCTCGGAATGAGTTGCTTTCCTACGAAGACAGTTGAGTGCAGCAAGATCAACCTGTCCTGGTTTGTGTAATCTAACAAGATGTACAACTTACTAGATTCGTTTCATATCTAAAGTACTTTGCTTAGAAAACAAAGATCTTCATTGCTGAAAACTGTACTTTGTGAAATGAGCTAGTTCTGTTCTCGGAATTTGTTGCTTTCCCACGAAGACAGTTCAGTGCAGCAAGTTAATACTTTCCTGGTTTGTGTAATCTAACAAGATGTACACCTTAGTAGATTCGTTTCATTTCTAAAGTAGTTTGCTTAGAAAACAAAGATCTTCATTGCCTAAAATTGTACTGTGTGAAATAAGCTAGTTCTGTTCTCGGAATGAGTTTCTTTACTACAAAGATGCATGAGTGTGGCTAGACCAAACTTTCCTGGTTTACGTAATCTAACAAGATGTACAACTAAAGATTCGTTTCATTTCTAAAATTGTTTTCTTAGAAAACAAAGATCTTCATTGCTCAAAACTGAACTGTGTGAAATAAGCTAGTTGTGTTCTCGGAATGAGTTGCTTTATTACGAAGACGGTTGAGTATAGCAAGATGATACTTTCCTGGTTTGTTTAATCTAAGAAGATGTACAACTTCGTAGATTCGTTTCATTTCTAGAGTAGTTTGCTTAAAAACAAAGATCTTCATTGCTGAACACTGTACTGTATGAAATAAGCTAGTTTCGTTCTTGGAATGAGTTGCTTTCCACTAATAAGGTTGATTGCAGCATGTTGATACTTTCCTGGATTATGTAATCTCAAATGATGTGCAACTTAGTAGATTCGTTTCATTTCTAAAGTAGTTTGATTAGAAAACAAAGATCTTCATTGCCGAACACTGTACTTTGTGAAATAAGCTAGTTCTGTTCTAGAAATTAGTTGCTTTCCCACGAGGATGGTTGAGTGCAGGAAGTTGATATTTTCCTGGATTGTGTAATCTAACAAGGTGTACAACTTAGTAGATTCGTCTCATTTCTAAGGTAGTTTGCTTGGAAAACAAAGGTCTTCTTTGCCAAACACTGTACTGTGTGAAATAAGCTAGTTCTGTTCTGGGAATGAGTTGCTTTCCCATGAAGAAGGTTGAGTGCCGGAAGTTGATACTTTCCTACATTGTGTAATGTAACCGGATTCACAACTTCGTAGATTCATTTCATTTCTAATGGAGTTTGCTTAGACAACAAAGATCTTAATTTCCTAAAAAGAACTGTGTGAAATAAGCTAGTTCTGTTCTCGGAATGATTTGCTTTACTACGAAGAAGGTTGAGTGCAGCAAGTTGATACTTTTCTGTTTTCTCTAATCTAACAAAATGTACATCTTAGTAGATTCGTTTCATTTCTAATGTAGTTTGCTTAGAAAACAAAGGTCTTCATTGTCGAACACTGTACTGTATGAAATAAGGTAGTTCTCTTCTTGGAATGAGTTGCTTTCCCATAAAAATGGTTGAGTGCGGGAGGTTGATACTTTCCTGGTTTCTGTAATCTAACCAGATTTCAACTCAGATTCTTTTCATTTCTAAAGAAGTTTCCTTAGAAAACAAAGATCTTCATTTCCGAACACTGTAACATTTGAAATAAGCTAGTTCTGTTCTCAGAATGAGTTACTTTCCTACGAAGACAGTTGAGTGCAGCAAGTTGAAACTTACCTGGATTGTGTAATCTAACAAGATATACAACTTAGGAGATTCGTTTCATTTCTAAAGTCGTTTGCTGAGAAAACAAAGATCTTAATTGCGGAACACTGCACTTTGTGAAATAAGGTATTTCTGTTCTTGGAATGAGTTGCTTTCCCATTGAGGTGGTTGAGTGAAGCAAGTTGATACTTTCCTGGTTTGTGTAATCTACCAAGATGTACAAAGTAGTAGATTCGTTTAAGTTCTAAAGTAGTTTGCTTAGAAAACAAAGATCTTCATGCTGTACTGTGTGAACTAAGCTAGTTCTGTTCTTGCAATGAATTGCTTTAATGTGAAGACGGTTGCATGCAGCAAGTGGACACTTTCCTGGTTTGTGTAACCTAACAAGATGAACAACTTAGTACATTCGTTTCATTTCTAAAATAGTTTGGCAAGAAAACAAAGATCTTCATTGCCAAACACTATACTCTGTGAAATAAGCTAGTTCTTTCTCAGAATGAGTTGCTTTCCCACGAAGACGGTTTAGTGCAGCAAGTTGATATTTTCGTGGTTTGTGTAAACTAAAAAGATGTACAACTTAGTAGATACATTTCATTTCTAAAGTAGTTTGCTTAGAAAACAAAGGTCTTCATTGCCAAACACTGTACCGTATAAAATAGGCCATTTCTGTTCTCGGAATGAGTTGCTTTACCATGACGAAGGTTGAGTGCAGGAAGTTGATACTTTATTGAGTTTTGTAATCTAACAAGACGTACAACTTATGAGATTCGTTTAATTTCTAAAGTAGTTTCCATAGAAAACAAAGGTCTTCATTGCCAAACACTGTACTGTGTGAAATAAGCTAGTTCTGTTCTGGGAATGAGTTGCTTTACTACGAATATGGTTCAGTGCCGCAAGTTGAAACTTTCGTGGATTGTGTAGTCCAAAAAGATAAATAACTTAGTTGATTCGTTTCATTTCCAAAGTAGTTTTCTTAGAAAAAAAAAGGTCTTCATTGCTTAACACTGTACTTTGTGAAATAAGCTAGTTCTGTTCTCGGAATAAGTTGCTTTCCCACGAAGATGGTTAAGTGCATCAATTTGATACTTTCGTGGTTTGTGTAATCTATTAAGATGTAAAACTTAGTAGATTCATTTCATTTCTAAAGTAGTTTGCTTACAAAACAAAGATCTTAATTGCTGAACAATGTACTATGTGAAATAATCTAGTTCTGTTCGAAGAATGAGATGCTTTTCTACAAAGACGGTTGAGTGCAGAAAGATCAAACTTTCCTGGTTTCTGTAATCCAACAAGATATACAACTTAGTAGATTCCTTTCATAGCTAAAGTAGTTTGCTTAGAAAACAAATATCTTCATTGCCGAACACTGTACAGTGTGAAATAAGCAAGTTTTGTTCTCAGAATGAGTTGCTTTCCCATGAAGATGGTTGAAGCAGCAAGTTGATACTTTCATGGTTTGTGTAATCTAACAAGATGTACAACATAGTAGATTCGTTTCATTTCTAAAGTCGTTTGGTTAGAAAACAAAGATCTTCATTGCTGAAAACTGTACAGTGTGAAATAAGCTAGTTTTGTTCTCGGAATGAGTTGCTTTACTAAGAAGACGGTTGAGTGCAGCAAGTTGATACTTATCCTGGATTGTGTAATCTAAGAAGATATACAACTCAGTTGATTTGTTTCATTTGTAAAGTACTTTGCTTAGAAAATAATAATCTTCATTGGCAAACACTGTACTTTGTGAAATAAACTATTTCTGTTCTCGGAATTAGTTGCTTTCCCACGAAGACGGTGGAGTGCAGCAAGTTGATACTTTCTTGGTTTGTGTAATCTACCAAGATGTACAACTTAGTAGATTCGTTTCATTTCTAAATCCGTTTACTTAGAAAACAAAGACCTTCATTGCCGAATACTGTACTGTGATAAAGAAGCTAGATCTGGTTTCGGAATGAGTTGCTTTTACACTGAAGACGGTTGAGTGCAGCAAGTTGATACTTTCATAGTTTCTGTAATCTAATAAGATATACAACTTAGTACATTCGTTTCATTGCTAAAGTAGTTTGATTAGAAAACAAACATCTTCATTCCTGAAAAATGTACTTTGTGAAATAAGCTACTTCTGTTCTTGGAATGAGTTGCTTTCCCACAAAGAAGGTTTAGTGCAGCAAGTTGATACTTTCCTCGTTTTTGTAATCTAACAAGGTGTACAACTTAGTAAATTGGTTTCATTTCTAAAGTCGTTTGCTTAGAAAACAAAGATCTTCATTGCCAAACACAGTACAGTGTGAAATAAGCTAGTTCTGTTCTCGGAATGAGTTGATTTACTACAAAGACGGTTGAGTACAACAATTTGATACGTTCCTGGTTTGTGTAATCTAACAAGATGTACACCTTAGTAGATTCGCTTCATTTCTAAAGTACTTTGCTTAGAAAACAAAGATCTTCATTGCCAAACACTGTACTTTGTGAAATAAGCTAGTTCTGTTCTCAGAATGAGTTGCTTTCCCACGAAGACGGTTGAGTGCACCAAGTTGATACTTTCCTGGTTTGTGTAATCTAACAAGATGTACAACTTAGTACATTCGTTTCATTTCTGAAGTAGTTTTCTTAGAAAAGAAAGATCTTCATTGCCGAACACTGTACTGTGTGAAAAAAAGCTAGTTCTGTTCTCGGAATGAGATGCTTTACTATGAAGACGGTTGAGTGCACCATATCAAACTTTCCTTGTTTGTGTAATCTAACAAGTTGTACAACTTAGTAGATTCCCGTCATTTCTAAACTAGTTTGCTTAGAAAAGAAATATCTTCATTGCCAAACACTGTACAGTGTGAAATAAGCCAGTTCTGTCCTCGGAATGAGATGCTTTTGTACAAAGATGGTTGAGTGCAGCAAGATCAAACTTTCCTGGTTTGTGTAACTTAACAAGATGTACACCTTAGTAGGTTCGCATCATTTCTAAAGTACATTGCTTAGAAAACAAAGATCTTCATTGCTGGACACTGTATTGTGTGAAATAAGGTAGTTCTGTTCTCTGAATGAGTTGCTTTCCCACCAAGATGGTTGAGTGCAGCAAGTTGATATTTTCCTAGTTTGTGTAATCTAACAAGATGTACAACTTAGTACATTCGTTTCGTTTCTGAAGTAGTTTTCTTAGAAAAGAAAGATCTTCATTCCCGAAGACTGTACTCTGTGAAATAAGCTAGTTCTGTTCTCGGTATGAGATGTTTTCCTACAAAGGCTGTTGAGTCCCATATAACAAACTTTCCTGATTTGTGTAATCTAAAAAGATGTACAACTTAGTAGATTCCAATGATTTCTACAGTAGATTGCTAAGAAAACAAAGAACTTCATTACCGAACACTGTACCATGTGAAATATGCTGGTTCTGTTCGGGGAATGATATGCTTTCCTACGAAGACGGTTGAGTGCAGCAAGATCAAACTTTTCTGTTTTCTGTATTCTAACAAGATGTACAACTTAGTAGATTCGCTTCATTTCTAAAGTACTTTGTTTAGACAACAAAGATCATCATTTCAGAAAACTGTATTGTGTGAAATAAGCTAGTTCTGTTCTCAGAAAGAGTTGCTTTACTAACAAGACGGTTGAGTGCACCAAGTTGATACTTTGCTGGTTTGTGTATTCTAAAAAGATGACAACTTAGTAGATTCGCTTCATTTCTAAAATAGTTTGCTTAGAAAACAAAGATCTTCATTGCTGAACATGGTACAGTGTGAAATAAGCTAGTTCTGTTCTCAGAATGATTTGGTTTACTATGAAGACTGTTTAGTGCAGGAAGTTGATACTTTCCTGGTTTGTGTAAGCAAAAAAGATATACAACTTAGTATATTCTCTTCATTTCTAAAGTAGTTTGCTTAGAAAAAAAAGATCTTCATTGTTTAAGACTGAACTGTGTGAAATAAGCTCATTCTGTTCTCGGAATTAGTTACTTTACTATGAAGACGGTTGAGTGCAGCATGTTGATACTTTCCTGGTTTCTGTAATCTAACAAGATGTACAACTTAGTACATTCGTTTCATTTCTAAAGTAGTTTGCTTAGAAAAGAGAGATCTTCATTACCAACATTGTACAGTGTCAAATAAGCTAGTTCTGTTCTCGGAATGAGTTGGTTTACTAGGACGACGGTTGAGTGCAGCAAGTTGATACTTTCCTGGTTTGTGTAATCTAACAAGATGTACAACTTAGCAGATTCGTTTCATTTCTAAAGTCTTTTGTTTTGAAAAGAAAGATCTTCATTGCCTGAAAACTGTGGTGTGTGAAATAAAGTAGTTCTGTTCTCGGAAAGAGTTGCTTTACTACGAAGACGGTTGAGTGCAGCGAGTTGATACTTTCACAGTTTGTGTAATCTAACAAGATGTAAAACTTAGTAGATTAGTTTCATTTCTAAAGTCTTTTGCTTAGAAATCAAAGTTCTTAATTGCCAAAAACTGTACTGTGTGAAATAAGCTAGTTCTGGTCTCGGAATGAGTTGCTTTCCTATGAAGACAGTTGAGTACAGCAAGTCGAAATTTTCCTGGATTGTGTAATCTAAGAAGATGTACAATGTAGTAGATTCGTTTCATTTGTAAAGTACTTTGCTTAGAAAACAAAGATCTTCATTGGCGAACACTGTACTTTGTGAAATAAGCTAGTTCTGTTCTCGGAACGAGTTGCTTTCCCAGGAACACAGTTGAAGCAGCAAGTTGATACTTTCCTGGTTTTTGTAATCTAACAAGATGTACAACATAGTAGATTCATTTCATTTCTAAATTCGTTTGGTTAGAAAACCAAGATCTTCACTGCCAAACATGGTACAGTGTGAAATAAGCTAGTTCTTTCTCAGAATGAGTTGCTTTCCCACGAAGACGGTTTAGTGCAGCAAGTTGATACTTTTGTGGTTTGTGTAAACTAAAAAGATGTACAACGTAGTAGATACATTTCATTTCTAAAGTAGTTTGCTTAGAAAACAAAGCTCTTCATTGCCAAACACTGTACCGTATAAAATAGGCCATTTCTGTTCTCGGAATGAGTTGCTTTACCATGACAAAGGTTGAGTGCAGGAAGTTGATACTTTATTGATTTTTGTAATCTAACAAGACGTACAACTTATGAGATTCGTTTAATTTCTAAAGTAGTTTCCATAGAAAACAAAGGTCTTCATTGCCAAACACTGTACTGTGTGAAATAAGCTAGTTCTGTTCTGGGAATGAGTTGCTTTACTATGAAGATGGTTCAGTGCCGCAAGTTGAAACTTTCGTGGATTGTGTAATCTAAAAAGATAAATAACTTAGTTGATTCGTTTCATTTCCAAAGTAGTTTTCTTAGAAAAAAAAGGTCTTCATTGCCGAAAACTGTACTGTGTGAAATAAGCTAGTTCTGTTCTCGGAATGAGTTACTTTCCCACAAAGATGGTTGAGTGCAGGAAGTTGATACTTTCCGGGATTGTGGATTCTCAAAGATGTACAGCTTAGTAGATTCGTTTCATTTCTAAAGTAATTTGCTTAGAAAACGAAGATCTTCATTGCCGAATACCGTACTTTATGAAATAAGATAGTTCTTTTCTGGGAATGAGTTGCTTTCCCACAAAGACGGTTGAGTGCAGCAAGTTGATACTTTCCCGGTTTATACAATCTAAGAAGATGTAAAACTCAGTAGATTCCTTTCATTTCCAAAGTAGTTTTCTTAAAATAAGAAAGATCTTCATTGCCAAAAAACGTACTGTGAGAAATAAGGTAGTTCTATTCTCGCAATGAGTTGCTTTAATACGAAGATGGTTGAGTGTAGTAAGTTGGTACTTTCCAGGTATGTGAAATCTAACAAGATTTACAACTTAGTAGATTCGTTTTATTTCTAAAGTAGTTTGCTTAGAAAACAAAGATCTTCATTGCCAAAAACTGTACTGTGTAAAATAAGCTAGTTCTGTTCTCGGAATGAGTTGCTTTACTTCGAAGACGGTTGAGTTCAGCAAGTTGATACTTTCCTGGTTTGTGTAATATAACCAGATGTACCACTTAGTAGATTCGTTTCATTTCTAAAGTAGTTTGCTTAGAAAACAAAGATCTTCATTGGCAAACACTGTACAGTGTGAAATAAGCTAGCTCTGTTCTCTGAATGAGTTGCTTTCCTAGGAAGATGGTTGAGTGCAGCAAGTTGAAACTTTTTCTGGTTTGTGTAATCTAACAAGATGTACAACTTAGTAGATTCGTTTCATTTCTAAAGTAGTTTGCTTAGAAAACAAAGGTCTTCATTGCCGAACACTGTACTGTGAAATAAGCTAGTTCTGGTTCTGGAATGAGTTGTTTTTACACTGAAGATGGTTGAGTGCAGCAAGTTGATACTTTCCTGGTTTGTGTAATCTAACAAGATGTACAACTTAGTAGATTTGTTTCATTTCTAAAGTAGTTTGCTTAGAAAACAAAGATCTTCATTCCTGAACACTGTACTTTGTGAAATAAGCTGGTTCTGTTCTTGGAATGAGTTGCTTTCCCACAAAGAAGGTTGAGTGCAACAAGTTGATACTTTCCTGGTTTGTGTAATCTAACAAGGTGTACAACTTAGTAGATTGGTTTCATTTCTAAAGTAGTTTGCTTAGAAAACAAAGATCTTCATTGCCAAACACTGTACTGTGTGAAATAAGCTAGTTCTGTTCTCAGAATGAGTTGCTTTTTACTACAAAAGACGGTTGAGTGCAGCAAGTTGATACTTTCCTGGTTTGTGTAAGGTAACAAGATGTACAACTTAGTAGATTCATTTCATTTCTAAAGTAGTTTGCTTAGAAAACAAAGATCTTCATTGCCGAACACTGTACTTTGTGAAATAAGCTAGTTCTGTTCTCAGAATGAGTTGCTTTCCCACGAAGACGGTTGAGTGCAGCAAGTTGATACTTTCCTGGTTTGTGTAATCTAACAAGATGTACAACTTAGTAGATTCGTTTCATTTCTAAAGTAGTTTTCTTAGAAAAGAAAAGATCTTCATTGCTGAACACTGTACAGTGTGAAATAAGCTAGTTCTGTTCTCGGAATGAGTTGCTTTTGTACAAAGAGGGTTGAGTGCAGCAAGATCAAACTTTCCTGGTTTGTGTAATCTAACAAGATGTACAACTTAGTAGATTCGTTTCATTTCTAAAGTAGTTTGCTTAGAAAACAAAGATCTTCATTGCCAAACACTGTACTGTGTGAAATAAGCTAGTTCTGTTCTCTGAATGAGTTGCTTTCCCACGAAGATGGTTGAGTGCAGCAAGTTGATACTTTCTGGTTTGTGTAATCTAACAAGATGTACAACTTAGTAGATTTGTTTCATTTCTAAAGTAGTTTGCTTAGAAAACAAAGATCTTCATTCCTGAACACTGTACTGTGTGTAATAAGCTAGTTCTGTTATTGGAATGAGTTGCTTTCCCACGAAGGTGGTTGAGTGAAGCAAGTTGATACTTTCATGGTTTGTGTAATCTATCAATATGTACAACTTACTAGATTCGTTTCATTTCTATACTAGTTTGCTTGGAAAACAAAGTTCTTCATTGCCGAACACTGTACTATGTGAAATAAGCTAGTAATGTTCTCAGAATGAGTTGCTTTCCCACGAAGATGGTGAGTGCAGGAAGTTGATACTTTCCTCTACTGTGTAATCTAACAAGATGTACAACTTAGTAGATTCGTTTCCTTTCTAAAGTAGTTTGCTTAGAAACAAAGATCTTCATTTCAGAAAACTGTACTGTGTGAAATAAGCTAGTTCTGTTCTTGGAATGAGTTGCTTTCCCACAAAGATGGTTGAGTGCAGCAAGTTGATACTTTCCAGGTATGTGTAATCTAACAAGATGTACAACTTAGTAGATTCGTTTCATTTCTAAAGTAGTTTGCTTAGAAAACAAAGATCTTCATTCCCAAAAACTTTGTTGTGTGAAATAAGCTAGTTCTGTTCTTGGAATGAGTTGCTTTACTACGAAGACGGTTGAGTGCAGCAAGTTGATACTTTCCTGGTTTGTGTAATCTAACAAGATGTACAACTTAGTAGATTCGTTTCATTTCTAAAGTAGTTTGCTTAGAAAACAATGATCTTCATTTCTGAATACTGTACAGTGTGAAATAAGCTAGTTCTGTTCTTGGAATGAGTTGCTTTACAAGGAACACGGTTGAGTGCAGCAAGTTGATACTTTCCTGCTTTGTGTAATCTAACAAGATGTACCACTTAGTAGATTCATTTCATTTCTAAAGTAGTTTGCTTAGAAAAACAAAGATCTTCATTGCTTAAGACTGTACTGTGTGAAATAAGCTAGTTCTGTTCTTGGAATGAGTTGCTTTACTATGAAGACGGTTGAGTGCAGCAAGTTGATACTTTCCTGGTTTGTGTAATCTAACAAGATGTACAACTTAGTAGATTCGTTTCATTTCTAAAGTAGTTTGCTTAGAAAACAAAGATCTTCATTGCACAAAAAATTGTACTGTGTGAAATAAGCTAGTTCTGTTCTCGGAATGAGTTGCTTTTACTAGGAAGACGGTTGAGTGCAGCAAGTTGATACTTTCCTGGTTTGTGTAATCTAACAAGATGTACAACTTAGTAGATTCGTTTCATTTCTAAAGTCTTTTGTTTTTGAAAAGAAAGATCTTCATTGCTGAAAACACTGTGGTGTGTGAAATAAGCTAGTTCTGTTCTCGGGAATGAGTTGCTTTACTATGAAGACGGTTGAGTGCAGCAAGTTGATACTTTCTGGTTTGTGTAATCTAACAAGATGTAAAACTTAGTAGATTAGTTTCATTTCTAAAGTAGTTTGCTTAGAAAATCAAAGTTCTTCATTGCCAAACACTGTACTGTGTGAAATAAGCTAGTTCTGTTCTCGGAATGAGTTGCTTTCCTATGAAGACGGTTGAGTACAGCAAGTTGAAATTTTCCTGGTTTGTGTAATCTAACAAGATGTACAACTTAGTAGATTCGTTTCATTTCTAAAGTAGTTTGCTTAGAAAACAAAGATCTTCATTGGCGAACACTGTACTTTGTGAAATAAGCTAGTTCTGTTCTCGGAATGAGTTGCTTTCCCAGGAAGACAGTTGAGTGCAGCAAGTTGATACTTTCCTGGTTTTTGTAATCTAACAAGATGTACAACTTAGTAGATTCATTTCATTTCTAAAGTAGTTTGGTTAGAAAACAAAGATCTTCATTGCCAACACTGTACAGTGTGAAATAAGCTAGTTCTGTTCTCAGAATGAGTTGCTTTCCCACGAAGATGGTTGAGTGCAGCAAGTTGATACTTTCCTGGTTTGTGTAATCTAACAAGATGTACAACTTAGTAGATTCATTTCATTTCTAAAGTAGTTTGATTAGAAAACAAAGATCTTCATTGCCGAACACTGTACTGTGTGAAATAAGCTAGTTCTGTTCTCGGAATGAGTTGCTTTACCATGAAGAAGGTTGAGTGCAGGAAGTTGATACTTTCCTAGATTGTGTAATCTAACAAGATGTACAACTTAGTAGATTCGTTTCATTTCTAAAGTAGTTTCCTTAGAAAACAAAGATCTTCATTGCCAAACACTGTACTGTGTGAAATAAGCTAGTTCTGTTCTAGGAATGAGTTGCTTTACTATGAAGATGGTTGAGTGCAGCAAGTTGATACTTTCCTGGTTTGTGTAATCTAACAAGATGTACAACTTAGTAGATTCGTTTCATTTCTAAAGTAGTTTTCTTAGAAAAAACAAAGATCTTCATTGCCGAACACTGTACTGTGTGAAATAAGCTTGTTCTGTTCTCGGAATGAGTTGCTTTCCCACAAAGATTGATAAGTGAAAGAAGTTGATACTTTCCTGGATTGTGTAATTTAACAAGATGTACAGCTTAGTAGATTCCTTTCATTTCTAAAGTAGTTTGCTTAGAAAACAAAGATCTTCATTTCCGAACACTGTACTTTGTGAAATAAGCTAGTTCTGTTCTGGGAATGAGTTGCTTTCCCACAAAGACGGTTGAGTGCAGCAAGTTGATACTTTCCTGGTTTGTGTAATCTAACAAGATGTACAACTTAGTAGATTCGTTTCACTTCCAAAGTAGTTTGCTTAAAAAACAAAGATCTTCATTGCCAAAACTGTACTGTGTGAAATAAGGTAGTTCTATTCTCGCAATGAGTTGCTTTAATACGAAGATGGTTGAGTGTAGTAAGTTGGTACTTTCCAGGTATGTGAAATCTAACAAGATTTACAACTTAGTAGATTCGTTTTATTTCTAAAGTAGTTTGCTTAGAAAACAAAGATCTTCATTGCCAAAAACTGTACTGTGTGAAATAAGCTAGTTCTGTTCTCAGAATGAGTTGAAGAACTGGTTGAGTTCAGCAAGTTGATACTTTCCTGGTTTGTGTAATATAACCAGATGTACAACTTAGTAGATTCATTTCATTTCTAAAGTAGTTTGCTCAATAAACAAAGATCTTCATTGCTGAACACTGTACAGTGTGAAATAAGCTAGCTCTGTTCTCTGAATGACATGCTTTCCTAGGAAGATGGTTGAGTGGAGCAAGATCAAACTTTCCTGGTTTCTGTAATCTAACAAGATGTACAAATTCGTAGATTCGTTTCATTTCTTAAGTAGTTTGCTTACAAAACAAAGGTGTTCATTGCCGAACACTGTACTTATGAAATAAGCTAGTTCTCTTCTCGGAATGAGTTGTTTTCCCACGAAGATGGTTGAGTGCAGGAAGTTGATACTTTCCTGGATTGTGTAATCTAACAAGATGTACAGCTTAGTAGATTCTTTTCATTTCTAATGTAGTTTGCTTAGAAAACAAAGGCCTTCTTTCCCAAACACTGTACTGTGTAATAAGCTAGTTCTGTTCTCGAAATGAGTTGCTTTCTCAAGAATACGGTTGAGTGCAGCAAGTTGATACTTTTCTGGTTTGTGTAATCTCATAAGATATACAACTTAGTGGATTTGTTTCATTTCTAAAGTAGTTTGCTTAGAAAACAAAGATCTTCATTGCTGAACACTGTAGTTTGTGAAATAAGCTAGTTCTGTTCTTGGAATGAGTTGCTTTCCCACGAAGGTGGTTGAGTGAAGCAAGTTGAAACTTTCATGGTTTGTGTAATCTATCAAGATGTACAACTTACTAGATTCGTTTCATTTCTATACTAGTTTGCTTGGAAAACAAAGTTCTTCATTGCCGAACACCGTACTGATGAAATAAGCTAGTAATATTCTCAGAATGAGTTGCTTTCCCACGAAGATGGTGAGTGCAGGAAGTTGATACTTTCCTCTACTGTGTAATCTAACAAGATGTACAACTTAGTAGATTCGTTTCATTTCTAAAATAGTTTGCTTAGAAAACAAAGATCTTCATTGCCAAATACTGTACTTTGTGAAATAAGCGAGTTCTCTTCTGGGAATGAGTTGCTTACCCACGAAGATGGTTGAGTGCAGCAATATCAAACTTTCCTGGTTTGTGTAATCTAACAAGATGTACAACTTAGTAGATTCGTTTCATTTCTATAGTAGTTTGATTAGAAGAAAAGGTCTTCATTGCCGAAAACTCTATTGTGTGAAAGAAGCTGGTTCTGTTCTTGGAATGAGTTGCTTTACTACGAAGACGGTTGAGTGCAGCAAGTTGATACTTTCCTGGTTTGTGTAATCTAACAAGATGTACAACTTAGTAGATTCGTTTCATTTCTAAAGTAGTTTGCTTAGAAAACAAGATCTTCATTACTGAAACACTGTACTGTGTGAAATAAGCTAGTTCTGTTCTTTGAATGAGTTGCTTTCCCAAAAGATGGTTGAGTGCAGGAAGTTGATACTTTCCTGGATTGTGTAAGCTAACAGGATATACAAATTAGTAGATTAGTTTCATTTCTAAAGTAGTTTGCTTAAAAAAAATCTTCATTGCGGAACACTATACTGTGTGTAATAATCTAGTTCTATTCTCAGAATGAGATGCTTTACTATGAAGACGATTGAGTGTAGCAAGTTGGTACTTTCCTGGTATGTGTAATCTAAAAAGATATACAACTTAGTAGATTTGTTTCATTTATAATGTAGTTTGCTTAGAAAACAAAGGACTTCATTGTTGAACACTGTACTGTGTGAAATAAGTAAGGTAGTTCTGTTCTTGGAATGAGTTGCTTTTCAACGAAGACGGTTGAGTGCAGCAAGTTGATACTTTACTGGTTTGTGTAATCTAACAAGATGTAAAACGGAGTAGATTCGTTTCATTTCCAATGTAGTTTGCTTAGAAAACAAATATCTTCATTGCTAAACACTGTAGTTTGTGAAATAAGCTAGTTCTGTTCTTGGAATGAGTCGCTTTCCCACGAAGAAGGTTGAGTGCAGCAAGTTGATACTTTCCTGGTTTGTGTAATCTACCAAGATGTACAACGTAGTACATTCGTTTCATTACTAAAGTAGTTTCCTTTAAAAAAATCTTCATTGCCAAACACTATACTGTGTGTAATAAGCTAGTTCTGTTCTCGGAATGAGATGCTTTACTACGAAGACGGTTGAGTGTAGCAAGTTGGTACTTTCCTGGTATGTGTAATCTAACAAGATATACAACTTAGTAGATTCGTTTCCTTTCCAAAGTAGTTTGCTTAAAAAGAGAGATCTTCATTGTGGAAAACTGTACTGTGTGTAATAAGCTAGTTCTGTTCTTGGAATGAGTTGCTTTACTTCAATGACAGTTGAGTGTAGCAAGTTAGTACTTTCCAGGTATGTGTAATCTAACAAGATGTACAACTTAGTAGATTTGTTTCATTTCTAAAGTAGTTTACTGAGAAAACAAAGATCTTCACTGCCGAAAACTGTACAGTGTCGAATAAGCTAGTTCTGTTCTCGGAATGAGTTGCTTTACTACGAATACGGTTGAGTGCAGCAAGTTGACACTTTCCTGGTTTGTGTAATCTAACAAGATGTACAACTTAGTAGATTCGTTTCATTTCTAAAGTAGTTTTGTTAGAAAATAAAGTTCTTCATTCCCGAACACTACTGTGTGAAACAAGCTAGTTCTATTCTTGGAATGAGTTGCTTTCCCACAAAGAAGGTTGACTGCAGGAAGTTGATACTTTCCTGGATTGTGTAAGGTGACTAGATGTACAACTTAGTAGATTCATTTCATTTCTAAAGTAGTTTGCTAAGAAAACAAAGATCTTCTCTTCTGAAGACTGTACTTTGTGAAATAAGCTAGTTCTGTTCTTGGAATGAGTTGCTTTCCCACGAAGACGGTTCAGGGCAGCAAGTTGATACTTTCTTGGTTTGTGTAATCTAAGAAGATGTACAACATAGTAGATTCGTTTCATTTCTAAAGTAGTTTGCTTAGAAAACAAAGATCTTCATTGCCGAAAACTATACTGTGTGAAATAAGCTTGTTCTCTTCTCGGAATGAGTTGCTTTACTACGAAGACGGTTGAGTGCAGCAGGTTGATACTTTCATGGTTTGTCTAATCTATCAAGATGTACATCTTAGTAGATTCGTTTCATTTCTAAAGTAGTTTGCTTAGAAAACAAAGGTCTTCATTGCCGAAAACTGTACTGTGTGAAATAAGCTAGTTCTCTTCTCAGAATGACTTGCTTTCCCATGAAGATGGTTGAGTGAGGGAAGTTGATACTTTCCTGGTTTGTGTAATCTAACAAGATGTACATCTTAGTAGATTCTTTTAATTTCTAAAGTAGTTTGCTGAGAAAACAAAGGTCTTCATTGCCGAACAATGTACTGTGTGAAATAAGCTAGTTCGGTACTCGGAATGAGTTGCTTTCCCATGAAGACGGTTGATTGCAGCGAGTTGATACTTTCCTGGTTTGTGTAATCAAACAAGGTGTACAACTTGGTAGATTCGTTTCATTTATAAAGTAGTTTGCTTAGAAAACAAAGGTCTTCATTATCAAACACTGTACTTTGTGATATAAGCTAGTTCTGTTCTAGGAATGACTTGCTTTCCTACAAAGACGGTTGAGTGCAGCAAGATCAAACTTTCCTGCTTTGTGTAATCTAACAAGATGTACATCTTAGTAGATTCGTTTTATTTCTAAAGTAGTTTGCTTATGAATCAAAGTCTTCATTGCTGAACACTGTACTGCCTGAAATAAGCTCATTCTGTTCTCAGAATGTGTTGTTCTCCCACGAAGATTGTTGAGTGCAGGAAGTTGATACTTTCTTGGATTGTGTAATCTAACAAGATGTACAGCTTAGTAGATTCATTTAATTTCTAAAGTAGTTTGCTTAGAAAAGAAAGATCTTCCTTGACGAACACTGTACTTTTTGAAATATGCTAGTTCTGTTCTCGGAATGAGTTGCTTTCCCAAGAAGACGGTGGAATGCAGCAAGTTGATACTTTCCTGGTTTGTGTAATCTAACAAGATGTACAACTTAGTATATTTATTTCATTTCTAAAGAGTTTACTTAGAAAACAGAGATCTTTATTGCCAAACATTGTATAGTGTGAAATAAGCTAGTTCTGTTCTTTGAATGAGTTGCTTTCCTACTAAGACGGTTGAGTGCAGCAACATCAAGCGTTCCTGTTGTGTATACTCTAACAAGATGTACAATTTAGTAGATTCGTTTCATTTCCAATGTACTTTACTTAAAAAACTAGATCTTCATTGCCGATAACTGTACTGTTTGAAATAAACTAGCTCCGTTCTTGTAATGAATTGCTTTACTATGAAGACAGTTCAGTGCAGCAAGTTGATACTTTCCTCATTTGTATAATCTAACAAGATGTACAACTTAGTAGATTCTTTTCATTTATAAAGTAGTTTGCTTAGAAAACAAAGATCTTCTTTGCCGAACATTGTACAGTGTGAAATAAGCTAGTTCTGCTCTCGGAATGAGTTGCTTTCCCCCGTAGATGGTTGAGCACAGCAAGTTGATACTTTCCTGGTTTGGGTAATCTAACAAGATGTACAACTTAGTAGATTCGTTTCATTTCCAAAGTAGTTTTCATACAAAAAGAAAGATCTTTATTGCCGAAAACTGTACTGTGTGTAATAAGCTAGTTCTCTTCTCGGGATGAGGTGCTTTCCCACGAAGATGGTTGATTGCAGCAAGTTGATACTTTCCTGGTTTGTATAATCTAACAAGATGTACAACTTAGTAGATTCGTTTCATTTCTACAATAGTTTGCTTAGAAAGAAAAGATCTTCATTGCCAAACATTGTACAGTGTGAAATAAGCTAGTTCTGTTCTCGGAATGAGTTGCTTTCCCACAAAGATGGTTGAGTGCAGGAAGTTGATACTTTCCTGGTTTGTGTAATCTAACAAGATGTACAACTTAGTAGATTCGTTTCATTTCTAAAGTAGTTTGCTGAGAAAACAAAGATCTTCATTGCTGAACACTGTACTTTGTGAAATAACCTAGTTCTGTTCTTGGAATGAGTTGCTTTCCCACGAAGATGGTTGAGTGCAGCAAGTTGATACTTTCCTGGTTTTTGTAATATAACAAGATGTACAACTTAGTAGATTCATTTCATTTCTAAAGTAGTTTGCTTAGAAAACAAAGATCTTCATTTCGAACACTGTACTGTGTGAAATAAGCTAGTTCTGTTCTTGGAATGAGTTGCTTTCCTACGAAGAAGGTTGACTGCAGGAAGTTGATACTTTCCTGGATTGTGTAAGCTAAGAAGATATACAACTTAGTAGATTCATTTCATTTCTAAAGTAGTTTGCTGAGAAAACAAAGATCTAATTTTCTGAACACTGTACTTTGTGAAACAACCTAGTTCTGTTCTCAGAATGAGTTGCTTTCCCACGAAGACGTTTGAGTGCAGCAAGTTGATACATTCCTGGTTTGTGTAATCTAGCAAGATGTACAACTTAGTAGATTCGTTTCATTTCTAAAGTAGTTTGATTAGAAAAAAAAAAAGATCTTCATTGCTGAAAACTCTACTGTGTGAAATAAGCTAGTTCTGTTCTCGGAATGAGTTGCTTTCCCACGAAGATGGTTGAGTGCAGGAAGTTGATACTTTCCTGGATTGTGTAATGTAAAAATATGTACAACTTAGTAGATTCATTTGGATTCTTAAGTAGTTTGCTTAGAAAACATAGATCTTCATTGTCGAAAACTACACTGTGTGAAATAAGCTAGTTCTGTTCTCAGAATGAGTTGCTTTCCAATGAAGATGGTTGAGTGAGGGAATTTGATACTTTCCTGGTTTGTGTAATATAAAAAGATGTACCACTTAGTAGATTATTTTCATTTCTAAAGTAGTTTACTTAGAAAACAAAGATCTTCATTTCCGCACAGTGTACTGTGTGAAATAAGCTGGTTGGTTCTCGGAATGAGTTGCTTTCCTACGAAGACGGTTGAGTGCATCAAGTTGAAACTTTCTTATATTGGGTAATCTAACAAGATGTACAACTTAGTAGGTTCGTTTCATTTCTAAAGCAGGTTTCTTAGAAAACAAAGGTGTTCATTGCCAAACACTGTACTTTGTGCTATAAGGTGGTTCTGTTCTTGGAATGAGTTGCATTCCTGTGAAGACAGTTGAGTGCAGCAAGTTGATACTTTCCTGTTTTGTGTAATCTCACAAGATGTACAACTTAGTAGATTCCTTTCATTTCTAAAGCAGTTTGCTTAGAAAGAAAAGGTCTTCATTGCCGAACATTGTACAGTGTGAAATAAGCTAGTCCAGGTCACGGAATGAGATGCTTTCCTACGAAGACAGTTGAGTGCATCAAGATCAAACTTTTCTGGTTTGTGTAATCTGACAAGTTGTACAACTTAGTAGATTCTTTTCATTTCTAAAATAGTTTGCTTAGAAAAAAAAGATCTTCATTGCTGAAAACTGTACTGTGTGAAATAAGCTACTTCTGTTCTCATAATGATTTGCTTTACTACGAAAACAGTTGAGTGCAGCAAGGTCAAACTTTCCTGGTTTGTGTAATCTCAGAAGATGTACAACTTAGTAGATGCGTTTCATTTCTAATGTAGTGTTCTTAGAAAACCAAGTTCTTCATTGCCGAACACTGACGATACTGTGTGAAATAAGCTAGGGCTGTTCTTGGAATGAGTTGCTTCCTACAAAGACGGTTGGGTGCAGGAAGTTGATACTTTCCTAGATTCTGTAAGCTAACAGGATATACAAATTAGTAGATTCATTTCAATTCTAAAGTAGTTTGCTGAGAAGAGAAAGATCTTCAATTCTAAACACTGTACTTTGTGAAATAAGCTAGTTCTGATCTTGGAATGAGTTGCTTTCCCAACGAAGACGGTTCAGTGCAGCAAGTTGATAATTTCCGGGTTGTGTAATCTAACAAGATTTACAACTTAGTAGATTCGTTTCATTGCTAAAGTAGTTTGCTTAGAAACAAAGATCTTCATTACTGAACACTGTACAGCTGAAGGCGGTTGAGTGCAGCAG
>JAEOAD010000956.1:0-29722 GCA_036365145.1 Orientallactaga sibirica
ATGGATGGTGGGAATGAGTGTGGCAAATATAGAAAACTGACGCTTCCAAAATTGAAAGTAGAAATAACTTGTGTTAAGCAGCTTTTCAATGTTATGAAAAATACTTGAGAAGCCAGGTGTGGTGGCACACACCTTTAATTCACTTGGTGAATTCCAGGTCAACCTGGCTAGGGTGAGACCCTAAAAAAAAAAAAAAAAACAAAACAAACCTGAGAAAACAATTTAAGACACCAGACATTTTTTTTTTTTTTTAGATTTTATTTATTGATTGATTTATGTGAGAGAAAGATGCATAGTGAGGCAGAGAGAGACAGACAGAATGGGTGTGCATCTGGCTTATTATGGAGTCAAACCTGGGTCCTTAGGCTTTGCATGCAAGCACTGCAATCGCTAAGCCATTTCTTTAGCCCCAGACATTTATTTTGACCAATTTCAGCCCATGGTTCTTGCTCTGTGTTTCTTAGTGTGTGGTATAAGATGAAGTATCTCAGCATAAAGGGCAATTGATGAGGCAGAGTTGTTCATGACATGAAAGTTGGTATGCAGAGAAGGCAGGAAGGGGAAGGTTCCAGGTGACCCTAATATACCTTTCTCCCAGTGACTTACATTCTTCAACCAGTCCTCATTTCCTACTACCATACTCAGCTATGAACTAGCATTCCATGATCCAGTCTCTGTATAATGTGGCACCAGTTGGGGACCAAGCCTTCCACATAAGAGCCTTTTGTGCAGGACACTTCATACTTAGTTGTGGGGTATATAATCCAGCAGTCTCACTTCTAAGCATTTATCACAAATAACTAATATCAGGATTTAAATAAATTACACTTCTGTGTTCTTTCAGGACCATAGTACCCAGCATGTGGAAATAACCTGAATGTTTATCAGATGAATGGATAAAATTTATGCACACACAAATAGAATACTAGCCAGTCTTTTAAAATTCTGTCATTGGCAGCATGCATGCATCTTGAAAACATACTATGAAATAAGCCAGTCACAGAAAGACAAGTAATAAAATATCCACATGAATACATGAAAAGAGTCAAAATTTTTAGTCAGGTAGTGGGAAATGAGGGTCATTGGGCTGAGGGGGGGCAAGTTACTGATGAATAGGCATAAAATGAGGAAAAGCAGAAATGAATAAAGGTTAGAGATAGGCTGTACCACATTGTATCTACAGTCAGTAGTTACTGTACATGTAAAACTTAAGAGGAAAGCACTGGAAAGAGATTTCAGTGGTGATGGCACTTGCCTGCAAAGCTTAAGAACCCGAGTTTAATTTCCCAGCACCCACTTAAAGCCAGATGCACAAGGTGGCACATGCATCTGGAGTTCATTTGCAGTGGTCAGAAGCCCTGGTGTATTTATTTTCTCACTGTCTGCCTGCTCACTCTCTTCCAAATAAATAAAATATATTTTTAAATTTATTTTTGAGAGAGACAGAGAGAGAGACAGAGAGAGAGAGAGAGAGGGAGGAGACAGATAGAGGGCGTGCCAGCAGTGTCTCAGCTGCTGTGAATGAAATCCAGATGTTTGTGCCCCCTTGGGGCAAATGTGGCATTGCGCCCTTGTGTCACTTTGCACTTGGCTTAAACGGGGACCTGGAGATAGGAACCGCTGGAGATTCAAACCAGCGCCTTAGGGCTTAGCAGGCAGGCGCCTTACTCGCCAAGCCATCTCTCCAGCCCAATAAAATATTTTTTTATAAATCGGATTAAAAGAATAAAAACTTGTAACTTTTACTACAATAAAAGATTCATCGAGGCTGGGCATGGTGGCACATGCCTTAGCCACAGCACTTGGGAGGCAGAGATAGGAGAGGATCGCCATAAGTTCGAGGACACCCTGACACTACATAGTGAATTCCAGGTCAGCCTGGTCCAGAGTGAGACCCTACCTTCAAAAAACAAAAAAACAACAAAAAAGAAATGATGGGGTTTGTTTGATAAATAATTTGTAATTGTAGTTTAAGATTTGGCAACTTAAAAAATAATGTAGCCAGTTTTGAAATAAAGGTAGAAAAGTACTGGAATTTATTTCCTACTCTGGAAAGCCATTACAAATTTTGGAGCTAATTGACATAACTTGGTAAGAAATGTAGCAAGTCTGACACCTAGTAGCCAATTCACATTATTTGAGTGATCTTAGTGATCTTTAAGAGCTTTCAAAAATAAGTAGTTTGCTAGGCAGTACTGGAATGTATCTATTGTTAATGAGAATTCTTCCATAAAATTTCAAAAATGATAAATAATCAAATCTCAAGTACTTTTAAAAATTTTTTAATTAATTAATTAATTAATTAATTATTTATTTTTGGAGAGAGACAAAGAGAGAGACAGAGAGGGAGAGTGAGATAGATAGAGATGGGCGTGCCAGCAGTCTCTCAGCTGCTGTGAATGAAATCCAGATGTGTGCGCCCCTTGTGGTCAAGTGCGGCATTGCGCCCTTGCGTCACTTTACATCTGGCTAAACGTGGGACCTGGAGATTGGAACCGGGTTCTTAGGCTTAGCAGGCAGGCGCCTTAACTGCTAAGCCATCTCTCCAGCCCTCAAGTACTTTTTTATTTACTGCATATCATGAGATTTGAATTAATGTGAATACATGGTAATGTGCATCTTCCTTACAGGTGTTAGTAAAATGGCCTTTCGTCATTTAATTGAGTTCACATATACAGCAAAATTAATGATACAAGGAGAAGAAGAAGCCAATGATGTATGGAAAGCAGCAGAGTTTCTACAAATGCTAGAAGCTATCAAAGCCCTTGAAGTCAGGTAATTATATTTACTGAGGTGCAGACAGGCATTTTAAGGCATTTAGTGTCCATACCAATCAAGACTGTAAAAGTATGTGTCATGTCATTGAGTAGGATTCTGAAATTCAAAACATTAAGGTTCTGTAGCCGGGGCGTGGTGGCGCACACCTTTAATCCCAGCACTCGGGAGGCAGAGGTAGGAGGATCACGAGAGTCGAGGCCACCCTGAGACTACATAGTTAATTCCAGGTCAGCCTGGACCAGAGTGAGACCCTACCAAAACCAAAAACCAAAAAAAAAACCAAAAAAAAAAAAAAAAACCATTAAGGATCTGTAAAGTTCTACTGCTGATTATTTTCCGTTTTAATTTGGTTTCTCAAATCCTGTGCTAAGCTTACAGTAACATCTCTGGTAACTAGTAAAATAAGGAAGTCCTAGACAGCTCTCTAAGGAGATCTCTGGGCCCTGTAAACTGTTTTTGTTGGATTCAATTGTCAACCACTTGTACCAAGCCATGTTTACAGAGTTTGGCTTACAGAGGCTAATCATAAATAGATAAATAGTCCAGCTGAGAATGAACAGAAAGTTGACCAAATTAGAATTGTTTCTTAAATGCATTCTTTATATACTTGACCATCCATCCTGTATACTTGTTAGATGATCTACAACTAGCTCTGTATTCTAAAGCATCCAGTGCAAAGGTGAAAGTTGTATACTTTTCATTGTTGTAGAAGGTAGGCAGATCCATCCATACAGAGAAAAATAAAATATACAAGTGGAGCCGGGCGTGGTGGTGCACGCCTTTAATCCCAGCACTCGGGAGGCAGAGGTAGGAGGATCGCTGAGAGTTCGAGGCCACCCTGAGACTACATAGTTAATTCCAGGTCAGCCTGGACCAGAGTGAGACCCTACCTCACAAAACCAAAAAAAAAAAAAATAAAAAATAAAAAAATATATATATATACTCACATACATATACACATACATACATACATACACAAGTGGACAAAACCCTCAACATCACATAATTAATAGGAGTAAACTTAGAGGGGCTCTAGAGTCATTCTCTAGGTTAATATCCTAGCTTTGTCACTGTTTGGCCTTAATAAAGTTTGAAATCCTGTCAGTGGTTTTATTTGTTAAGTGGAGGGAGAATAGTACTTTCCTCTTCTTCTGTTTTTAAATAGTTAAACCAGCCCACATTATTTTAATTTTAAATATTTTATTATTTATTTATTTATTTGAGAGAGAGAGATACAGAAATAGGTAGGTTGAGAGAGAAAGAAAGAGAATGGGTGCGCCAGGGCCTCCAGCCACTGCAAACGAACTCCAGATGCATGCCCCCTTGTGCATCTGGCTTACATGGGTCCTGGAGAATCATCAAACCGGGGTCCTTCGGCTTCATAGGCAAGCATTTTTAACGCTAAGCCATCTCTCCAGCCCTTCTTTAAAAAATTTTTCTGGATGGAGATTGGTGGTCTAAAGTGGAATGGGGAGGGGAGGAAATATCATTTTTTTGCATGTAAGTATAAAAGGTGTCAATAAAAATAATAAAAGAAAAAATTATGAACATTTGAAAAAAATATTTTATTTGAGAGAGAGAAGAAGGCAGATGGAAAGAGAATGGGCACACCAGGGCATGTAGCTACTGCAAATGAACTCCAGACACATGTACCACCTTATGCATCTGGCTTATGTGGGTGTTGGGGAATCAACTTAGGTCTTTGGGCTTCACAGGCAAGTGCCTTAACCACTAAGCCATCTCTCCAATCAGAGAATGGTACTTTGTATATAAAATGTCGTGTGAAGGTTAAATGAATTAGTGAATTCAAAGTGCCTATAGTAGGATCTGGCATGTAATACTCTATAGCAAGTAATTACTTCCTGGTACTGTATGTGGGTCCTTCCCCGCCTTATTTTTTTTTTTTAAAGGATGACCCTCAATATAGATCACTGGAATGACACCAAAGCAGTTTGATAAGTCATTTTCCTAGGGGAACATTGATGTGACTTAGTCAAAATAGACACTTGAGAATAACTGTAGGAAATGTTAAACTATAATAGTTCATAAGTACAGTTGGAGATTTAAAGTTTTCTGATAAGAACTTGGCATATGTAGTCTCTCTCTCTTTTTCTCTTTTGGTTTTTCAAGGTAGGGTCTTGCTCTAGCCCAGGCTGTCCTGGAATTCACTGTGTTGTCTCAGGGTGACCTCGAACTCATGACTATCCTCCTACCTCTGCCTCCTGAGTGCTAGGATTAAAGGCGTGTGCCACTATGCCCAGCCCTGTATTTTCTCTTGTATCAAGCCTTTGGTACATAGCTGGTGTGCAGTAAACATCTGTGAGTTGATAGATGGATGCATGTGTGCCAGAGACTATCAAATAAGTATTCTTTAGCAGAGAGAGCTGAACTGGAGTAGCAAAATAGAGGTGTGTGCTGAAGAATCTGTTTCTGATGAGACAATCCCTTAAAATGGAGGCAAATTAAGGGAAATGTATATAAATGGAGCAGTTTTAGATTTATGATTAATTCTTCTATGAGAACCTTCTGAAAAAAATGTCTTGTGTGCCAGGTGTGGTAGCGCATGCCTTTAATCCCAGCACTCAGGAGGCAGAGATAGGAGGATTGCTGTGAGTTCAAGGCCACCCTGGGACTACATAGTGAATTCCAGGTCAGCCTGGGCTAGAGTGAGACCCTGAGACCCTACCTCAAAAAACAAAAAAAAAAAAAAAAAAAAAAAGTTTTGTGTGACCTCTTTGCTGCTGTGGTCATGGATAGCACCTGACTATTGGGAAAAGTCTGGACAACAAAACTGAGACAAACTGGTAACAATAATATAGGTTGGATTTGGGAAGCATTTAATGTAGTTTCCATGTACAGTCAGAAAAGGTAAGTAAAATCAGGTATAGTTTTATATAGCCAATTTAAGACTTTTAGAAAAATTATTATTGTTTTTAGATTTAAAAAATTTTTATTTATTTGAGAGAGAAAGAGGCACCCAGGGCCTCTAGCCAGCGAACAAATTTCAGATGCATGCGCCACCTAGTGCATATGGCTTTACGTGGGTACTGAAGAATAGAATCTGGGTTCTTAGGCTCCTTAGGCTTTGTAGGCAAGTGCCTTAATTGCTGAGCTATCTCTCCAGATCAAAAATCAATTGTAAGACTGAGATCAGCTGGGTGTGGTGGCTTATGCCTTTAATCCCAGCACTTGGGAGGCAGGGGTAGGAGGATTGCAGAGAGTTCAAGGCCACCCTGAGACTACATAGTGAGGTCCAAGTCAGCATGAGCTAGAGTGAGACTCCACCTTGAAAAACAACAACAACAAAATAATGATAATAATAAGAGACTGAGATATTTATGGTAATTAGTCATCAGTGATTTTCAATATAAATATTGTAACATGTTGAATTGTTTATTGAACAAGATAGACTTGCAGTATATACTCCTAAGGGTTCCTTTGGAAAAGGAAGGCAGCAGTATTTACATATTTATTATTTAATAGTACACTGTCTATGAGACAGGTAGAGGATCTAAATTTTTCTGTGTGTAAAGCTATATTTCACTGTTTTGTTGCATGGCTTATTTGGGGGCAAGTAATCACTGCTTTAGGAGTTAACAGTGCCTTAGGGTTAAATTATTTCAAAGGATGAGTTTTGAATCAAACCTCCAAATATTTTAGATCTTATTTATTTATTTATTTGCAAGCAGAGAGAGAGGAGAGAAGAGACAGAGAATGGGCATGCCAGGGCCTTTTGCCATTGCAAAGGGACTTCAGAAGCATGTGCCACTTTGTGCATCTGGCTTATGTGGGTACTGAGAATCAAACCTGTTTCCTTAGGCTTCACAGGCAAGTGCCTTACCTGCTACGCCATCCCTCCGGCCTAAGATCTTTCTTTAATATGTGTAAATCACTGGAAACAATGACTGTCACATAGTAGTAGTATGCATATGCTCTATCTTTTTTCTGTTTATTGCTGATCTTACCATCTTTCTGGTCTTGGTCCATGGCCAGCTTGTTCCCAACAGGTTGACTTAGGTACTTTTGTCTCTACATTCTCTGTTTAAGCAATAATCATACTGCTTTTTCACATTAGACTTAAACCTCTTTGGAGCATTTTTCCCCTTAGGAAGTGTCTCACTCTAGCCCAGGCTGACCTAGATTCACTAACTATGTCTCAGGCCAATTCATGGTTATCCTTCCACCTCTGCCTTCCAAATGCTGGGATTCAAGTGCACCACCATGCCTGGCTTAGACCTAAACCTTTTTGATGCAGGATCTATGCATCTGAGGTATTTGGACAAGTTTGGAAAGCTACCATGAAAGTTCTCTTGGGTTGTTTGTGAGGCTTCTTCCTTTCCCTTTTTCACATGTTGTAAATCCCTTGCATTGCCATTCAGTTCTGAATACACATTGGCTTAACCCACTCAGCAAAACAAAAGCTTGAGAGAGACCACCTCAAAAGCAACAGACAAAAATATCATGTCTAAGAATGTTTAGGACAGGATCCTAGATTTTCAATTAGGTTTGTATAAGCTTCCCATCCTTTTTGTCATCATCATTACTCAGGAAACAGCTGAGAAGAGATGATCCCCTTGTGGGGACAAGTGAACTTGATGATCAGCCTTTTTTTTGAGTCACTGAGAACATTATTACAATACTCTGTAAATTGATCTCTATGGGTGGTAAGAAGCATGAGAGATCCATCCATACCTTGACTATTATCCACTTACTGCATGGTTTTGAGACCAGTCTCAAATAGCAAATGGCCCAGAAAGCTGAACATAATGATGTAAATTGTTTTCATGAACCACAGATAATCCTGAGATTGGGTGAAAGGACCAGTGTCAATCAGTAAATAAGAATTGTATGACATTCTGTGTGATTCAGCTCCTACTGATAGGCAAACAGACTTTGAGTAGGTATCAGAAATTGAGCATGCAGTGTCAAATTTCTACATCAGAAGTATAGGGGCATTGACTTTGAGACTGGTTTATAATGATGGATGGTATAGGCACATCTGGAATAGTGTCGGATCTAGGCATCAGTGGTGGCAGCCTGAGCTATGAAGGTTAAGTGCTTTTTCCTCCTATAATTGTAGTGAGTGTCTTCAATACACCATCTTTTAAGTTAGCAGACCAAACGGACCATTGGCAATAGCTAATGTCAGTAAAAACATCCAAGATAGGGCTGGAGACATGGCTCAGCAGTTAAAGTGCTTGCCTGAAAAGCCAAATGACCTGGGTTCAATTCCCCACTACCTGTATAAGCCAGATGCACAGTGGCACATGCATCTGGAGTTTACAGTGGCTAGAGGCCCTGGCATATATCATTCTCCCCCCATCTCTGTTTGCAAATAAGTAAATACTTACAACAAAATAGTAAGATAATCAGGAGAAATGATGCTTAGAGCTACGAAGAGAGCCTAGACTTCTGAGCAAAGCTGCTGTGCCCACTTTAGTTTTCATAGCTGGTGTTGAGGCTGAACACTTACAGCAGCCCAAAACACTGTCATTGACTGGGCTTCAGCTGGGCCAAACCATCAGTGGTTCATAGACCTGTGATGGCTTTCCTTTGTGCAGCATAGTAGTGGAGCTACTGCTTTTTCTGGTAAACCTAAGAGGACAACTACTTTCTGAAATGAGGCCATTTCTTTTTGTTTTTTGTTTTGTTTTTGACGTAGGGCTTCACTGTAGCCCAGGCTGACCTGGTATTCACTATGTAGTCTCAGGGTGGCTTCAAACTCCCAGTAATTCTACGCTGCCTTCTGAGTGCTAGAATTAAAGGCATGTTCCACCACACCCAGCTGAAGGCATTTCTTTTTGATAAGTAATACTTGCTGGGTCTTCCCACCTTATTAGTGTGAAGTCAGAGTTGATAGATGCACAAAATGGGAATGGCAGACCAGAATCAGTTTAAACACGTGACAGGCAACAGATAATTGTTTTCATTGGGGGTGGAGGGTGGTACAGGCTGTACATTATATTTGTTGGACAAATCCAAAACTCAAAGACTAGCTTTTAAATAGAAATTGCCTCCATTTTCCAGAAGTGCTAATTGTACAAGCATTTGGAGGAGAGGGGTGGACCTGTCACTAAAGATTTTTTCATGTTTCTAAAAATTTAATAGATGTAGTTTTTACATTTAAAAAATATTTTTATTTATTTGCAAGTGGGGAGGGGGATTAGGCATGCCAGGACCTCTTGCTACTGCAAAGTGAACTCCAGATGCCTATGCTACTTTGTGCATCTGCCTTTATGTGGGTAGTGAGGAGCCAAACCTGTGCTATCAGGCTTTACAAACAGTCGCCTTTTAACCACAGAGCCACCTCTCCAGCCCAGTGGTTTTTTTCTTAATTTTTATTGATAACTTCCATAATTATAGACAATAAACCATAAAGATGTTTCAGTGGTCAGCACTCTTCTGTCACTTCTTGTCAGCATTGTGGTGACTTTTGAGTCATTGCCATCTGAAATGAGAGCTTCTCTAACCAAAAGTGAGAGTAGCATTAATATATGGGCATGAACATTAAGAGAAGTGTTTACTAGGCAGTTTTGTGAGCATAATATATGCATTTAGCCAGATACCAGCAGGTGTTACAGCCCTAGGACTCATGACTTTCCTTGTCACAGGTCTTCAGTATAAGGCTTTGATTCAGGTGCTCCTCCTAAGGTCCTCTTGAGGGTTCCACCTTTAATCTAACTTCCAGGATATAGGATTGTATGGTACCAGTTCAATTTGGGTTCAGTTTTGTGTACCCTTTCCCTTCCCCCAAGCACTACCTTCCCTATATTGTCCAAGCTTTGAGATGCTATTCAGGTATGTCAGCAACTCAGGCTGTTCCAGGTTAGAAACGGCAGGGGACTGAGACCATGTGATGATTATCTTTCTGTGATTGTGTGAGCTCACTTAGAATGATCTGTTCCAAGTTCGACCATTTTTCTACAAATGCCAATATGTCATTTTTTTCTTACTGCTGAGGAGAATTCCGTCATGTACATATACTACATCTTGGTTATCCATTCATCCAATGATGGGCACCTGGGTTGATTCTAGTTTTTAGTTATTATGAATTGAATTGTGCAGCTATACACAAGGCTGAGCGAATATCTCTGAATGTGGAGCTTTTAGGGTAAATAGCCAGTAAGGGAAGATCAGGGTCTGTTGGTTGGTAACTCTATTGTCATCCTTTTCAGGAGTCTCCATATTGCTTTCCATACTGGTTTTACCAGTTTACATTCCACCAACAGTGAATGAGTGTTCCTATTTCTCCACATCCTTGACAACATTTGTAACATTTGTTTTCTTTTTTCTCTTTCTTTCTTTCTTTTTTTTTTTTTTTTTAAAGTTTTTCAAGGAAGGGTTTCACTCTTGTCCAGGTTGACCTGGAATTCACTATGTAGTCTCAGGGAGGCCATGAATTCACAGTAATCCTCCTACTCCCACCTCCCAAGTGCTGGGATTAAAGGCGTGCACCACTATTTTTGGCTTCATTTAATTAATTAATTTTTTTTGGTTTTGTTGACGGAGGGTCTCACTCTGGCCCAGGCTGACCTGAAATTAACCATGTAGTCTCAGGGTGACCTCGAACTCACAGCGATCCTGCTACCTCTGCCTCCCAAGTGTTGGGATTAAAGGCATGCACCACCATGTCTGGCCCCATTTAATCTTTTTAATGTCTGCTATCCTTACTGGGGTGAGGTGCAAATATATATTATGTATTTATTATATATAAATTATATGTATATATATAAAAATTTTCTTAATTGTGTGTTAGCCATTTGTAATCCTTCCTCTGAGTACTCCCTATTCAGTTTTCTGTCTTACTTTTGGAGTGGATTTTTTTTGATCACTTTTTTAGAGTTTTTTTTTTTTGGAGATTCTAGATAATAGGCTTCTGTCAGTGCTATAAATAGTAAAGTATTTCCCCCATTCAGTGGGTAATCTATTGGCTCTGCTTGTGGTATGTTATCTGTCTGCAAAAAACTTTTCAGCTTCATGAGTGTGGGGTACACCTTCCTGGGGAGTCGGTTGCTCTGCTTGATTGACATGACCAAGGATTGTTTGCCTAAGAACATCCTGCTTCCACTCCCATTTTATGGCCTTACCACAAGTTCAGTTTGCCCCAGGTAGCTCTTTCTAACAGTAAACAACAGGATATAAACAACAGGATATGAGAACATGACCTTCTGACCCTGCTACATTTCCACAGTGCTGTAAGACTGTATATATTTCACCCTCTGACTTCAATAAACGGCATTCTTGAAGCACAGCATGAATGACCCAGTGAGTGTCTCTTCAGTCCTCGGCACCTCGCCCAGCTCGGGGTCTTGGTAGTGCGGGCGCTACACATGAGCTCCCATTGGTTGAGTGCTTTTTCTTTTATGGCTTTTTTGAGGTAAGGGCTCACTCTAGCTCAGGCAGACCTGGAATTCACTCTGTCATCTCATGGTAGCCTTGAATTCACAGTTATCCTCCTACCTATGCCTCCCAGGTGCTGGGACTAAAGGCATGTGCCACCAGACTTGACTGAATACTTGTTTATCTTACTGGGTTACTGGGGTTTTGTTCTGGAAGCCTTTTGCCAGTCCTATATTGTGGAGAGTGCCTCCTATTTTTTTTAATTGATTTTTTTATTGGCACCTTCTATATTTACATACAAAAACAACATATTTTTCCCTCCCTCCTGCCCTCCCCCCATTCCCCTTTAGAACTCCAATCTCCATCATATTCCCTCCCCTCTCTCCATTAGTCATTCTTTTAATTTGATGTCATCTTTTTCTTCTATTTTGAGGGTCTTGCGATAGTATTGCTAGGCACTGGAAGGTCATAGATATCGAGGCCAAATTCTGTCTGGGCAGTTGCATTGTAAGGAGTCTTACCCTTCCTTTGGCTCTTCCATTCTATCTGCCCCCTCTTCTGCAATGGTCCCTGAGCCTTGGAGGGTGTGACAGCGGTGTTTCAGTGCTGGGCATTCCTCCATCCCTTCTTCTCAGCACTATGTTGCCTTTTGGATCATCCCAGTGGTCATCACCATCTGAAAGAGAAGCTTCTCTAACCAGAAGTGAGAGTAGCGTTAATATGTGAATATGAGCATTAAGTGTAGTATTTTCAGGGCAGCTTGGTGGGAATAGTATATGCATTTAGTCATACATGAGCAGGCTTTATACCCCTAAGGCTCATGACCTCACCTACCATAGACTTTTGCTTAGGTTTTTCAGTACCAGGTATGTATTCCCTCCCGTAGAGAGGGCCTTCAGTCCAATTATGGAGCAGTTGGTTACCTCAAGAGTAGACACGCCACTATTGCACCCATTCAGTCCTTGGGCCTGTCTGGCCAAATTTGAATATTCAGCGTCCACTGTTTCCACTGCTGATTTCTGTCTCCCATACACTGCATGCAGTGCAGCTTTTCCAGCTTTCAATTGGCTGGTCTACAGGGAGAAGGCTTTCTGCTCAGCACCAGCTTGCTTTCTCAGTGACCTTGCCTCTCAGGCAAGAGATGTCTTCAGCAATAGGGTCTTACTATCTGTTTCTCAAGGGAAACCAAGGGTGCCTCCTATTTTTTTAGTTGAAGAGTTTCAGGTCTTATACTGAGGCCTTTAATTCATTTGGAGTTGATTTTTGTATATGATGAAATTAGTAGGTTTAATTCTTTTTTTTTTTTTTTTTTGTACATATTGTCATCCAATTTGTCCAGCACCATTTGTTGAAGATGCTGTTTTTCTCCAGTCCACATTGTTGGCATCTTTGTCAAAGATCAAGCAGCTGTAATTACTTGCCCTACATCCTGGGTCTTCAATTCTGATCCATTGGTATATGTTTTTGTTTTTATTCCACTATCATGTTGTTTTTGTCACTATGACTTTGTAATATAGCTTTAGATTGGGTATGGTTTTCTTTTTCCTGAGAATATGTTTGGATATCTGAGGCCTTCTGCCATTCCATATGAATTTTGAGAGATTTTTTTCAATCTCTGTGAAGAATGTTGCTGGTATTTTTAAACATTTTTATCAGGGTATTTTACTGCAAGAATTAACACTTTTTCTTCAAAAAATAGAATCACTAGGGCTGGAGAGATGACTTAGCGGTTAAAAGGCGCCTGCCTACTAAGCCTAAGAACTCAGGTTCCAATCTCCAGGTCCCACATTTAGCCAGATGCAAAGTGACACAAGGGCACAATGTCACACTTGCCCCACAAGGGGCTGCACGTATCTGGAGTTGGTCCACAGTGGCTGAGAGGCTGCTGGCACTCCCATTCTCTCTCTCCCTCTCTGTCTCTCTCCAAAAAACACACATAGAATCAATAGTTATCTCCTGAGTATGAAGAACTAATTTTACAATAAAAAGATAGTTACAGAATTAAGCAATTAGAGGTACATTATTTCTGCATTTAATTGGACTCCATTACAAACTTACTCTTAAAAATTCATGTCTTTTGGAACATCAATATTTTGAAACATAAAACATCTCATTGTGTATCTGTGATTTTAATATGTCAGTCTGACCTGTCTTTATCAATTCAGGGCAATCTTAAAAGCAATGCTATTGAAGCCAACAGGCTGCATGCTACATATACTAGAAACAATTATTCCTTGGGGAACCTTGTTACTTAATGGCCTCTGTGTCCAATTCTTCAGGAAGAACCAGTAGGATGCTACTGGCCCCTAGTGCACCTCCAGAATGTGAAGCATAATGCTGTTGCTTCCTGCAAGAACCACAAATTTGCTTCTTTTTATCACACCCATGCCATTTCACTATTACACTTATTATCCCAAGACATCTCTGTGTTAGGGACTGGTGTCCAGATCATAACCATTGTTTCTAGCTTGAGATATCCAGGTAAGAGATTTTCATTGGAGTTCGTAAACAGGCTGACTTGGTAGCCATACAACATTATTTTCCCAAACTTCAGAAGGCACCCACTGTAGACAGAAATTCACCACCAGCCCACTTACAGGAGTTATCCACACAAGGTGTGTTGACAAGACATTTCTTTTTATTGTAAACATAAAATCTAAAATGAAATAAGAATGGTAATTAATTTTTAAAAATCTATTATTGGCTTCACGTATGATAATAAGTAGGAAATTATGTACAAGCCAGATTGAATTTCAATGTAGTGATCATATCTTAAACCATCAGCTTGACACAAGTTTTCAGTATGATTCGGATGGTAATGACTCACAGATATCTGGGTAGGCTATCTACCTCATGAATTAAAGTGTATGTTTTATTTTCTACCAGTATGGCTTTTCCATACTGAATATGTCAGACACTTAATATTCAAAATGTACTGATCAATACTACACAGTATATTTATTTGCCCAGTGCATATGGAGTAATACTTCCCAGTCATTGTATATTCCTAATTCTTGGGCTTGATGTTGAATCATGTGCCACACATGTATTTTATAACTCAAAGTATGTATACTCCGATGCTTAGAAATAAAGTTCATATTTGAAGGACTAGATTTCTTGGATAAAAATCCAGTGCAAATGTCATGTGTAAAGGATATGAAGTGGTCCTTCCTTGGTGTTGTGGGGAGGCTACACTTAACAAAGCTCAGTTTGAATCTCCAATTCTCACTTTCAGTACTAAAGTTCTTTTATTTGAGCAAAATGTACATATGTAGTTCTTGCTATAGGTCAGGTTACTGTAATTAGAATGCAGATAGGAGTTAATTTGTTCTCATAGTAATCTTAGGAGGTAGGGATTGTTTATTTCACAGAGAGCAGCAGGTCTGGATTTAAACTAAGGGAGGCTGTCATTCCTCTCTGCTTCTGCATCTTGATTTGTCATCTAAGAAGTTAACTGCCTACCTTGCAGAGTTTGGAATCTGTGTATAAAGCAGTTTGCATATTTCTGACCGTTAATGGATAGAGCCTCAAGTTCATAACTCAACTGTGATCTATGGCAAACCCTACCACCATGACATTCTTTCATATCCTGCCAGACCCACTAGATAGTCATCAAATAGTGTGTTTACAACTAGCAGAGCCTTGAACCCTTGGATATTTTGTTAAAATAATGATATTCTCACTCATTCTCTGACTCTTTCTCTCTCTCAAATAACAAAATGAAAAAATATCTCAAAAAGTGGGAACTGAAGAGATGGTTTAGTGGTTAAGTCACTTGCCTGTAAAGCCAAAGGACCTATGTTTGATTCCCAGGACTCATGTAAACCAGATGCACAAGATGTTGTATGCATCTGGAGTTCATTTGCAGTGGCTGGAGGCCCTGGCATGCCAATTCTCATTCTTTCTCACTCTCTCTGCCTCTTTCTCTCTCAAATAATAAAGAAAATAAATAAAACAGTGATGTTGCTTCAGTAAATCCATAGTAGTTCCTCTTTAAATAGAAAGCTACAGAGTATTATGCTACTCAGTCAAGAAATTTGTAGGCAGATTCCAGACTTTAACCTCAAAATTCCTTTAGATAGAAAACAAACTACCTGGCCATCGTGGTGCATACCTTTAGTTCCAGCACTAGCGAGGAAAAGGTAGGAGGATCATTGTGAGTTTGAGACCATCGTGGGACCACAGAGTGAGTTCCAGGTCAGCCTGGGCTAGAGTGAGACGTGCCTTGGAGGAAAAAAAAAAAGAAAGAACAAACAAACTAGCTACTTGAGAAAATAATTTTGTTGTTTAGATAGAATGATAAACTTTCTGTTTAAATTCCTAGGGAATTTCTACTTAACAAATGGATATAAAGCACAAGTTCTTGTATAAATGTTGTAATTGACTAAGTAGAATGATGCTAGACACAATGGTCTCTTCAAGCTTAGAATCCTCCAGATTTGGAATATATAACGACAGAACTCTACATTGCAAGCTTAGAAATTCAAGATGTGTTATTTTACTTTTATTACTGTTTGTGTGTCTGTATTTATGCATGGATGTATATTATAGGTGTGTGGGTGCGTGTATCATAGTGCGCATGTGGAGGACAACCTTGGGGTGTTTGTGTCTCCTTCCACTTTTGCTGGAGGTAGTTTCTCCCTTGTTGTTGCTTCATGTGCACCAGCTTAGCTGACCCTGAGTTTGGGATTCCCCTGGCTTTGCCTCCCAGTGCAGCAGGTGAATTGGGATCACAGATGCACGGCACTCCTTTGTGTCTGGCTTTATGTGGGTACTGTAGAATAGGACTTAGGCTGGAAGACTTGTAACATCTCTTCAACTCCCTTTTATTTTAAAAATGCTTATTGAATATTTTTAAAACCAAACTGCATTTTTATTGGTATGTAAAGCTTAGAAACCAAAGCATTTATAATTCATATTATAAGGATCTGGGGTGTGCACCTTAGGGGCAAAGCTCTGCCTTGCTGGGTTGAATCACTAGTACCACAAAAATCAAAATTACACAACATAGAATGCACACTGTAAAGACAATCCTGGGGCTACGGAGATGATTCAGTGGTTAAAGGCACTTGCTTGCAAAGCATGTTGACCGGGTTCAATTCCCCATACCCACATAAAAGCAGATACACAATGTGGCCCATGCATTTGTAGTTCCACTTGCAAAAGATCCTGACATGCCCATATTCTTTCTTTTCCCCCCTCTCTCCTCACAAACAAAATGAAAAACCAATCTGACTTTAACATTTAGCATTAATACTTAAGCTGCAATCTTCTAGTACAGAGAATGCCACTAAAAGATGAAAGAGATTGGTAACAGGAACACTTGAAGACATGAGGAAAAATGAAACAAAAGCAGAAGGTTTAGCCATATGAAAACTATTGAAATGTAAAGCCAGAGGGTTTTCTTTCTGCTTTTCATTTTGCAGTGCTGGGGACTGAACTCAGGACCTCATGTATGCTAGACAGACACTTTCACGCTGTGCTATTCCTCACCCCTCTGACCTGGAATTCACTGTGTAGTCTCAGGGTGGCCTTGAACTCACCACAAACCTCTTCCTACCTCTGCCTCTCAAGTTCTGGGATTGAAGGCATGAGCCACTATGCCCAGCTGCTAAATTAGAGATTCTTATTGCAAACATGGTGCCAATAAAACCACTAACAAGGCCTAATAAGCCAGTGAACTGCCTAGGATTTCATATCATTAACCTTTCAGTGGCAAGAATATTCACTCTACACTCTTGTGGATGTTTGCTTAAAGACTTGCTCAGTTTGCTTGCCAGTACAGAGTGTACTTGCTATGCAGAATCAATAGTTATTACCTCTCCAGAATCGCGGTTTCTTTCCTTCCATCTAGGGACACTTCAGTGTTATTCACAACAACAATGTGCTCAGCTGAATATCATTTCCACTCCTCCCTCTTGTAGCAAAATAGGGACTTAGGCTAAAATTCTGACCATTTAAAATTTATTTTTAAAATATTTTAAGGCGAGATGAGATTCTGAGGGAAATACTTTAAACAGGTGATTGGCCTCAGGTGTCACTATTGTGTGTGTGTGGGGGGAGGGACAAGGCCCTATGTACACCCCAGGGTGGCCTGGAACTTGCTCTGCAGCACAGTGTGGCCTGGCAGCCTTACCATGTATTGGGACTGCAGGCATGTATTACTGCGCTCTACCTCAAGTGGCACTATTTACACTCATGCATATGCACACCTAAGTCATAAAGAAGATAACTGTTTACTCAGTAACTCTAGAAAGGCTTGGTGAGGATATTATAAACAAAATTATAACTAAGCCTAAGAAATCAGTAGAGTAAGAGAGCTGGAAATATCTCATGTTGTATAAACTAGTATTAAAAACAAATAGAAACACATGTGGTTAGTAAGATTTTTAAGTTTTCCTAGATACATATCTTTGAAAAGACTGCTTTTATTTTCCAAACTCCCCTTACAAATGACTGTTTCTAAACTTTAAAAATTATTACAAAGTTGCCAGGTGTGGTGGCACACGTCTTTAATCCCAGCATTTAAGAGGCAGAGGTATGAGGATAGATGAGAGTTCGAGGCCAGCCTGAGACTACATAATGAATTCCAGGACAACCTGAGCTGGAGTGAGAACCTCCCTCAGAAAGCTTAAAAAAAAAAACAAAACAAGATATATGTGTATATATATATATATATATATATATATATATATATATATATATATATATATATATATATATATCAAAGTGGGCAGTCTGGTACCTAGGGTAGGACAACTTCTGTGAGTTTGAGGGCAGTGTGAAGCTCCAGAGTTGAGTTCCAGGTCATGACCCTGCTTCCAAAACAAATATAATCACAAAAAAATCAAAGTTGAGTTTTAGAGGCCCATATAGATATGGTACCATCAAATAAAAACAAAACAGATGGACAGAATGGTTTCTTAGTAAATTTTTAGTGCCTTATTTTACCTCAGCAGTGCATTTCGCTAACATGAATCAACTACCCTTTAGGATCATTGGGTCCTATCTCAGGGTGGACTCGAATTCACAGCACTCCTCCCACCTCTGCTGCCTCCTGAGTGCTGGGATTAAAGGCCTGTGCCACCATGCCTGGCTCCTGAGATATTTTTACATGACAATGCAAATGCTGAAATCAGTGCTTAAGCTGCTGGCTCACTTTGTAAATCTCCCCTTTTTGCTGTGGCTAGCTGAGGCCTGATTTCATCATTTTTGTTGACACTCCTCATAAAACAGGAAAGTACCAATACCCCCTTCTCCCAACAGGGTCTCACTGTGAAGCCCAGGCTGTCCTCCAGTTTTGATTCTCCTGCCTCAGTCTCCCAAGTGCTGGGATGACAGGCGCGCACCACAGTGGCCAGAAAATAACAACATGATTATGAATTCTGACAACTCTGTCCATTCTTCTGAAATCATCTTGCATTCTACTTAGCCTTGTTCTCAAGCTGCAGGAAGTGCCTGTATTTAAAATCCTGCTGTGAAGCCGGGTGTGGTGACACAGGCCTTTAATCCTAGCACTCAGGAGGCAGAGGTAGGAAGGATAACCATGAGTTTGAGGCCACTCTGAGATGACATAGTGAATTCCAGGTCAGCCTGGCCTAGAGTGAGACCCTTCCTCAAAAAAAAAAAAAATCCCCTAAACATCCTACTGTGAAACACTGTCCTTCAGGTATTGCATGGTCTCCAACTCAATCCTCCACGTATCACTTGGTCTCCAACTCAAAACCAGAGCAGCAGTGGATAAACCCCAGGAGGCCATCACAAGATTAGTCTTATTCTTTCTTTTTTGGTATTTTTTAAAAAAATATTTTATTATTTATTTATTTGAGAGATACAGAGAGATACAGAGATAGGCAAGTAGAGAGAGAGAATGGGCACGCCAGGCCTCCAGCCACTGCAAACGAACTCCAGATGCATGTGCCCACTTGTGCATCTGGCTTACGTGGGTCCTAGAGAATTGAGCCTCGAACCGGGGACCTTAGACTTCACAGGCAAGCGCTTAACTACTAAGCCATCTGTGATGGTTAAGTTTGTGTCAACTTGATTTGTTTAGGAATCCACAGACATTCCTCATAAGTGTGTTACTGAGGCTGCCTCTAGGAAGGATTAACTAAAGGAAGAGTCCTTCCCCAGGCGCAAGCCTTCCCCCAGAGTGGGCGGCCCTCTTGGAGGAGGGGCTGGTTGATAAAAAGGAGCTCTGGGAAGAAAGGCTCTCTCTCCCACCTGGCTGCCGGTGCTACTAGCTGCTTGGTGTTTTCTGCTTGGTACCTGCTGCTTGGTGTTGCTGCTCTCCAGTGTGGACTGAAGACCAGGGTGGACTGAAGAGCAGCGTCTCTCCAGGAAGCCTCCAGGCCTTCAGTGCCGGATTGGGACTGCTGAGGCCTCCAGCCTCGTGCACTGAGCAGCTACCGGGTTTCTTCACTCGGACCTGCAACCTGCTATTGCTGGACTGTGTAGCTAATCCAATAAATCCCTTTAATACAATTCATTCTGTCCATTCTGTTCCTCTAGAGAACCCTGACTAATACAGATTCTGGTACCAGGAGTGGTTCTAGAGAAACAGAATTGTAAGGATGGGTTTCCCTAGTAGGCTTGGTGCTCTGTGGAGTTGGTTCTCCAACTGTAGTACCACTAAAGGCTCTGCTGGTAATAAGGAGAGCATTTTAAGTGGTAATAAGGAGGGCACTAATAATCCATGGTGTGAACTATTTAACGAACTCCGTGAGATAGATGTATTTAGTGATTCTGAGTCATATCTTGTGAGGAGCAAGGAATTTAGTGACTCTGTATCTAGAACCTTTGAATATTTGTGGAAAAGTAAGACGAATGATGATGCTGGATGGTTTCTTCTGGCATCTCTAGATAAACTGTTGAGAGAAAAGCAGAAGCTCCAAAAGGAAAATTCCAAGCTTAAGACCCACATTACATGATCTGAAGGTTTCTAAGGGTGCCCTGGAGGAAAATCTCCTGTCTAGTCAGAACAGGGCTCAATTGCAGAAAACCAAACTCAAGCTCTCATTGTAAGATTGGCTAACTTGCAGCGTAAGCTCAATTCCCAGCCTCACAAACTATCAGAAGTTAAAGTGAGGGCATTGGTTGGAAAAGAGTGGGATCCCATGACTTGGGATGGGGATGTATGGGAAGACCCTGAAGAATCTGGGGACATTGAACTCTCAGATTCTGAAGAAGTTGTTTTGCATGAGAATGTGGCTTCCCCCTCCTTTAGCTGCAGGTGCACCCCACCCCTGAGGGAATCACTCCTTCTTTGTCTGAGGAAGCAGTAATGACCCTCCCCTGCAGGATGTGCTGATGCTTCTCAGAGCCCACCCATCTTTGCCTCAAGGCCTATAACTAGGCGTAAGGCTAGGCATGCCCCTAAAGGGAGTTAGAAAGCGTGACTCAAGAGGAAGTGAGATACACCCCTAAAGAACTTCAGGAGCTTTCTAACTTGTACAGGCAGAAGCATGGGGAATATATGTGGGAATGGATTTTAAGGGGTGTGGGATGATGGAGGAAGGAATATAAAATTAGATCAAGCTGAATTTATTGAAATGGGCCCACTAACCAGAGATTTTAGATTTAACACTGCAGCTCATGCAGTTGGAAGAGGTGCCAAGAGTTTATTTGATTGGTTGGCTGAAGTATGGATCCAAAGATGGCCTACTGTGAATGAGCTTGAGCTGCCTGATATCCCTTGGCTTAATGTTGATGAAGGGATTAAAAGGCTCAGAGAACTTGGAATGCTGGAGTGGATTTACCATGTAAACTCATCTTTAAGCCCGCAATGGGAGCGTGCAGAAGATGTGCCCTTCACTAAGACTATAAGAAACAGATTTGTGAGGGGAGCACCAGCACACTTAAAGTCCCCAATCATTGGTCTTTTATGTAAAGAAGACATCACAGTGGGAGCCGCAGTTGCTGCATTAGGTGACTTAGATGCAATGGGTCTAACTGGCTCTCGGGGTAACAAGGGCCAAGTATCAGCACTGAATCGCCAAAGGCAAGGTGGGCGTGTTTACCATAATGGACAGCGCAGGCAAAACAATGCTCGTAACAGTATGACTCGTGTAGACCTTTGGTACTGGCTGCTTAATCATGGTGTTCCCAGAAGTGAAATAGATAAAAAGCCTACTAAGTTCCTGCTTGATCTGTATAAGCAGAAAAGTTCCAGAGCAAAGAACCCAAAGGCCACTTTGAATTATAGCAACAGAGAATCAAGGCCTCTTAACCAGTTTCCAGACTTGAGCCAGTTTACAGATCCTGAACCCCTTGATTGAAGGGGTGGCCGGGTCCCTTTGAGGAAGGACCCTCCCATAATCCCCAAAAGTTTCAATATTAAGCTTAGTCCTATCCTTCCTCAGAGGGACCTACGGCCTTTTGCTAGGGTAACTGTACACTGGGGAAAAGGAAATAATCAGACTTTTTGGGGCTTACTGGATACTGGCTCTGAATTGACATTGATTCCAGGAGACCCTAACGGCATCGTGGCCCTCCAGTTAAAGTAGGTGCTTATGGAGGTCAGGTGATCAATGGAGTTTTGGCAAATGTTAGACTGACAGTAGGTCCAGTGGGTCCCCTAACTCATCCTGTGGTTATTTCCCCAGTCCCAGAATGCATAATTGGGATAGATATACTTAGGAGCTGGCAAAACCCCACATTGGTTCTTTGACTTGTGGGGTGAGGGCCATTATGGTTGGAAAGGCCAAATGGAAGCCATTGAGCTCCCTCTACCAAGGAAAATAGTGAACCAGAAACAGTATCGCATCCTGGAGGAATTGCAGAGATTAATGCCACTATAAAGGACTTGAAGGATGCAGGGTGGTGGTTCCCACCACATCCCCTTTAACTCCCCTATTTGGCCTGTTCAGAAGACAGACGGATCTTGGAGAATGACAGTGGATTATCGGAAACTTAATCAGGTGGTGACTCCAATTGCAGCTGCTGTACCAGATGTGGTTTCTTTACTTGAGCAGATTAACACATCTCCTGGTACCTGGTATGCAGCTATTGATCTTGCGAATGCCTTCTTCTCCATACCTGTCCATAAGGACCACCAGAAGCAATTTGCCTTCAGCTGGCAAGGTCAGCAGTACACATTTACTGTGTTACCTCAAGGTTATATTAACTCTCCAGCCCTGTGTCATAGCTTAGTTCGCAGGGATCTTGATCGTCTGTGCCTTCCACAAGGTGTCACATTGGTCCATTATATCGATGACATTATGCTGATTGGATCGAATGAGCAGGAGGTGGCAGCCACTCTGGAGTTGCTGGTACAGCATATGCGCATCAGGGGATGGGAAATAAATCCATCCAAAATTCAAGGACCTTCCACCTCCGTGAAATTTCTAGGAGTCCAGTGGTGTGGGGCTTGCAGGGACATTCCTTCTAAGGTGAAGGATAAGTTGTTGCACCTGGCCCCTCCTACCACTAAGAAGGAAGCACAACGTCTAGTGGGCCTATTTGGATTTTGGAGACAGCACATTCCTCACTTGGGTGTGTTACTCCGTCCCATATACCAAGTGACTCGAAAGCTACTAGTTTTCAGTGGGGCCCAGAACAAGAGAAGGCTCTTCAACAGGTCCAGGCTGCTGTGCAGGCGGCTCTGCCACTTGGGCCATATGATCCAGCAGATCCAATGATACTTGAGGTGTCAGTGGCAGATAGGGATGCTGTTTGGAGCCTTTGGCAGGCCCCATAGGTGAATCACACCGGAGGCCCTTGGGATTCTGGAGCAAGGCCCTGCCATCATCTGCAGACAATTATTCTCCCTTTGAGAGACAGCTCTTGGCTTGCTATTGGGCCTTAATAGAAACTGAACGCTTGACAATGGGCCATCAAGTTATTATGCGACCTGAACTGCCCATTATGAGCTGGGTGTTATCTGACCCACCAGGCCATAAAGTTGGACGTGCACAGCAGCAGTCCATCATCAAGTGGAAGTGGTATATCCGTGATCGGCTCGAGCAGGCCCTGAAGGCACAAGTAAGTTACATGAGGAGGTTGCCCAAATGCCTATGGTTGCTACTCCTGTTTCAATGCCTTCTGTTCCCAAGCATGCACCTATGGCATCATGGGGTGTGCCCTATGATCAGTTGACTGAAGAGGAGAAGACCAGGGCATGGTTTACAGATGGTTCAGCACGCTATGCGGGCACGTCCCAGAAGTGGACAGCTGCAGCATTACAGCCCCTTTCTGGGACAACTCTGAAGGACTGTGGTGAAGGGAAGTCTTCGCAATGGGCAGAACTACGGGCAGTACACATGGTTGTGCATTTTGCTTGGAAAGAAAAATGGCCAGATGTGCGGTTATACACTGATTCCTGGGCTGTGGCCAATGGTTTGGCAGGATGGTCTGGGACATGGAAGGAGCATGATTGGAAAAATTGGTGAAAAGGACATTTGGGGAAGATGTATGTGGATAGAGCTCTCTGAATGGGCAAAGGATATAAAGATACTTGTGTCCCATGTTAATGCTCATCAGAAGGTGACCTCATCAGAGGAGGACTTTAATAATCAAGTAGATAAGCTGACCCGTTCTGTGGACAGTGGTCAACCTCTTTCCTCAGCCACCCCTGTCATTGCCCAATGGGCCCATGAACAAAGTGGCCATGGTGGCAGGGATGCAGGTTATGCATGGGCCCAACAACACGGACTTCCACTAACTAAGGCTGACCTGGCTACGGCTGCTGCTGAGTGCCAAATCTGCCAGCAGCAGAGACCAACTCTGAGCCCCGATATGGTAGTATTCCACGGGTGACCAGCCAGCAACTTGGTGGCAAGTCGACTATATTGACCTCTACCATCATGGAAAGGGCAGCGTTTTGTCCTTACTGGAATAGACACTTATTCTGGGTATGCATTTGCTTTTCCTGCACGTAATGCTTCTGCCAAAACTACTATCCGTGGGCTTACAGAATGCCTTATCCACCGTCATGGAATTCCACACAGCATTGCTTCTGACCAAGGAACTCACTTCACAGCCAAGGAAGTACAGCAGTGGGCTCATGATCATGGAATTCACTGGTCTTACCATGTGCCCCACCACCCTGAAGCAGCTGGCTTGATAGAGCGGTGGAATGGCCTTTTAAAGAAACAGCTGCAGTGCCAACTAGGTGGCAATAGCTTGGAGGGCTGGGGAGTGTCCTCCAGCAGGCTGTATATGCTCTGAATCAGCGTCCTATATATGGTGCTGTTTCTCCTATAGCCCGGATTCACGGGTCCAGGAATCAAGGGGTGGAAATGGGAATGGTACCACTTACCATCACCCCAAGTGACCCATTAGCCAAATTTTTGCTTCCTGTACCCACAACCTTACGCTCTGCTGGCCTAGAGGTCTTGGTTCCAGAGGGGGAGTGCTTTGCCAGAGGCACAAAGAACATTCCATTGAACTGAAGCTGAGATTTCCCCTGGCCACTTTGGGCTCCTGATGCCCCTTGAGTGCACAGGCTGAGAAAGGAGTTACAGTGTTAGCAGGGGTAATTGATCCAGATTACCAGGGTGAAATTGGACTGCTCCTCCACAATGGAGGTCAGGAAGAGTATGTCTGGAGTGCTGGAGATTTCTAGGGCGTCTCTTGGTGTTACCATGCCCTGTTATCAAAGTCAATGGACAACTGCAACAACCCAATCAAGGCAGTGTGATAAATGGCCCAGATCCTTCAGGAATGAAGGTATGGGTCACCCCCTCCAGGTAAAGAACCAAGACCTGCTGAGGTGCTTGCTGAAGGTGGAGGAAATACTGAATGGGTAGTAGAAGAAGGCAGTAACAAATACCAGCTAAGGCCACGGGACCAGTTATAAAAACGTGGTCTGTAATTGCCATGAGTGTTCCTGTCTTACCTTGTTAAGAGTGCTTGTACATATGTATACCAATATTAAGATGTTTTGTTCTTCCTCTACTTCTCTGTTAGGTAATTAATACTGATTAAGATCATATTGCTAGTTAACCACTGTTGAATTTATATTTGACTTGTTATATGAGACTAAGCCTTCCTCAAGGAACTTGCTTTGTGTGTGTGGGGGATGATTGTGCGTTTCCGTTGTAATGAGGGATAGTTATATCATGTTAGGCGGAATTATGACCTTGTTACTGTCTTCATTTGGAAATTAAGTAGAATGTAAAGATATATGGTTTGGTGTCAAGTTGACAAGGGGTGGACTTGTGATGGTTAAGTTTGTGTCAACTTGATTTGTTTAGGAATCCACAGACATTCCTCATAAGTGTGTTACTGAGGCTGCCTCTAGGAAGGATTAACTAAAGGAAGAGTCCTTCCCCAGGCGTAAGCCCTTCCCAGAGTGGGCGGCCCAGAGTGGGCGGCCCCTCTTGGAGGAGGGGGCTGGTTGATTAAAAAGGAGCTCTGGGAAGAAAGGCTCTCTCTCCCACCTGGCTGCCGGTGCTACTAGCTGCTTGGTGTTTTCTGCTTGGTACCTGCTGCTTGGTGTTGCTGCTCTCCAGTGTGGACTGAAGACCAGGGTGGACTGAAGAGCAGCGTCTCTCCAGGAAGCCTCCAGGCCTTCAGTGCCGGATTGGGACTGCTGAGGCCTCCAGCCTCGTGCACTGAGCAGCTACCGGGTTTCTTCACTCGGACCTGCAACCTGCTATTGCTGGACTGTGTAAGCTAATCCAATAAATCCCCTTTAATACAATTCATTCTGTCCATTCTGTTCCTCTAGAGAACCCTGACTAATACACCATCTCTCCAGCCCTTTTTTTGGTATTTTTAAAAAGATTTCTTTTTATTTATTAGAGACAGAGGAAGAGAAAGAGACAGTGATAATGGGCATGCCAGGGCCTCTGTCCACTGCAAACAAACTCCAGACGCATGTTCCACTTGTGCATCTGGCTTATGTGGGACCTGGAAAATCGAACCTGGTAGGTTTCACAGGCAAGCACCTTAACCACTAAGCCATCTCTCCAGCGCAAGATTAGGCTTATTCTTATTCTCTAGTGGAGCGGGGGTGGTCATCAGTTCTTCATGTGTGACAAAGGCCATTTCTTCTCTCCTACCCAACCAGCTCCATGTCATCCTGTCCCAGCTCCACAGTGTCTGGCCATGCTGAAATCTACAGGAGGCAGAAGGTTAGCAAAGAGTACACTGTAAAGAAGCGACGTTCTCAAGTCATCACATGCACTGCTAAGGCCTTCCATAATACAGCTGCCACAGTCACTCCCCCTCTTACAAGTGACCCTAGTAAACTCACTGGCTTGCCAAAGAAGGCTTGAGTGGAATCATTTCTTATTGTAACCTTCTCTATCTAGGATGAGTAGAGACAGACTTTCTGACGTGTCAGGTAACAACTTTAGACATTCTTAAATATTAATTTCAATTACTGTCATCTATTTTTGAAATAGAAACTTGCAATGAAGCTCAGGTTGGTCTTGAATTTGCAGCCATTCTCCTGCCTCTCCCTCCTAAGTTCTAGAATCAGAGGAGTTTGTCCCCATGCCCAGCAAGTACTATTATCTTTAAAGTAAATACAAAATCAAATGTTGATAAATTGGTATTAATGAAAAGCGATAACAACTCTCTCCAATTCCACTTCTACTTCCTTTGGGCATCTTTGTCCTCATTTAAATTCTTCTTCTTTCATTCTTTTGCTTATAGGTTTATTTTTGGTTGAACTTTCGCAGCAGTCTTCCTGTCTCAGCCTCCTGTATTATAGGCACACAGTACTACATCTGGCTTTCTTCTAGAAACATTTTTATTCGATTCTTCAGGGTCCTGTCTTCCAACTGCTGTCCTCCCCCATCCTGAAATCCTTAGTGGACTCTTTGAGAGAATTCTGTCCCATTTCCAAAAGTTCAGGTCTTTTCCTTCTTGCTGGTGACTCCTGGACTTATAGTTTTAGCTCTGTAAAGCAATTTTATTTCATGCCTCCCTGTTCATATTTTCATTGGGGTTCCCAACAGACATGACAGATGGAGCAGGTCTGTATTGTGTTCCCATGCTGCCCTAACACCATTGCATTGTAGCTGCGTGTTCCCATGTCTGTGCTTGTTTTAGGAGTGTATCCTACTCATTTAAACAATATTGTAAGGAGTCCTCCCCTTCCTTTGACTCTTACATTCTTTCTGTTACCTCTTCTGCAATGGACTCTTTGCTTTGGAAGGTGTGTTAGAGATCTTTCAGTGCTGAGCACTCCTCTGTCTCTTCTTCTCAGCTCCATGGTGCCTTCTGAGTCATCCCAAGGTCATCTGAAAAGAGAAGCTTCTTTAACCAAAAGTGAGAGTAGCATAATGGGCTGGATATCCATGACCTCACAGTGCCTGGAAATACCTACAAAAGACCATCATAATAGGAGGAAAAGCCGGGCGTGGTGGTGCACACCTTTAATCCCAGCATTTGGGAGGCAGAGATAGGAGGATCACCTTGAATTGGAGGCCACCCTGAGACTATATAGTGAATTCCAGGTCAGCCTGGCCTAGAGTGAGACCCTATCTCAAAAAAAAAGGGAGGAAAAGATGATATCAAAATTAAAAGAGAGACTGAGTGGGGGAGGTGATACAATGGAGAGTGGAGTTTGGAAAGAGAAAGTGGGGGGAGGGAGGGAAGTACCATGGGATAGTGTCTACAGTTAAGGAAGTTATCAATAAAAGTAAATAAATAGGGCTGGAGAGATGGCTTAGTGGTTAAGGCACCTGCCTGCTAAGCCTAAGTACCCGGTTCCAATCTCCAGGTCTCACGTTTAGCCATATGCAAAGTGATGCTAGGGCTCAATGCCGCACTTAACCACAAGGTGGCGCATACATCTGGATTTTGTTCACAGCAGCTGAGAGACTGTCTCCCTCTCCCTCTCTGTCTGTCTCTTTCTGTGTCTCTCTCCAAAAATAAATAAAATAAATAAATAAAATAATATAATATAAATAAAGAGCAGTCTGTTGGGCTTGCCTCAAAACTAACAAACAAAATAAATAAAATCCAGGTGTTTCTAAAAAAGACATATTGGTTTTTGTGCTTGTCATGGTGGTGTACACCTTTAATTCCAGCACTCGGGAGGCAGAGATGGGAGAATCGCTGTGAGTTCGAGGCCACCCTGAGACTACCTAGTGAATTCCAGGCTGGAGTGAGACTCTACCTCAAAAACTTTAAAAAAACCAGTTTAGGCTAAAAAGTAAAATGGAGTTCATTGTTAGGGTGTCCTGACTATAAACATGATTGATATGCAAATTGTCATATCTTGCTAGTTCACTTGTCCCTCCCTTGACATAAAAACTATAAAAATAAAATCTTCAGTTGGGGCCACAACTTCTTTAAAAAGCTACCTCAAGTGCCCAGCACTGAAACACCTCTGTCACACCCTCCAAGGCTCAGGGCCCATTGCGGAAGAGGGGGCAGATAGAATGGAAGAGCCAAAGGAATTGTAAGACTCTTACAATGCAACTGTCCAGACAGAAATTGGCCTTGGTATCCATGACCTTGCAGTGCCCTAGCAATACCTTCGCAAGACCCTCATAATAGGAGAAAAGATGATGACATCAAATTAAAAGAGGCTAATGGAGAGAGGGAGGGGATATGGGGAATGGAGTTCTAAAGGGGTATGCGGGCAGAGGGTGGAAACATGCATTTTTTTGTATGTAAGTATAGAAGTTGTCAATAAAAAATTTAAAAAATAAATAAAAAATAAAATTTAAAAAAAGCTACCTCAGGGCTGGAGAAATGGCTTAGTGGTTAAGGCACTTGCCTGTGAATCCTAACAACCCAGGTTTGATTCTCCAGGTCACACATAATCCAGATGCACAAGGTGGCACATGAGTCTGGAGTTCCTTTGCAGTGGTTGGAGACCCTGGTGTGCCTATTCTCACTCTCTCTCTCTCTCTGTCTCCAATAAATAAATAAATAAATAAATAAATAAATAAATAAATAAATAAATACAAATAATTCTTTTTTAAAAGGTACCTCAAACTTTTTGGCCCCTGGGTAATAAACTTCTCTACTTTCATTCATTACCGTGTTAGAGTGATTTTTCCATAAAATTTCTACAACAGGGCCAAAACCAGTTCAGAAGCTGGAGCAGGCACACCTTTGGGGCTAACTCTTGCTCTGGAATATATTGATCCTTTATGTTTTCTTGTTGGTATTCAGAAAATAGATAACTACCTTGCCTCCCAGGTCAAGCAACAGACTCATCCAGATTTCTAGGGATAATAGCTGTTGGAGTTCTTGTTATATTTATTTGTATGTGTGTCTTTGTACATGAATGCCCAGCTTTCTGAGTGCTAACCTTTATAAGTTGTTTACTTAAAGTTACTTGTATATTTGTTCTTGTGTATGGGGTATGTGTGTGTGTGTCTATGCTTTGCCCCATGCAGTCATCTGTGGGGATGGGACGGGGGTCACTGACCAGCAGGGCCAGGGGGAATGTTGGGTGTCCTGCTCTATCCCTCTTCCACCCATTCTGGAAGAGGCTCTTACTGACCCTGGGAATTTTCTCTTAATTTGCTTGTGTGTGTGTGTGCGTATGCGCACTGCAGTATACACATTACAATATCGTGTCTGGGCACTTTCCTGATGACCTAACTTGCTTCTAGAGGAGGTTCCGCCTCCTAATAGTACCACAGGCTGGGGACTTCCCAATGACAGCAGCAACCTAAGATAGTTATGACAA